>OZ038493.1:44678378-44698378 GCA_964036315.1 Acanthosepion esculentum | reverse complement strand
TATTTCGCTCACAAAGAAGCTAATAAAACCACTGACACGCAAGGAGTGTTACTGAGTGTAAAATACTATAAGAAAAAGAAAAAGAAACATTATTAATTAGAGTGAACAATAAAAGAACAATAATTAAGGAGGTAGAAGGTAATGATTGACATTTTTGAAGATGAATGTTAATTGGAAAGCAAGTTTAATAAATTAAACTATACGTCACATAATTTAATTAAGAGTCAGCGAAATTGTATTGATTACTGAATAATGATGGTATGAATTTATAATAGACTTTCTGGAAAAAATAATTTACGTTACATTTTCATCGGTTAGTAATTTCTACACTAATTATATACAAACTGATGAAAAATAAAACTGCAGCACATTGAACATGTATATCAAGTTTATTCAAAATAAATGTGTGGTTGTCAGTAAATAAGCGCATAATGGCTGGCCACTCGTATTCGAGGATACCCGTCTACTAGGGCGGCTAGCCAATCCCTACTGCAGCCGCTCGCTTAGGCACATTTTTTTCTGAACAGCACAGAGCCCACTTATGGTTTATACTGCAACTATGCTGAGCAGACCTTAGTTACAGTTTCTGGGATAGAGCGTGTTATCTAGCGTGATCAACAATTTGAACAAGGCCTGCACGCTCAAGCCTTCGTTCACGATGAGATGTGGCTTCATGCTAGCACAGTTATCGACTGACCCCAAGAGTTCCGTCTACCCAATTTCACTCAGAAGGCTTGAGTCAACCTATGGTATGGTTTTCAGATCCTTTTCAAAACTGTCGCACGCTCGATCCAGTCCGATAACAAAACCTGACAAATCGACTATGATGAGATTTGAACCCGGGTCTCATGACCAGAAAGAGAATAATAAAATAAGTGCAGATAGGTCTTAATAGGTGCAAATATTCCAAAGTAAAGATATTATCAACAGCAGCGATACCGTATATATGTTGTTAATCATTTCACCCCAAGCAAGGTAATGAATACACCAAACGCATTCTTTTTTACGGTATATCAACCCATTGGCTCATTTAATGTCGAATGTATTTTTAAAATAATGTCGTTTATTTAAACAGTCAATATTTCTATTTTAAATAGTAAAACTGCTCACAATCATGGATATATTTTCTTTTAGATTATATTTTGAAATCCGTTTAATTTAGCTTAGAAGATGGAATATAAAACGCAAAGGTTTTATTTAGGGTCAAATGATGAGAAAAGGTCATCATTACTCAGGAGGATGGACAAAATACAGAGGAATTAAGAACGCCGAATATAATTACTGTCATTGCATTTACGTTTTTAAATATAAACGTTGACTGGAAAGAATGTTTGATAAATTGAAAATCAAAATTTCATCTGGAAACACTCACGAACCTAATAATTATTCTTAATCTGTCGCTTTTATCCAAATTATGATGACGAATTGTTGGGAAACTTTTAACTGTCAGGAAGACTGGATCTATTTGGAAATGATTTTAGAATATTCCAGAAATTAAACTAAAAGCAAACCACCTGCATACGGTTAGAAAATAAAGTGATTCAGGAAACAAACTTAGAAAGGGCGTGTGAGGCAAGGATTTGCCTTCTATTCAAATTTACTCATCCCTAATAGCGAGACTATCCAAAAGGAGCTAAGAGGCCGTACAAGGATTTGCCATCGGTGGGCATAATCTTAAAAATATTAGCTGAAGAGATGACGCAGGATTGACGTGTGACATAGAGAGAAGACTGGAGGACGTCCTAGACAGGGTCTTAAAGGAAAGCGAGAAAAAAAAACAGACGAAGCAGCAACTGCAAAAAGACAGAATGTAATGTCATCAGCAAGAGAAAATGCAGAAGTTTCGAATTTCGAATTTGAAATGACAAACAAATACAAGTTTTATCATTTGGAAAGCGTTTTAATACTAGATAGATTATGCGACACCCAAATCCAAACAGCAATTATACAGGGTGACCCCCCACAAAACGGGAATTTTTGAAGTGCGTATTGCCAGACACGATTAAGTGGCAACACTGCGAGACAGTGACCTTGAGCAAGTAAACATTTCGCCATTTTAGTAACGAGAATGAAATTCACAGAATCCCAGCTGAGATGTTGCAGCGGTCAATGAGGAATCTCTACAGCAGATTTCAAGAATACATTCGTACAGGAGGACGCCATCTACCGGACGTAATTTAAAAAAAAAATGAAAATTCCATCATTGTTTCTTAAATGGCATGTTTTAAGGTTTCAATTACTATGAATTAAATATTTTTCTTCCATCACTCTTGGTTTTATTGGATTGTTAATTTCGGTCAGCATCAGGCTATTAAGTATATTACTGTATATTTTACGCTTTCATACTGCTTTGACCCTAGTTTAGAGGTTAACACTTTGCCCATAGCTGGGAGCATAACAGGTGCTACCACCCGGGTCAGGATGGACCTAGGACTAAAAAATCTAGGAGCTGGTTCAAAGCTCCTCAAAACCTCCTGATCAGAGGCCTTGCTGTTGGACGTAGTTTATTGTCTTACACAGGACGCGGATGTAGTTTATCGTCATACCCAGGAAGCGGACGTAGTCTATCGTCATACCCAGGACGCGGATGTAGTTTATCGTCATACCTCTGTTGGCTTAAATTAGGATACCGCTATCAGGGTAATGCTTCCTTAATTGCATCTTTTCATAGTGGACTCGAAATCTCTTTACGGAGAAATTTGTAAGAATAACGGTTTCAATCCACAGTCCGAAACATTTTCGGCACTATTCAACAATATAATTCTAGTACTATTCTATTTAGGCTCTATGTTACTGTGCTCACAATCTGGTTTAGTAGAAATCTGAATAAATATTTCGGAGAATTTCTAGTGGCTGAGCAAGTTTAATATAATATTATTTTTAGTCTCACTTTTCTTGATCTCAATAAATTATAGGATAATTTTATATGAATAATAGATTCGAATCTTACTCTTTGCCACCAGATCATTACCAGACAAATCTTATCATAATCAATATCTTGACTTCATATGTAGCGCAATGATTTATTTGTAAGGTAACTTAACTAAATTAATTAGTTTTCAATGTAAATAAACAATATAGCTTAATAAAAATCAGATTGCAAAAGCTATAACTAGATGCATAATTTTTACCATCTCTTATTGAGAGTCCCAATACCAAAATCGATAAGACCACACCAGTATCAGACTGGTTTTGAAAGATGCAGTATTCTGATCAAGAACTACCATTTTTATATCCGATTCATCGGATATTGCTGCCAAAACGAGTCAGATAATTGTGATAATGTATCAGAGATCGGTCTGCAGAGATTCTTGACAAAATCCAAAGACATCGGCCGTGATATCGCCTCTAGATTTTAATCAATTTATCGAAGGCGTAACGTAACTTCCCTTTACAGATGTTGCAAATATTTTTGACGCGTGTTCCGATGAGGTTTTCTTTCTGGTAAGCGACCTTCAGGAATTTAAGAGCAATAGCAAATTAGCAGATAAGTCTCGCTATTTACACTTGAAATTGCTGAATGCAACCATAATTTCTATTATAAAATTTTCTTTTCTCGCACATTTCAATGTTGATTTTATTTCAAGTACGCCCTACACAAATTCAAACGCCAATCGTCATCTGTCTCTTTGAAAGTTGTGCTTTTATTAACCTTTCACCGCAATAACTTTTTCTCAGTTTCTATCAGTAACCTCTCGCGTCTTAGTGGCTTTATCCCCTTGCTTAAGGTTAAAAGATTAAAAGTTATACAACAAATATGGTTTATTATCGTAGAATATAAAACGACCTGAACGTTGCGTCAAAATATTAACAAATATGACGAAAGGGGATCTAGTTTGAAAGTGTTTATTATTGAACATTTTTATTGGAGGATATGCTTCTTCAGCTGAAAATAAATGTACGAAAATAGCAAATAGTATTTATCCGTTTATAAGCATTTATCAAAATTAATTTAGTCTAGCCCGAAACCTCCTTTGTCGGGTATTCAATAAGCACCAAACTCACAGAGAAAAATATTTTCGCTGATTAAATATTTAATCTAAAGAGATATTTTACCCAGATCAAATCGGGCATTTAAAAAGGTTGAAACGGTCGTTATTTGACATCAGAACTATGAGCGGTTTTGCTGATCAAGTCCATCTGTTGTTCAAACATATCAAAGGCATTTTTCTAGAAGACAGTGCTTTCCTGGTAGTAACTGGTTTTATCTTTTCAGCCAGGTATCGATTATTGGTTTAGATCGAGGTTCTCACTGCTCGCACTGAAAGGTTGGATAAACACCTTTTGCCTTTCTGGAGTCGTAGAATTGAAAACACCTTTACAATGTCGTGTAATGAAGATAAAGAAAAGAACAAGATAAAGCTGACACCGAATGGAAATTCTATTCAAGGCTTTGCACGAGAACGCATGAAATATGATTGATTTTTCTTCTGCAATATCTTAATCGTTTGGCGAATAAACTGGCACTGGGAATGGAAGAGAGAATGAAAAAAAGGGCTTGAAAGTAGCAAACCTGGGAATCCGAGTATGTGAAATGAAAGCGTGATTCGATCAGGAAGATTCTTATATCGAACTGTCTGTTTATCTGTCAGCCATTCTCCTATTCTCCCTTTCTTATCTCTCCCTCAAACATGCACACACACACGCGCACACATACACACATACACATATATATTTATTCATAGTTATATATGAAAAATCATTGGGACCATTCTAATTCAAATTTTCATGATTATTTTGCAATAAAATTGTATTGTTCTTGTCAAAGAAATTTTGATCTTATAAAAATCAATTGCAAATAATGGTTTTATTTTCGCTGTTTATCCATTATTTTATGCTGTAAAAATTTAATAGGAGAAGATAAGTTCGCCTATCACCCGGTTCAGATTCCTTCCCTATTTTTTGAACGTGAATAGAGGTTTAGCTTTCGTTTCAGGATTAGGTTTCCGGTTAATTCTAAAGACTTCTTATTCCCTCTTGCTCACATTAATCCTTTGCGTCATTGGGGCATTATCGCCTTACTTGGGGTGAGATGATTAAACAAAATTGTAGTCATATTGTCCTCATCTTTGTTGCAATTGTCGCAGCGTATATGCCGTTGCAAAAGGCATTCATTTGGTGTTTGTCTATCCAGGTAACCAGAGAATACCGAAGAGAATCCGTTATTTAATCTGCTGATGGTGATTGTTTTAACAGCAGCACCATAAGCTTCAGAAGAAAGTTTCGAGGAGTTTAGGTAAGCATGGCAAGAAGGAACAACAAGAGAAGCATCAGACAGATTAGTTTTAAGACGCCAGGTTTTACACTATTGGCTTGTCCCACATTACAATAGCCTGGTGACTGAAGGCGAAGGTTCGAAAATTTGGTGAAAGTAATTGTTTATTCAATTCGAGCAGTACCTACCTGAACACAATGGAAACGGGTCGAGAAAAAATTGAGTAGTGGTAAATAAGAAGGGGACGGGATATTCATGGACTTTGTCAACGCATCGTGAACAATGTACCTACGTACTTAAATAAAGTGTTAATTTTGAAATTCCCTGATGAAATCCAGGTGGCAAGACGATCGAAACGTTGTAATAATAACAAGACATATGTGGGAAATATTGCGCATGCAATTACTGTAAATGATGATATCTTCTCGTTCCAGAAATCTTTGAAGAAGGTGTTTTCTCTCAACGCGTTTATAATTCGACATGATATCAGTCACGCATTTGAAAAATGGATGGTATACCAACATAGAGATCACAATTGGGTAAGAATAAAATTAATAAGTGTGATATTTTTGTTGTTTTTTTTTAACGGTACAATAAACATTTATGGGTCATTTAATGCCGACACTGGAATAATTTGTAGGTATTTTTTTCAGATTTAATAATGTTTTTACTGATACAATTCTTACTAATTAAAACATAATTGCCGGGTGAAGAGGTGGATTCCTACCTTTCTTAAGCGTATTTGCGCCTAAGAGAATATAATGAACCCAACTAGAATTGGAACTCGGCTCTCCGATTAACAGTTCATAATCATTTTCCGTTACACCACCTGCACATCGAAGTTTACAACACATGGTATTCTCAAGCAGACACCTATCTAAATACTGATCAAGCTCGACGTTGTTTAACTTCGGTGATCATACAGGAACCGGATATTTTTCCGTAAGCATATAGTTATAGTATATAAGATTTGTATATGTCCATCTTAATTTAGAACCGAGTAATTTTACATCCTATCGTAAAGGAGGGCCGGATCGGCTACATAATATCATGTTACGCGCGAGTTATCTATTTTCTGTTTTGGAATAGTATAGATAGTTAACGTTTTAAGCGCGGGTAGTCGTGTCGATGGGTTAAAATTCTCGAGGAGGAAGGTTATTTTCGTTTCGTATTATTACCTTTGACAAAGGTATATCTTTTCCCTCTCCTTTTCATGCGTGATTTTTTTTTATCAAGCCTTGGTTGCTAACTGTTCTAGTTAAATATCTATTTTGAAAGAATAAAATATTGGAGAAAGAAACGGAAAACAATTTGTAGCTTTTACGTAAGAATAGGACGAATTAAGGATACTTTACATATCGGCCGGCGTTTAAGCTACCTCCTGCAGAAGGCTCTTGATTGGGCGTTCGACTTGTCTAGGAGTTTGACAGTCCCTAAATCTTTGCATATCCTCAGCATTGGAAGCTCTCCTGGCTGCTGTTTGATCTTCGTTTTCATTTGCAAGGGACTTCCTTTTCCTCGATGCAGCCATAGCTCGTTCGATTGCAATCTAGTCCTCTGTTGGTGGAGATTTCTTTTTGCGAGGCGTACTACTGCCGTATGCGAAATGCAACAATAAACTACAGAAGAATTGAAAATTGATCGCAGCATTTAAGTATTGCATTACTATTTAATCTTATCTTTTAAAATTTCAACTATAATTCTTCTGCCGCCACTTAATTTAAAGAAAGTTTGATGTACGTAGGTCCTTACTTTCCGAAAAAACAAATTATTTTTATCTCATAGGTCACTTTCGCTTGATTTCGCACTTAATTTCCATTATCCCCAAATTATTTCCAACTTATAAAAATTGTTATCGTACAAAAAAATTCGTCGCGAATATTCACTTAAAAAATCCCCTAAAACAATTGCAGTAACGAAAATCTGGGAATCTAAAATTTCAGGATTGCGTGTTCGGATCTGTCCAAGGATTTGTTTTAATTTCCTCACAGATTCGGTCTGATTTCAAAATGGTATGCTATGTTGGGCTATGGCCTCTTGGAGTAAAGTTGAAAAACTCAGACACACGAAAACATGACATTCGCAGTTACATAAATGAATGAGAAATGTGGAGGATCATGAACACTTATATCATAAAAGAACATGAAAAGTCCAAAGGAGAAATGTCTGAGAAGCAGGCACTGATTTCTTTTTAACAGTGGCACAAACACGGCAATCAGACATTTAAGTGAGATCCCTCAAAATCTCAGCTTGAAATCCAACCCAATATTGATAAAATATTGCCTCTCAAGAATCTCAGCGAAAACACTTACGGAGATTGAGTCTAGAAGAAAGCCTCAAAGCAATCACTGTAATTGAATTTATCCACACTTACGTAGTAATTCTGCGAAGTTTGCAGGTTCGCACTTTCTGCCTAGGAAGCATTCGAAGATATTTAATTTCTGTTATTACCCTTATCGATGGAAAGACGAGCAGACGCGTATTTATACGGAATATATAAACGTTTCAAATGTCCTCTCAAGGTACGTAGAAAAGGTTGCCACTTGAAAAGATGCGGTGCGAAGATAATGAAAACATGATGTTTTTACATCGTGAAAGGTGGATAATCGGATGGGTTGTGATATAACGGATAGATGTTAAGAATGGGAGTCGGGTTCGATTATAGTCGACTTCCTCAGATTCGCTTACAAACAAATACCCTTAAGAAAGTTAGTAATCCGTTTTTCTCACAGAGATATGGATTAAATAGTAGAAACCTACAGCTTTAGTCTGCAACCAATTTAATACTCAAGACCTGAGAAAGGCGGTCTGTAAAACTTGTGGAACAATATATCAGTGTGTTTTTTATATTCAGTGTTTTTCCGAAAACCGTGGGCGGTTCTACACAAAACATTTCTACTATGTCATATATATGAAGTAGCCATTGGTTGAAAAATTATAGGAGGTGAATAGTTTGGGAGTCTATCATATATATAAACTTACATAAAATATATAGACAACGCTTATCTATATTATTTAATGAAACATGTATTAATATATATATATATATATATATATATATATATATATATATATATATATATGATAGACTCCCAAACTATTCACCTCCTATAATTTTTCATATATATATATATAAATATATATATATATATATATATATATAAATATATATATATATATAAATATATATATATATAATGTTCTTTCAGCATTATCGATGATTTTATTTGATATTTTAAATAAATGTATGGATTTTTATGTATGCATCTAGACGTTTAGGACTGTTTAATTTTGCAAACACAGCTGCCGCGTTCATATTTGATGTGATTGAATACTGACTTTTTTTTTTATTATTATTAGTTTTTCCATTATTTTTTGTCTTTCCTTGAAATTTCTGCAATGATTTTGAGGATGGGGTTTGATATATTTCCTTGCGTGTTTAAATGAGTCCTAATTTATCTATGGTCGGATATTCAAAACATTTGGACAATTTGTACACACCTTAGCTCTGAAATGAAAACACTTACATGAAAAACAAAAAATAAATAAATAAATAAATAGAAAGCTTTATCCGATTGACTTGTCAGTGGTCTTTAATGAAAGTTGTATAAAAGAGTGATTACTGCCCAATATACAATACACAATTATATATATATATATATATATATATATATATATATATATATATATATATATATATATATATATATATATATATATATGTATATGAACAATTTGTACTCACCTTATGCCCTGAAATGAAAACACTTACATGAACCCCCCCAAAAAAACAATAAATAGAAAGCTTTATCCCAGTGACTTCTCAGTGGTCTTTAATGAACGTTGCATAAAAGAGTGATTACTGCCCAAATACACAATTATATAACATATATATATATATATATATATATATATATATATATATATATATATATATATATATATAAACATAACCCCGCTTTCAAATGTAACTATTAACTGATACAACGAAAATTAAAAATTGAACCCTCTACCACCCCTTGTCTAGATGAATGGATTTATCGGTAACCTTGGAAACCCTCAAACTATGAATCTTTCCTGTGCCGTTAACAACCGTAAATTTTAAAAAGTAAGTTACTCCAAAATTCGCTTGATGAGGAAATGGAAGTAATGTCTTTGGTTTAATAACAAAATTAAATTCAGGGGCTTTAGCTTCCATTTCTGAAACATGGTTATCACTGTGTAGCGGTAAAACCATACTTTAAATCTATTAATTTATAATATTAATGCTCTGTAAATTTAAATTTACATAGAGCACTATTGTGTAAAAATAAAAATATCTATAAGAACACCGGATTTTATATCTTACTGTTCTTTCCTTTTTATTGATATATACATATATATATATATATATATATATATATATATATATATATATATGCATAATACTACCAACCAACTCTGTTACAACCAAACAGATACATAATACTACCAACCAACTCTGTTACGTCTAATATCCAGGATAACCTATCCCATCTAAATAATCTTAAAATAGTCACAAACACCTCGAAAACAATTATAGATATAATAAGATCTCCAAACAACAATAGCAATAACATTTCTGAAGCAGGCATTCATACAATAAATTGCCAAAACTGTTCCTCCCAATATATTGGAGAAACAAGCAGAAACATAAAAAAACGTATCAATGAACACAAAAGAGAGCTTAGAATAAACAACTTAAATAATGCCTTAGTAATACATAGTAATAAATTCAACCATAATTTTGATTTTAAAAACTCTATA
This sequence comes from Acanthosepion esculentum, assembly GCA_964036315.1. NCBI lineage: Eukaryota > Metazoa > Mollusca > Cephalopoda > Sepiida > Sepiidae > Acanthosepion > Acanthosepion esculentum. Next base: position 44,688,378 of record OZ038493.1, on the reverse strand, counting down.
CTTATAAAAAAAGAAAATAACTCACTCAGAAGGAAAATCCTAGAGAGTGCCGCAATCGACCAATACCCAAATATTAATCTACGCCCAGGTTTTTTCCCTATTTCACCTTTTCTAACAAAATTACTGCTCTCACAAACAAATGTACACAAAAACATATTAAAATCAAAAGAAAATGGTTGAATCCATCAACAAAGATTAATGAAATATTCTCCACACGTGACATTAACTGACGTCATTTTCAGTTAAAAATACGAAAATAGCGTTTCCTACATTCCCGTTGCTAAGAACACTCTGTTTTTTGTTTTTATTAATTTTCTTTGTTTGATTAAATTCATTTCGTTACTTGCTTTGAAAAAGTCCGCATTAGGACGAAACGCGTCAGCAATTACTGTTTTCTTATTGTCATTTATTTACATATATATATATATATATTTCGGTTTTATACGACGTCATAGATCGTAATCTTGACACTATTTCGGCGATTCCGTTTTATATTCCATACGAAAAAAGTCATGAGGGAAATGATATAATCCTAGAGAAACAATATCTTCAGTAATATTTGACACAACAATATTTCTTGGGCACCTCGAGGTGGTATAATGGTTAGCAAGCTCGGCTTGCTGGAACAATTACGACTGAGTAGTGAGTTCGATCCTCACTTGGTGTCCCCTAATTTCGGCCTTGTGCCACATCAGCTTGGAAAATCACCATCCGAGTTGGTGGTCCAATTAGCATACCACGAACAAAAAAAAATCCACATACCAGCAATGAAAATGCTCCTGCATCTAACTGATGTTTTTTCACATATTTTTGACACAATCTATTAAACTTACGCAGTGTGACACTATGCGTGCCGTCAGAGCCAAGTAAATTAAATGTACCTTAATTACTATATTGGTTCAGACAAGGTGCATGTAGCTTTTTCGGTTCTTCTAGGTGATGAGGGATTTGACGTTCAGTGACAATGTAAATATTTAATATTGAAAGTTAACTTATTTCTGTATTAGCAAAAATCATTCCTGTGTCATTGTCTGAAAGCCCAACTACTGAATGATGTATTAATATTGCATCGCCTTGACAGCGGGTTAATTCAGAAATATTTGCTGACAAGCCAATATATCACCTACTTTTACAAATAAATACAAATAAGCGCACTTAAATGCCAAATATAATGTCGTACAGTTTTTAATATCCTTGCACCACCTGTACATCCATTGTCTGAATCATAACCATTGTAAACACAACGAAGCTTTAGTTATTGACATATTATTATAGGTTTTGCCAGGGTTACATACGCTTTCGGATTTCGGGTTTTCCGTCTCCTAAAATGGCTTTTCGTCTCCTCCTAGCTATGGGTTAAATAGCACGACAGTAGCCTTGTTTGGCAACTAACATAGGAGAAGGAAAACTCTGAATAAAAATAAGGTATGTAGTCTTGGTGGATAACATAATATTTCCACGGTATTAATCAGAAAATTGAATTCTTTAATCACCACACAAACACACACACACACACACACACGCACAAAGAATAAGACTTAGCCTACGTCCAATTGAGTGGGTTACACATACCTGTCTTAGGAAATTATCACACTTAGTATTTTATCTGTACATTTGATATATGCAGGATAGTGTGTTGAGTTGAATTGGAACTCGTCTTCATTGCGCGATTTCCTTTGCTTAACAGTAACAAGCGAAAAAAATGTTACTTGCTTAAGACTCGGATTCCAGTCAATAACTTTCGTTATTTTCCCGCTAGAAGTTTCGCGTGATTCGGCACGTGTGAGAATCTACTTTTAGATATCACTTGGAACCGTTACTCTTTTTGACTTAATTGTTGTCAGCTATTTCTATAAACAGATTGAAAGAGACAAGGTGATAGGATGCAATATATTCTAGTAAAGTTTAAAGAGAGACGGTTCGCTAAATGTAAAATATGTGGTTCTGAATTTTCCTTACGTAAGTACATGACGATATGGATGCCGAAATATACAATAAATAAATATTTGATATTGAGCATTTTATTCCATAAATATTATACACCTTACAACTATATTTCTTCATATATATATATATATATATATATATATATATATATATATATATATATATATATATATATATTTATAAAAGTGGACATGGAAGTCAGAACTTAGAGGCGACAGTCTGTTTCATGCTAGTGCAATCGTCAGGCACTTGCCTGGCGATTGCACTAGCATGAAACAGACTGTCGCCTCTAAGTGCTGACTTCCATGTCCACTTTTATATTTACACAGGCTCTATCTCTGATATTGACCACTTTATCCCATAAATATAGTACACTTTAAGACTATATTTCTTCATATATATATATATATATATATATATATATATATATATATATATATATATATATATAGCACAATGAGAAGCCACGTATACTTTCTTGATATGTATATAATATCGAGAAAACAACTGAAAAGTTGCAAATTAAAAAAAAAATTAATGTTTTTTGTGAAAGTAGTTATTCATATATATATATATATATATATATATATATATATATATATATATATATATATATATATATTTGATATTTCAGATCTGCCCCAATCTTTCTTCAGAAATAAATTAAATAACTGTATCCAGAAGTTTGTTTACAAGTAGCCTCCGTCGCGAGACGCGGACGTCACGTGACCTGGAATGCAACTGTTTGAATATTTCTAACGTAAATCTAACGATAATATTTTTGATGCTATTTAAAAAGTTTTTTTTAACTATATCTAAAAAAAAAATTGTTAACTATTGAAATATTTATACAGATTTAAAATTCCCAAGTCTTTGTTTAACCCTAGTTTATATGTGTCTTATTTTAAAATCCAGTATTTTTCTTTTTTTTCTGCGTGTGTATGTGGAACTAAAATCGAAATTTATCAATAAACATTTACAGTTGTATAATGAGTGTCTTGATTGATTAAAGTGTTCAGCTATGGGGGAATAAGGATTGTTTTGATGTATGGTTAGTTTATGATTAATATGTCAGTTTATGTGTGTAACTTTTGCAGTCGAATGAAAGATATTAAATATGAGCGGATTGCATTAATTAAGTGATGTACAATGTGTGATATTAAGAGCAGTAGGTCACGTCATGCATTACCTATGGATACGGAGGTTATTGTATCGATATAAATAGTAAAATAATTGTCCTCACCAGTTCCTAAAAACCGTAGGTATGTCAATAGCTTGAATAGATATACACGATGAAGTCGATATGTAGTTCTCTGCTGAACATCTTAATATTGACAACATTTACTGTGAAAAGAACGAAAGCGCCTTTACCAGCATTTCATTTTATTGTTTTTGTCGTTTTGTTGTTTATTTTTTGTTAACCATCTTAGCATTCATTTTCTTTGATCCTTATTTATGTTTTATTCTTTCAGTTTTTCAAATGAAAAAGGCGCAAAATGATAATAACTGCAACGGCATTGTTAATTCGTTTATTCAGGATAGAACGCGAGTAGAGAAAAGGAAAACTCTTTGTCAAGATGGCGGGCTTCTTAATACATTGCATCCGCTTGCGCATGTGCGAAATTTTCAGTTCGTTCCTAATATGTATGATTCATCAGGAAGTCTCTCTGTTCTTGATGAGAAGAAAGTGGCAAAGAGACAATATTGCCAAGAGTGATGAACATTACAACAGATAACGAAACGCAGAAGCAATGTACGTAAATAGATAAAAGAGATAATAATAATAAACGAAAACAAACTATAATTTATTTGAAATAATGTACGGTTGGAAGAAAATATGTCTCCTGAATTAGAGATTTTATCAGTCCCATCATAGAAAAATAAACTGAAAAGAAAAACCTGCAAATACTAATGATTTCTTTTTAAAAAAAACATGTGTATGGTTTGTATATTGCATTCCGAACGCTTTTTTCGTGTGGAATATAAAACGGAATCGCCGAAATAGTGTCAAGATTAGAATCTATGATGTCGTTGTATAAAACCAAAAAATACAATATAAGTATTTAAAAAAAAAACAGACCAAAATGAAAAGAAAATAATTAAAAAAGTCAAATAGAAACAGAATCAATAAAGAAAATATGATCAATAAGAATGAACATAGCTTTTGCAAGTTTTCCTTGTATACTAGGATCAATTCCTTTCTCTAAACAAATCCATACAATTATCTTGTACTCTAACCTACAAATATGTATATATATGATTCAATCATTTTGGGTTTAAACTCAACATAGCTTTTCCAAGTTTTCCTTGTATACTTGGATCAATTCATTTCTCTAAACAAATCCATACAATTATCTTGTACTCTAACTTACAAAGATGTATATATATATATATATATATATATATATATATATATATATATATATATATATATATATATTTGATTCAATCATTTTAGTTTCAGCTCCTCAACTTATACTGACGATAAATTGAGGATGGACAGAGGAAATTTACGCGGATCTTTACAACGGATCAAATGTATATTCTACGAATATTTAAGGATTTGAAACTCATCTTTAATTATGAGAAAAAATAATTGAGTTTCTTGGGGGCTGCAATAGCTAATCTCACGTATCCCCAACACAATTTCGATTAAATTTCCCTCCATTTATGTATTTTTGGTTTTGTAGCAGTAATAATGTCACGTTTGAATTTAGCTATACCTGTACTTACGCCCAGACCCTGTTGTCTCTGTCTTAACTGATCCTGTTAGTCTTGTTACATATAGCAGCGGTCCGCAACTATTTTGACCCACGGTCTGGTGTCATGCAAAGCAGTTTTTTCACGGACCGGGGTGGGGTCATTGTTGGTCACTCGCATAACAAAACACGATGAACAAGACAACGATCATCTATAAATTGGAAAATAAATCTTTTATCCTTTCTGTGCGGTCCGGTGCAAAATAGTCCATAGTCTGGTACCAAACTGTCCACGCCTGGTAACAAATGATCTACAGCCCTGTACCAAATGGTCCATGACACAGTACCAAATGGTTCACATACTGAAACCCGTTACTAAATGGTCCACAAACGGTTACTAAAGGATCCACGGTCGTTAAATGGTTCCTGTCTCAGTACCAACGGTTCACAGCCCGGTACTAAATGGTCCACCCACTTGTACTATATGGTCTACAACCCGGTACCTAACGGTGCATAGCCCGGTACCAAATGGTCCACCGCTTTGTACCATATGGTTTACTACCCAGTACCAAACGATCCACAACCCTGTATCAAATGTTCCACAGCCAAGGTCCCGCTCTGCGTCTCGGAGATTGTGTACTGCTGATCGAATAGTAACATTAATGGTGTGATTAATCTTTTCCTTCCAAAGAAACATTCAACAAACATTGACCTAATCTAGAATTACCATCGCTTCACGTTTATAAAATCTTTCTCTTTAAGCAATTCATCAGGAAAATAAGTTTCTCGTATCCACTCTTATCGGTCTTTCAATAATGACACAAGTTTCTCTCCTAACCTTTTATTTAAGATCATGCCGAAAGTCAAACTATTTATCATGTCATTAATTTTTTTACTTACATCTGCTATTCAAGTTAGTTGTTGCTGCTGTACGGAATCTTCAAGTGGCAATATTTTTATATATTTGTGATTCATTCTGTGAGATCTAATGAAGTATAATTTACCTAGAGTATCCATATACTTCAAGCCATTTAAATCTATGATTTGAGAAAACGGTTTATAAATAAATATGTCTACGTATATATTTATTAAAGATCACTATGACAAAAGGTAACAGTAATTGTAAAAATTACTACCCTAGCCAACTGGGCACAATCTTAAGGCCTTCCCATGCTAAAATGGCCATAGGTAGATTATCTTCATAAAGCAGCACAAGGAAAATGTTTATTTTATTGATAACACTAAAGATGTTGTGTACTCATATGTTGATACCAATGGTGAGATTATCTGCTTCTGTTCAATAAAAAGTCGGCATTCTTTGACCAAACAGCTGACGTTACGGTCCTTTGAAATTCATAAAATCTTTCTCTTAAAACTTTCATGAAAATCATACTGTCATCGCTTTTTAGTAGTGATGGGTGTTTCCTTCCTATCCTTTTGTTTAAGTTTGTATAGAAAGTCAATGCCGTGATTATATTATTATTGTCCCTTTTAGATAGATGATGTGTTACCCATTTTAGTTGTTTCTGCAGTTGTAGGTTTTGTTATTCGGTTAATTTATTTTGTGATACCGTAGTTCTAGTCTATACATTCTTCTTTCAGACCTAGAGGATTCATTCACTTGAGGCGACTTGTCCGAGAAGACGATTGTATACAGCTAATAGTTAAAGAATATTTGAAAATCTTGGACGCCGTGTCCATAGATCTGACGATGCTATTTCAGGCCATGACATTTCTAATTTTCTTATTTTCATTTTATCATGTTTTGCGTGGTAGGACAAAACTATCACGAGCGCAGCCTAATTTCTGTTCAATTTCCTTATACTAAATTGGTTATAAATAAAGTATTTGAAGTGTTTCGTATTAACTCCAAATTCTGAAGCTTTATAATGTACTCAGGGTATATAGCGTCATTGTTTTTCATTTTAATTCCAGTTAACACTTTCAATTTCAGAAAGGTTGACCCTATTTCAATGAACACTTAGTAAAGAATGTTGGTGTTTGGTTCAAGGTGATTTCCTCTAAGAGATTAGTTTTCATCCATGTAAGATTTGCCTGTGATTTGGAGAAGCAAAATAGATTTACATACGTCCTTTGTATGTGCATATTAGGCCTGGTGAGCAACACCATCCAGACTTTATTCCACCTCGAAATATAGGCAGAACACTTGCTATCATATATGGATGATGTCCTTCACAACACCCGAACGAATGATCAATGACATTGCAGATTGTTGATCCTGACATGGCATTTCGGCTTCAGTGCCTTCTCACTCTCGTAAGAATAGCTTTCTTATGCCTTTTCTATAAATATTTTCATGGTAATTGTTCTGATGAACTTTCCGGCTTCTTGAAACCCAGACAACTTTGATCTTCAAACATTTACATACAATGTCGATCGTTATTTCTGACTGCTTAATACTTGTTCTTTTATTGTTCTCTCTTCTTAATAATAGTTATTCTCGTATACACGAGCACTCAATAGCTTCTTGCGTCCTAGTGGCTTTATTGCTTCGCTTGGGGTGAAATGATAAAAACATTCCTTGACTTGAATTGTGCAACTGATTCTATCAAATATATGGTATTTCAGAAAAACGATGTAATTTCAAAAGTATGTCTGTTTATTTTTTTTAATTAGATGGCCATTTTTTTTTTCAGTAATCATTAATTTATGTGCCATTATTACATACACAAGTTTCACTATTACTTATTGTCATAAATGATATTCCTGTTTAAGTTGCTTTCTCTTTTAATATATATTTTCTTAACTTAATTATCCGCGGCCTAAAATGAAACGCCGTCTTAAAAAGATGTGTCTCTGACAGGAATTGAAACGGTACCTTTTTCCTATCAGTCGCTACTAGTTGGCCCCGAAGACTAGGCAATTACAGCGAAGTTTGGAGTTATGTCTTTAAGGAATGCTGATTTCTTGTAGGGACTTCTACGAATGTATATATGCTAGATTCTGGTTCGTACCCAAAATGTTAGCAACACTAGTTTTTGGAAGAATTTTCTATACGATATATTCTTATTGCTATAACCGTTATTTTTGTGGTTAATTATATTTGAAATATTAACCGTGTTTTTTTTATATTCTTAACCCTGACCACCGCTTTACCGATGATAGAAAAAATGACTTAATACCCACCCACCAGTTGGACGTTGGGTAAACACTTGTAAGCATTTTTATATCTACCATGAAACATTACATACCAATTATTTGCGAATTTTGACTCAGGAGCACAGGCAGAAGGATTAAAACTATTCAGGAACGTAGAGCTCAAAGAGTTAATAAGGAAAGTATTGGAACTTAGTCCAATTTTACTAATTTCAATGTTTAAGAAAATAGAGATGCACCAACTCAAACAGATTTACGCAATTAAAATAACATTTATAGTAATAAGGAATAATCTCTGAAAAAATCTTTCGAAAATTAAGGTTATACTGTAAAAGAATTGTCATGATATCTTGTAGTGCTTTCCTGCGTCAGGTCATCTTCTTAATTTAGTGTTTTTCTTCTCCTTTACTAGATTCTACCCAAAGCTAAAGAGCTATTGTCCCATATCACCAACGCTAAAGAGCTATTAACCTATATCTAGTCTTCAGTCACTTTCTCAGCGACGTGATGTGATTTCCCTTCTATTTTTTTCTATACATATTTTAATGGCAACTGCATTAATACGTTCTTTTTAACCTGATCCACTGACTGCGTAAGTTTAAGCGAGCTGCTCGACTGGCATCTAGATCCCACTCTTTTACTGTTAGATTAGTTAAATCTAACTGCTACTTCAAAAAAATTTTTCTCGCACTTCCCACCTGTGAAACTCACTTCCATTTCCTTGCTTCCTTGATAACTACAATGTTCAAAAATTTAAATGCGGCGTCAATCGCCATATTCTGTTGTCATGAACCCCGTTCAGCTTTTATCCTTTCTTCGCCACCCCCTACACCCAGTCTTTTCTTTTATCTTAACTCTCTGTAATCCCCTGCGCACCAGTAGCATTTCTGCCTTGCTTGGGGTGAAATGATTTTTTTTTAATTACTAAATGAGAAAAATATTACGTCAATGAAAAATTTCCAGAAAATCTATTCTCATAAATCTATAGCATCATTATTTAGTCCTAGATATAACTTCGGTGCCTCTAACTTAAATTATGTATCGTTAAAGATCGATCCTGGATCTAACGTGATTAATTGATCGATATGTTAAATTACTTGGAAATTCTAAAGAAACATCTGATATTTTAATTCTTAATGTTTTGGAGAAAACACAGCTGCTGAAAAACGCCCCATGTTATTTGCATGATTTATTGCTGTATCACACTTGCAACACGAAGACTGGTGTTAGCAACCATGAAACCCGTTCGTAGACACGTTAGCTCTTGTCTTTTCTGGTCGACTTTGTTATTTAAACAAAACTAATTGCTACTGTAGCAATGGATAGTAAGTGTTGAACGAAGTTCTCGTTATTTGCAATAAATAATTCTTTTTAATCTTATCGCAAACAGAGTAAAGTGGTTTCATTTAGCTTGCGATATCTAAAACTCTAATGGCGATTTTATAAGCGTAGTTTAGATATGATTTAAGGCTGAAAGTATGGGGCAACTAGTGAGGATTGAACTCACTACTCAGTCGTAATTGCTCTAGTGAAACAAGCTTGCTAATCATTATAGCACATCAAGGTTCCCTGAAAACTCCATTACATCGAACTAGGATTTTAATACTTTTCGAACGTTGTAATAGAGATTTTCCAAACATAGCTTAGATGTGGCACAAAGCCGAAAGTAGGAAGCACCCAGTCAGAATCGAACTCACTACTCAGTCGTAATTGTTCTAGCGAGACAAGCTTGCTAACCATTACACCGCCTCGAGGTGGCCCAAATTGATTTTCTAAGCGGAGCTTAGATGTGGCACAAAGTCGAAAGTAGGAAGCGCCCAGTGAGGATCAAACTCACTACTCAGTCGTAATTGTTCGAGCGAGACAAGCTTACTAACCACTACACCGACTCGAGGCGGCCCAAATTGATTTTCTAAGCGTAGCTTAGATGTGGCACAAGGCCGAATGCGTGTAGCAACCAGTGAAGATCGAACTCACTAATTAGTCGGAACTGTTTTAGCGAGACAAGCTTGCTGACTTATTACACTACGCCGAGGTGCGCCCTCCAACGTTGTAATAAATCTCTATTTTGTCACCGAATATTACACTTTTCTGTGTTAATCAAGCAAAGTTCGTTTTTGTAAGTTTTCTTCTTTGATGAAATTAATTTTATATTTTCTTCGCGCATCAAAGACTGGTATACAACGTATATCTTGAAGAATTGCGAAAAGAGTTTCAGACTGAACCATTTCCCCAGA
>OZ038493.1:44635878-44673378 GCA_964036315.1 Acanthosepion esculentum | reverse complement strand
GTGCCTCCATACTCCACCGTGCCTCCATACTCCACCGTGCCTCCATATAGAACGTAGCGTTAGTCTAACTCGCATGAGGAAAGAATATTTTGAAATCTGATTTTCAAGACATGTATCTCGTATCCGCAAAGATGAAAACTACATTTCTCTTTCGTTATTATATTTCAGGTTGTGCCACATAAATCATTACTTATTATATACTAAAATATGAAAATAAGATACTGTCTAGACGAATAATTACCTGGAGTCTTGTAGTATCTTTTATTTCAGTGTATCTAATTTAAGGCAGGTTTATGGAGTACTTTAGCAGAAGGGGTGAGGCTGTATTGAGTTTTTTTTTAAAGAAAATCTATACTTTCAAAAAGCAGCGAAGGCAAGAACTCAATGGTAATCTTAAAACGTATGTTCCATAATGTAATTTAATTAATGTGGTTACACGCATTTGTTGCACAAGACCGAAATGGGGCGAGTCTGGTCAATGCTGTCTATCCCACACCTAGCTAATCCTACTTACGACCCATTCACTGTAACTATTTCCGCTATCACCACAAGGACCCATCCTTTTCTACCTAATCCAACGCGTACCACATGTGTCTTGCAGAATGCACCTCGTGGCAATAAAGGTACCACTATCAACAGAGAAGTGACGTCAATTTGAGAACACTTCACAGCTAAGATAAATTCTTCAGGCAATATTTAATGTCGTACAATCTTATTCTTGCTCAAAGCATAAATAAAATAAAAAATATTCTAAAATATATTCTCGAAAGCGTTGGCTCTTTTATTTAAGCAAATACGAAAAATATAGTTATGTTTTTCATGCCTCTTTGAATCTGGCTCCATAATGACCGACTCTAAATACCTGTGAATGTCTTGTGCACTAGATGAAGTTCTCCGAGTAACATCATATATGGAAAAAATATTTGCCAGCAGAGAATATATTTCCACGGGGAAATATTATGTAAATTTGCAAAACTTCTTGATAAAATTTCTGGTGTAAAGTATTTCTTCCCTCTAAAGGTTGACAACAGGTGTAAAAAAAACTTACAGCGTTACTGTCTCGCAGGCTTCCTTCCTTAATGTACCATGTTCCTTGAGAACGTGGGCGATCTAGTCTCTGCATAGTATCCCATCTCTTGTAGATTTAAACAACTTTTGATTATTTATTACTCTATTTGTCTTTGCTGTGTTATATATCTCACAAACACCAACTACGTGACTCAGTGTTTGTTTTGCCCTTATCTTCAATGTGCCTTGCGAGAGTCAAATTCTCCAAATATACTTTCCTCATTACGTGTCCCAGACATTTCAACCGTGTGTTTCTGATTGTAGATATAAGATTCCTTTTCTTCACAATGTTTCATTAAATCTTACAGTATGCTCACGTTTTGTATAGTATTTTACTTTCAGCATCGTTCTGTACAAATCAATTCTCTGTCACGTCAAATCTCATCTACGTCGGTAAAAAAATTGCCCAGTATCCACTGCCATATAAGAGGATCGATACGGGGAAGCTGCTAATCTCTCCTTTTTTGTTTCTAACTAAGTTTACAGGTTTATTACGTTGTTTAATTCCTGCAAAATATATTACGCTAATCCTTTGCTCTTTCGTGTTTCTGAGTCACGTTTTTCATCATCTGTTAGTATACCACCCAGGTTGCTAAAATTATGGATCTTATTGATTTTAAATCTCTAATTAATAACTTGCATGGACTCTCTTGACAACTATACATTCTGTCTTCATTCAGTTAACATTCCATTCTTCTCGCTTTCATTTGCTTCCTCGTCTTGATCTTCCATCAATACAGTTAAGATTATGTCTACTGATAATAAATCATAGAAGGTCTTTGATTATATAAGAATTTAGTTTGCATAATACTATATCAATGACATTCTTCTCTGTCAGTCAGGAAGGTGAAATAGTTTTTCAAGATTATGAGGATAGCCGTAAATTACGGAGAAGTGACTTTAAATATTTCCAGAGATTATAACTGTACGTGAAGAATAAAAAACAGCTTCAGAAGCCCAGTAAAAATTAGCCTAATAATTGACGCTAAAAGTTTAAAATAGGTGCCTATTTTTAACTTTTAGCGTCAATTATTACACTAGTTTTTACTGGGCTTCTGAAGTAATGTATGTTTGCCAACAAGATGTTAGCTTTGAGTTGGAGATCTTAAAATCAAATAATCACAAATGTATAAATATACGGGAAGTGTTTCAACAGATGATAAAAATGTGTCGAAGAAATCCAAAGGAGATCAGTCATAGCAAAAGATGTCATCTAAAATATAAAAGTACTAATAAACAAAAAAAAATAATTACCATAATTCCCCATGTATAATACGCCTTCATCCATAATAGACACACAAACCCTATATATTTTACGTCTCCAATTTCATTACGACCAGCGTTTCTTACTCTTATATAAAAAAAGGTTTTAAACACCGAATAAGATTATTCAAATTGAGTTTTATGATAACTCTTATTTTATTTTGCGGCATTTTTAAAAATATTTTTGTATCTGTATAATACGCACCCCTGATTTTGCTTAGTTTTTTTATTAAATGCGTATTAGACACGGGGAATTACGGTAATTTGAAACAAAGAAAGGAGAGCTGGATTTCTATTTAATATCAGTCCTCCACAGTGGTAATTTATTTGGAACAGCTCTTTCGCAGATGCAGTGAAACTTGAGGCAACAGAGATGTGGGCGTACAGAAGGATACTGAGAATATCGTGGACGGAGCGCCTAAGCAACGAGAAAATCGAAACAAAATGTTCACTTTTATTTCGAATCAGAAGATGGCATCTGAGATTTCTAGGCGATATAACGAGAAAGGCGGTCTTGGAGAAGTTCAAACTCACAGGGCATATCGAAAGAAACAGGAACAATATAAACAGGAATTACCCTAACTAATGAGATTGCGTAAATCGATGATAGAACAGGGAGTAAGAGGGATGCGAATAAAAGAAACATAGCTTAGAATTACAGATATAGCAGTAAATATTGCTAAATGTCAGCTAATATCATCTGTGTGGCATTTTTAGAATAATTTCATCGATGGAAGAAACATTTTTTTCTTAAATGTAAAATATCAATTTTGATAGAAATCGACTTATACATGTGAACATATCAGCCCCAAAAGGACCAATCTTTTTGGAATTTGAGTCCATTAGAATGAACACATTTTGATTGAATTCGAAAATATGTTTGTGCTTGGATTTAAAGTTCCTTATTAATCAAGAGGAGGCTTCTACCGAAAATGTCTTTCGCAGCACAACTAAGGATGCTTCTCTTGAAATCGGATTAAATCGCCAGTGTTTATTTCTTATCTAAAAAAAAAAAGGTAAGAAACATATTTACGTTGTTTTTCTATGAAGAGGAAATACCAAAGAAAGAAAAACAAAAAAGAAAGGAAATAAAATCACAAAAGAAAAACGAAAGGAAAATTTAAAAAAAAAAAAAGCATCTATTTTAATTGGCTTTTTGTGTGGCAACATCTTTATTCAGACTTTAATTACGTGTAGTTGAAGAATCAGTCAGTTGACTGTTTCTCTGGATTTGAACAATTCGGGATTTCTTGGTTGTAAATAATGGACAAAGAGGATTAATTGAACGAATGCCAGTATCCTTATCAACTGCGAAATGACTTACGTCTCTTGTCAAGAATAGTCTAAGTAATACGTGTTAAATTTCCATCTTTTTAAGTATACCCTCAATATGTTAAGGTGAGCATTACTATGTTTTTCACTTATAGAACATAATCGAATATAAGTCGGTCTCTTGAAAACGTTGACCAGTAAATTTTGAAAATCTTTAAGAAAAGATATATTCCGTTTATTTATCAAGACTGTTTATTAAGCTGGTTATTAAGCTAAATGAAATAATAATTTCACCAGGTTTTATTTTTTTATAACGGAATGGTTAAAAAGACAGTTTGTCAATAATTTGGTTTTGGAAAATAAGTAATTGACAAAAAGTTACTTATCGAGTTTTGAGGAAGATAATTATCATAGAACATTGCTGATTTAACTTACGGCATTATACTAAAGGAAGTTTTAATTTTTAAAAGTATAGTGCATAATTTCTAAACAACACGCTGCTATGAAAGCATTTTATTTTATTTCCTTCTCTTTGAATTACACCCCCTCCCGACTACGACACTTGGGCATCAAAAATTCCGACTACATTTTATGTCTATGATAGCTAAAGTTGAGAATATTATTGGTCTTTTACAAGAGAAAAGAAGTTTACTTGACATAAAATGTTCATAAATTTACTGAGTGATGAGAACGTCCGTCTTCAGACCATGAGACTATGTGTGAGAAAGATTACGATGGGCTGTTCGAAAGCCGTCAACTATTTGAATAACAAGAAATCACAAGTTAACTGGACTGATTGCCTACAACGGAACAGACGATTAGGCGGAGAAAAGTTCATCCTTTTCAAGAGAAATTTCTCCTGTCAGAGACTTCGCAAAGTTTTCCACATTTGTACATAGATTCATAGCCAAACGTAAACCAAAAGAATTTCGGTTTTACAAGAATTTTATTAACACGAGAAGTCCATGAGAGAAAAAAATTCAGATGATAATCATAGCTGAAATTTTTCATAGACTCAATCTAATGTTACATCTAAAAAATCAACATGTTTGATATTAGTACTTATTTTCACGTTAAGATCTAAATTCGTAAAATATGAATCATTTGCTTAAGTTTATCAACTTTATTTCTCATAGATATTTTTACCATCATCCCGATACAGCCCGGGACTATCTAGAATAATCTCTTCATAAGCAGTAAGATTATACAAGAATTTGCAAAAGAAAGAATCTAACCAAATCAGAAGATTCCGCAGAATACAACGATCCCACAGAAATGTCAAAGTTATCGTCAGAATTTTTTTACCCATTTTTCATTTTTGTGGATGAGGACATAATGATGTTTATCTCTTCACTCGAAATGTTGGAATAAACTTTGGTAAATACCAATGCCATTTTAAAGAGTTCCTTGGATATTGAAGGGTCCACTATATCAAACTGGGTGATGGTTCAGTTGTTTTTGTTATCGATGTTTTTAAACCAGTTAATAACTTCAGATTGATTGAATAAATCCAAGGTGATTTTTAAATTCTTTGTTTACGCGTTCTAGGATTACTTTACTAATCCTTCCGATCTCTGATCTGGTCGGATTATGATTCTTTTAGGGAGATTGCTCCGGAACTCCTGTTTGTGATCTTTAAGTAGTACATAGGATTCCTTTGTACGAAGTTTACCAAACCTATTGCTGGTTTTTAGTTTATCAGTACTATATTTAAAAGAAGTGTTGATATGATCAACACAAACTTATTAATATTTATTTTTATTTTATATATATATATATATATATATATATATGATGGACTCTCCCGTCGAACTCAACGTATGAGGGACAGACAGATCAGTTCCCAGAAACTGAAAGCCAGACACCCACACAAGTTTTGATTATAGTGGTGAAGGCTTTGTGTGTGTGTATATATATATATATATATATATATATATATATATATATATATATATATATATATATATATATATATATAAATATTTCGCACCAAGAAACGCATAAAAGCCAGTAAGACACAAGTGGTTATTGAATGAGAGAAAATATTAGAACGAATAAAACATTAGCAAGGAGAGAAAATCATATAACAATAAAAATTAAGAAGAGAAAAGATACAGACTGACATTTCATTTTTGCAGATCAAAGTTAACTAGAAGAAAAGACGATGACAGAGATTTGCAAGCGAGAAATGCGAGACTAGAAACTGTTAGTATAAGACATACGGTTCCAACAAGCGATTTCAAGATTAAAGGACGAGACCTACCTGCCAATCTAGTACTGCGCTCTTAACATGCTGAAATCTAGATACCAAAGAGAAAATAATCTTCAGAACAACTTCCATATAATTAGTAAAGAAAAGCTTCGTTTCAGCGATGAGAAAGTGACTGAAGCTGATATGCCAAGTTTGGGCAGATAGCATTGTAGATTCCTGTTTGGATTTTATCAAGAATCTCTAAATACATAGCAGAAGCAACAGATTATATGTGATATCGATATTAAACGCGTGGTATACGTGCTAATATGTAAGATAGATTCTGTCGAGAAGAACGATCTAGCACAAAGAGTGAACCCAATTTCCGAGTAGAAGACCTAGCATTTGATTCAACAGAATGGTTCGGCTTCATTTCAGCAGAAAACATTAGCATGAAAAGCCACTCTTCTGGAAGTTGGCGCCAAATAGATGAAAGAAAGAGATAAAGATAAAAATTAGAAGAAATAAATAAAGGAATAAAGATAAAAATAGAAGAAAGAAAAAGAAAGAAAGAAATGGATAAAGATAATAGAAAAGATAATAAGGATAAGAATAAAAAAGAAAGAAAAAAGAATGAATGAAAGAAAGGGATAAATATAAGAATAGAATAAAGAAGGAAAGGGATAAGGATAAAAATAGACGAAAGCAACTAAGAAAGACAGAAATAAAGAAAGTTAGAAAAAGAAATAAGAATGAAAGAAAGAAAGAAAGAGATGAAGATATAACTAGTATAAGGAAATAGATAAATAGAAAAATAGAAAAAGAAAGGAAGAAATAATGTGAGAAAAGAGAGGAAAGAAAGAGATCAAGATAAAAATAGAAGAAAGAAATAGATAAAGAAAGAAAATAGAGGAAAGAAAGAGGTAAAGATAAAAATAGAAAAATGAAAGAGATACAGATAAAAATAGAAGAAAATAGATAAAGAAGAGAAAATATAGGAAAGAAAGAGATAAAGATAGAGGAAAAATAGATAAAGAAAGAAAATAGAGGAAAGAAAGAGATAAAGATAAAAATAGAAGAAAGAAAGAGATAAATATAAAAATAGAGGAAAGAAAGAGATAAAGACAAAAATAGAGGAAAGAAAGTGATGAAGACAAAAATAGAGGAAAGGAAGAGATAAAGATAAAAATAGAAGAAAGAAATAGATAAAGAAAGAAAATAGAGGAAAGAAAGAGATAAAGACAAAAATAGAGGAAAGAAAGAGATAAAGACAAAAATAGAGGAAAGAAAGAGATCAAGATAAAAATAGAAGAAAGAAATAGATAAAGAAAGAAAATAGAGGAAAGAAAGAGGTAAAGATAAAAATAGAAAAAAGAAAGAGATACAGATAAAAATAGAAGAAAAATAGATAAAGAAGAGAAAATATAGGAAAGAAAGAGATAAAGATAGAGGAAAAATAGATAAAGAAATAAAATAGAGGAAAGAAAGAGATAAAGATAAAAATAGAAGACAGAAAGAGATAAATATAAAAATGAGAAAAGAAAGAGATAAAGACAAAAATAGAGGAAAGAAAGTGATGAAGACAAAAATAGAGGAAAGGAAGAGATAAAGATAAAAATAGAACAAAGAAAGAGATAAAGAAAGAAAATAGAGGAAAGAAAGAGGAAAATATAAAAATAGAGGAAAGAAAGAGATGAGGATAAAAATAGAGGAAAGAAAGTGATGAAGACAAAAATAGAAAAAAGAAAGAGATACAGATAAAAATAGAGGAAAGAAAGAGATAAAGATAAAATTAGAGGAAAGAAAGAGATAAAGACAAAAATAGAGGAAAGAAAAAGATAAAGATAAGAATAGAAGAAAGAAGGAGACAAAGATGTAAATAGAAAAAAGAAAGAGATAAAGATAAAAATAGAGGAAAGAAAGAGATAAATATAAAAATAGAGGAAAGAAAGAGATAAAGATAAAAATAGAAGAAAGAAATAGATAAAGAAAGAAAATAGAGGAAAGAAAGAGAAAAATATAAAAATAGAGGAAAGAAAGTGATGAATACAAAAATAGAAGAAAGAAAGAGATAAAGATAAAAATAGAAAAAAGAAAGAGATAAAGATAAAATTAGAGGAAAGAAAAAGATAAAGATAAAAATAGAAGAAAGAAAGAGATAAAGATGTAAATAGAAAAAAGAAAGAGATACAGATAAAAATAGAGGAAAGAAAGAGATAAAGATAAAAATAGAGCAAAGAAAGAGATAAAGATAAAATTAGAGGAAAGAAAGAGATAAAGACAAAAATAGAGGAAAGAAAAAGATAAAGATAAGAATCGAAGAAAGAAAGAGACAAAGATGTAAATAGAAAAAAGAAAAAGATAAAGATAAAAATAGAGGAAAGAAAGAGATAAAGATAAATTTAGAGGAAAGAAAGAGATAAAGACAAAAATAGAGGAAAGAAAAAGATAAAGATAAAATTAGAGGAAAGAAAGTGATGAAGACAAAAATAGAGGAAAGAAAGAGATAAAGATAAAAATAGAGGAAAGAAAGAGATAAAGATAAAATTAGAGGAAAGAAAGAGATAAAGACAAAAATAGAGGAAAGAAAAAGATAAAGATAAAAATAGAAGAAAGAAAGAGATAAAGATCAAAACAGTTGACACAAAAGAAAGTGTTAAAGATAGGAATTCAACAAATGTTCTCTAAGACAATTAAGAGAGACAGTTTCAGCTTAAAGGCGTCTAAATGTAGAGTTCATTTCTTTCTTGAGTTAACAACTGATTGAATGTCATTTTCTTTTAGATCAACTTAAAATTTCAATTTACCTATACAGTATGTTCACTCGTACATATATTTGTGTTTGTGTGTGTATTTCTCCGTATCTTCATTCAAAGATGAGATCACACTTTTTATATCGTGTCCATATTGTGACATCGTAGAAAGGGGCTTATCGGTTATGTCTCAATTGATATATGAATACCCTGAATTATTCAATGATGAATAGAATATCATTTGGTATTCAAAGAGTTGACAAGGTAATGCTCTGCATCAAAAATCTCAGATATTTTATAAATACCATGCCACTGTAAAATTGCCCATACATCATGATAGAAAACAGATAGAACTGAGAAAACACATGGCTTAAAAGATATACTTACAACCTGTGCCGTGATCCGACAGAATAACGTGTCTGTCAGCATTATATCGGTAATATATTAAAATACTAGCAATAAACTAAGTGTAATACTAGTATGAATATAAATCCCTTCCTATTGTAGCAAATAGAATATGAGACATTGAAATCATAGCAAAACACGATACAAAACAGCGGAAAAAACATCTTAGCTCTATATGAAACTATATTCATAAATAAAATCATAGTAATATGAGTTTGAATTAAAATAACCCGAACAGGTTATACTAAAAAGAAAAAGACACCTGAAGAACAAATTACTATATATCGGAATTTATTTAGCCATCGTAAGTTGGGAAATGTATGAATCTACTTCTCCGCCAGCTATGGGTAAATAGCAGGACAGACCGAGTTCTGTAGCCTTGGATGGCAACTCGTCTACCGCAGAAAGAAATGGCAACCTACTGCGGGAAAAAAAGTCATGTTTCGAAAGATACATGATCGCCTCAGCGTGTACCAGGCTTGGCACATAACTGATAATACTGTTGTTCTAGGTCGCACAATTGAGGTAGACAAGATAGATTCTGGAACTCCTGTGAATGTGTTGTATTTTTTCTAAGATCAGCTTATGAATATTTTTCCCTTCGGAGAGCCGATTTCGAATTCCAGTGGAATCAATTACATTCACTTACGTGCTAATAACCTTGGGAAATATATGAATCCTCTTCTTCCTGACACCACTCATCTATGGGTAAATAGCAGGACAGACCGTGTTCTATAGCCTTGGATATCAACTGGTCTACCGCAGAAAGAAATTGCAACCTACTGCGGGAGAATATCTGCCTCGTCAGTTATGTATCGAAGATACATGATCGCCTAAGCGTGTATCACGCATGGCACATAACTGACTGAATTGTAGATACGATTAATTATAAAAATATTAATATTTATTCTTAAAATTGTTTTTGTTCGCTTCATTCATTTTCTCCGACTTTTCTCCAACAATTTGCCAGAATATATTTTTAGATTGTAGTAATTATTTTGGAAATAATAATAATATAATGATACATGCTTTACTAATTAACCCTTAACTTGGAGTAGAATAGGTGGCTTCATAATTTAGGTGTATTTGCGCGTACGTGAACATAACAAACCCAACTGGAATTGGAATTCGATTCTTCGATTAAGAATATCGAGCCATTGTTCATTATGCCGCCCGCACATCGAAATTTAAAGCCCCTGGTATCCAGAGGCGATCACCCATCTAGGTACTGACCAGGCTCGACGTTAGTTAAATCCCGCTAATCCTACGGGAAACGGTATTTCAACTTAAAATTCAAACTAAAACCATCTACTTGTGGACGAGGCAGTTTAGGTTGTCTGTGGGGTTAAGCATAAAGATTCTACTTAATTATCTGGATATTTTCACTAAAAAGAAAAATAATAAGAATTGAATTTGACAATGGCGTTAATAACTGGAACGGATCGATTTTCTTTGATGAGAGAAAAATTAAATATTTAATATATGAAAATATTTAGACGAGAATATTACTAAAGTCTGTAAAATAGCGAACACAATGAAGAAAGGTTACTTTCCATTGATCCTCAACGAGAAGAGACAGCTACCGAGCTTGCAAGAAATAACCGAAGAATATTATATCCGCTAATGGCAGCTAAAAGACTATCTAAACAAGAGAAAAATGAAAGAGATTCTAAAATTACGAAGGAAAGGAAGTTTTATCGTGATAGGTGGAAAGAATTTATGATGGTCTTGAAGCAAATCTTATTCTTAAAATCCTAAAGTTCTGTATATATAATAATGTATATAATAATGAAAGAGTATTTATCAAAGTGCAATCGACGATCAAAATACCTTCTCCTTTGGCAAATCTTGGAGGAAAAAAGCTTTTAGAATTTTTTGAAAAAGTATGAACCTTCCACAGTTAAAATTCGATGAAACTCATGGCGTCTTCAAAACAAAAACAAAATATGTAAATATAATTAAAAGTGTTTTTTTTTTCTTTTTTCAGATGATTCTATCAGAGAATGAACACACATTTCGTATAAAAAGTGCATAAGAGTATATCCCAATGCAATGGAACGCATGGTTGATTCCTGAAGACTTGAGAAAAGAGTAGATGAATGGAAAATCCAATAAAGAGCTGGAGTTATTTCTGACGGAGTTATTATTGAAATCTATGAAAAACGCGAAAACCTTTGAACAGACTTCTTATTTATTGATATGCACGTTATTATCCAAAGTGTCATTCAAAAAGCAAAACTGGTTGATATTTTCGTAAGAAAGTAAAGAGTGACTTGCCCAAAAATACAAGAAACAACACAGACAAATCGTAGAGTAAAAGCGAAAGCTGAAAGCTTCGGGAAATAAAATAACATTTCGTGAGACCCCCTCCTCCAAAAAAATAGAAATCTCTGAAATTTTGAGTTTATCCCTATAAAAGAACATCTGGGAAAATAACAGATGATAAATCATATTTTCAGAGATAACCAACTCTTGCTAGAAGATAGGAAAATTTATTTAGAAATTTCTAAAATATTTCATGTATGATGATAATTTTAATTTTATATCAACAACGAGAAATAAAGAGTATGCATAAACTAAAAATTCAAATATAAATTAATATGCATCTATAAAATACAATATGAATGAAGCCAAAAGAAATTTTTTTTATTTTATTTAGAAGACGAAATGCTTTGGAAAAGAATAGTTTTCATTTTGTCTTTATCCATATCTATCTATCTATCTATCTATCTATCTATCTATCTATATATATATATATATATATATATATATATATATATATATATATATATATATATATATATATATATATATATTTGTACGAATTTATATATATATATGTATGTAGATATATAATATATATATACATATATATATATATATACATTTGTACGAATTTATATATATATATATATATATATATATATATATATATGCAGCATATTTTCCTTCAAAGATGTTTATTTAAATAAATGAGAGTTATTATGCATATTTATTTTAGTTTTAATCCTTCCTTTTAAGTCCAGGAATATATTTCTTGGTGGCTGTAGAAAATTGATTAAGAAAACGTCCAAAATTTTCTTTCAAATAATTTTTTCCAAGTACTTTCAATCTCATCTGAGACCATCTTCAGATTGTTAGTTTATAATAAATACAAAAAGAATATTTCACTGTTGATTTACAGCTTTCCAAATTCGAATATGCAAGGAAGGTAATTTTGTAATTGTCCTTTTAATATTTAAAAATGAAAAAAAGGTTTTTTAGCTTTTTAGTAATAATATTTTAATTTAGAATTTTATATAAAACTTTGCGGCTACAAGCGTTGACGAACTTTGTTGCTATATTCAGAGTTTAATTTTGGCTGCAATTCTCTTATATAATGGACTTCCAGTATTTTAGGTTTTTGCTTATTATCATTCTGATGAAGTACTAATGTATTTTCGACTAATATCTGACTAATCTGTGAGTGTGACCATGACTGTTCCTTTAAATGCTGAGGTATTGAACTATGCTCGGCCAAATGAAATGTAAGCCTTTTTGTTAGCATCGTCGTAGTAAATCCAACGTACGTATTGACATTTTTTATCGGAGATACAATTTCCTAAATCTGAATATGGATATGAGTGCTACTTTACATGTTCTGAGATTGTATATTTATCTTTGTGTGTGTGTGTGTCTGTGTAGTAGTAGTAGTAGTAGTATTAGTATTAGAAGAAGAAGCGCTTATAGTAGTAGCGGTTGCAATGCCGAATAGTTACAACCTACGCTTTTCCGAATCACCATATGGTCTATTTCATGATGTTATAATTCCGGGGAGGTAGCGTATTGCACTTTTGGAAAATGCCTGAAAGGCATATCACGCTTTGACCTCAAGCCTTTTAAGTGAAATTTTGTAGACGCAAATGGTTGATGCTAGTCAGCGTGACCAAAATTCTTTTTGACCGTTATTCAAACTACTGAACAAGCGAGATTATGTAGGCACTTTGTCTGTTGATTAAACGAAAATGTAACAGGGCAAGCAAATGGAATCGGCTAGCCACCTTAGTAGACGGGTATGCACAACTATGCGTTCATTTTGTATATTGAATGCGAAAAATCTATGTTAATTTAATTATTAAAAATATACCCTTTTATTTTCCTTTTACATATTCGCGATTATTCTTGTGTAGCAAGTATTATCAAGTAAACCGTCCAAATAACAGTACCCGTGAAAGTCAAAGTAGTAAAAGAAGATATTGAGGAACCTTCCTCATGCCGTGTCTAATTTCGTACCAAAACGGTTATTCTTGAGATGAGAGTCGTCTTAAAAATAAATAAAAAAAATGTTACAAATTACTTCAATAATATTTGATTGAAAAAAAATCTTGTTTTGAATTTTACCTGATTTCTTCATTCCCTCTCATCTTACCTCGGAGGCGAATTGAATATTTTTACACAAAGATTCCCGAACTCAAACTTCCACAAATATGCCCGTTCAAAACTAAGCTAATAAGGTTATGTCGACTGGGATCCAAAGTAAAATTGCGATTACGAATTCATGGAAAACGAAGAAAGTGTTATTTGGAAATTAATCAGAGGTCAAATTTGTGAATGACACTTTAAAGGCAGAATATCTATTTTGGGCAAGGATATAGAACAGCGATTTAAGTTTCTGTCTCTTCCAATCTGCAGTTGTAAATAGGAAACAGTTCGTGAAACTGGTTTGGATTGTTTCACATATACGGTATATTCTTGAACTGTTCTCTTTAGACTATCATTTTTTATGTTCCCTATTTTATACAAGTTACAGAATTATTCTCCATGAAGAAATAATGGTGATATGAATTGATGATAATAAAATAAATGAGTAATTTTCATGGAAATATTTGTAATAACTTATAATATGATAGTTCAGACAATTTAGCTAGACTAGAAGTTTTTTTTTTGCAACACGTTATCGTGTGATATAATCCTCAAAGTATTTATTATTGTTGAGGTTGTCGCTATTTTCTGTCGAGATTTACAAAACGTTTCCTTCACTTCCGCAAACCAATCGATTAAATTTGAATAAGCTGATTTGTTAGTGAAAATACTTTAGCAAACACACCACTTCGCTGTTTAATCATTTTTTTAAAATTTAGTTTTATTTTATAGGACTTCGTGGGGACCAATAATTCTTAAGAACATTTCTTTATTTCCTTTTTAACAGCGTAGAATGAATCCTAAGGATTTCTTGCTCTTGAGCAAGCAACGTACAACTGGTCATGCGTAAATATTTCTATCTGGCGCCAAATTCCAACTTTTTGAAGCGTTTGGTTTTGTGATTTATTTATATTTCACGCAAATGCAACTGGATTCTTGCCTATATAAAAAAATAAATAAAATATATTCAAAATAAAATATAGCATTTCTATTAAATAAGTATTTGTTATTTTAATCATGAAATTGTTTTTTTTTATAGTGACTGTATTTTGCATGTTAAATAATAAAACTTTAAAAAAATTAAAGAAAAATATATTGTACGAAGCGGTGCAGCCTAATTAAAACCAATACTACTTTGTACCTCCTTACCTGTTTGCATTTCTCCATCAAAATTTGGTTATAATCGGTCAATATATGGTTATTATAGTGGATGGGACCGACTAACAGAAGTCAAATAATTTTTATATATAGAAGGCGGCGTAAGTCAAGAACAAATAATGTAACTGAAGAAAGTTGCTATACACATGTATATGACTAAAATAAAATAAAAATTAAAAACATGGCTTGAAAATTTGTCCCTAATAAGATCTCGAGCAAATTTCATTTGTTTCAGTGACATTTTGGTTGATCTTCTCCCCACCTCTTGATGAATTCTGGTAAGCTTTCTCATCTTCGTCTAGATTTCCCAACTCCTTTATTACTTGGCTGAATATTTGTCAGTGCGAATTCATTTTTCTCTCGTTTTTGCAACTTATTGTAAGCCGTTTTGTAAACTAGATCACTCTTTTAAGACAAACGTTTTTGAAATAATTTTTGTTCAACAACCGTGGCATTCCTTCTACTAATTACCCTATTGAACCGTGTTTGTATAGAGACAAGTTCACTTGTCAATTCTGACACCTGACAACCAGTGAAATGTTATAAAATATACTCAAGACGGATTTCTGTCTCACCTATAGTTATTAGCCTTCTCTTCTCTATTTCTATTGAGTGATGATTGCAGTCACAAACTCCGACAAGTATAAATTCTGAACCATACTACAACTGTATACTCTGTATACTGTATTACTGAATATACTGCATACTATATTACTAAATACTGTATTACTAAATATTCCATTACTAAATACTACGATATCACCAAATAAAAGATCCGGTGGGCACTTCGCGTAGAGATTTACTGTCGATATAATAATGAGGTGTGTCATATGTATAAAAATTTAGTGCAGTAGGAGGGGGAGGTTACTAGCATAAGGAGGATATAAAACAATTAACCGATAACTGGTAGAGGTCAAGAATAAAGTGACCAGGAAAGCAACTACGATGGAGGCATTTTTTTTACTACAATGCTTCAAATTCCTGCGTAGATACGTCCCTAAATAACTTTAACATTTTAAATTTTTTTTAGCTTAGTCTGGCACAAGGATACAATATTAGAGAAGCCAGTGAATATTAGAAACACAACCCTAGCAACAGTCGATATTATTAGTTTGTAATAAATAATTTCTGTTTCTTTTTTTTTGGGGGGGGGGGAATCTACCAATGAATACATCATTGTAACTGACTGTCCCTTAAATATAGCAAACAGCTGAAGAAAAATGCTTTGCATGAAGAATTGTTCAACTTAAAAATAAGCATCTCCCTATATTTCTGAAATGAGTCATTATGTACACTATGTTCATTGCTTGGGCTATCATCCTCATCTTTGTTGCCATATTTATCACAACGCTTCGGCTGTTGTACGCTTCAGCCTTCCAGGTGATTGAAATGTCGAAATGAACCCTTTATTTTAAAAAAAAATGTAATATGAGCACTGTTAAAAATGTTAGCTGAAGAGATTAATTTTATAAGTCCCCGAAATTCATATACATTTATCCTTAAGGACACATGGTACAGTGGATAAAAGCGTTTGTTAGATCCAGTGACAAGAGTTATGGTTACGGCAGTGGAGAACGTGGAGAGGGGAATTAACAGGAGATAACAGATAAGTGACATACATTAGACATGACACGAGTAACTAGAACAGTCTACGCCAGCGAGCGAAATAAAGGATTCAGTTCGACATTTAAACCACCTGAAGGTCGTAGCCTACAACTTCCGAAACGTTGTGAGAAATATGTCAATAATGATTAGGACAATATTTACATTGCTCGGACTATCATCCTCATCTTTATTGCCATATTTATCACAACGTTTCGGCCGTTGTACGCTCCGGCCTTCTTCAGGGGGTTGGAATATCGAACTGAACCATTTATTTCGCTCGCTGGGGTAGACTGTTCTAGTTCCACATGCCATGTCCTATGGGTGTCCATTATCAGTTATCTCCTGTTAAATCCCCTCTCCAAGTTCACCACCCCCTTAACCAGGTATCAAACTCACACTCTTTGGGTCCTACACTGAATCTAACTAACGCGTTATCCATTACACAACTTCCGGAACGTTATCCATCACACAACAACACACATCTCGCAACCGGCCCTAAAATCTGGCTCCATGAAAGAACATTTCATAGTCTGTGAGGCGGTATTCATATAGATTTAATAAATTATTTTTTTATTAAGCGTTTTACCCCAAGCAAGGCGGGAGTGCCACTAGCATGCAAGGGGTTACAGAGAGTATGAGCAAGAGTAAAGAGGCGTGAAGGAGAAAAGGATGCATTTGAATTTTTGGAGATTATAGCTATCAGGGAAGCAAGTAAGAGGAAAAGAGTTCCACACATGGGAATTGCGAGACATGAAGTTATTGGAGTAGTAGAGATGGCTATATTTAACCGTTTCGACAGTGATAAGGTTGGACTCAGATGCCACCCTAATAGCACGTTTAAATTCATGCAGTCTGGGAACTAGCGAAAGTAGCTCGTCAGAGCAGTTACCTTGAAAGTATTTGTGGAAAAGACAGAGGAATCAACGGCATTTCTGTGAGAGAGGGACTGTAAACGAGTGCCAGACCAGGGTCAATCACATTGCATATCCGTCCTCGGATTTTGTCGAGGACGTTAAGATGAACAGCGGGGGCTCCAGAACGTATATGGCAGCATTATTCCATGCGAGGGCGAATGGTTGATTTATAGATTTGAAGGATGGATTCCAGGGTAGAAAAAATTTCTGGCGCGACACAGAGGACCAACTTTCCTTGCGGGTGATGAAACAATAAATGCACATTTATACGTCTATCAGCCACAACATATCCATAAGATTTTGGTTGAAACGTTCACTCCACTCTTCAATAGAAACAAAATAAAAAGATTTCTACTTCAACTAAATCTTTACAAGGTTCATTAACGTCAGTCTATCGCTGAACATGCTTTCGTCTTTTAACTTCTTAGTATATTTTTTTCAAAATTTTAGCGTTAAAATACCGGTTCCTGAATGATCAACGAAGTTAAGCAACGTTGAGTCTGTTTAGTAACTAGATGGGTGAGCGCTTTGGAATACCTGACGGGTGCTGTAAACTGGGATGTGGTGTATGGATAATAAAACGGAATTGTGAATTAGAGAGCCGAGTTCGAATTCCTGTCGGGTTCGTTATTTACACTTACGCACAAATACCTTTGGAAAAGGTATGAATCCACCACTTCACCTCACAGCTCTGTGTTAAGTAGTAAGACTTGTATCAGTAATTGATTATTATTTTGGGGGAAAAAATAAACTCTTACAATCTAAAAACATAGTTTGTCATTAAATAACATGCAGTGGGTTGATAAAGCGTAAATAACGAACAAATTAATCGATGTATTTTCTCGCTTAAATCTTTCGGATTTATCATTAAAAAACACACTTTTCTGTCTTTCCATGCTTCAGTGTTCTTTTATTCAGCCATAGTATGGCTCAGTATTTTGTTGTAAAGTATGTATGTTCATGGGTATTTTCGCAATTATTACTTTTTTTTAAAAATATTTCTACAATGTTCGCTTATTTCTACTGATTATTTCATACTCACTCGGATCGTGGCAACCCCCGCTACAGAGTAGTGTTAGATGCTCCGACATTATTGTACAATGGATAACTCTCGTTATTCATCTCTCACATCTTGATGATGGCTAGGATGGGTGATTTAAGGTATAACCATTGTTGCGATATTTAATATAAGAATTTGGTATGTGTACTTGGTGAGGACAGAACTTGCTCGTCATGACCAACCAAACTAGTTCCGTCTTTAGGTAATTACCGAGGAGGAAAAAAAAAGATAACTTTTATATTTTCAAACAATTAAAATAATATAATATTCGATAACTCAACCTATTTCGAATACTTTTTTAATGTATATATATATATGTAGCTTCGAACATTATACACACAGACTCTACCAGACAGACGCAAAAACGATCAATGAAAACCAAGTGCACGTACGCACACACACTAACACTACAATATATGGAAACATGAAATCTACAATGAGAAACAAATACAGAACTAAAATGAATCTGGATGTTCTCTTCCACAACATATTTCCCAAATATGTGATAAAGTATTTATACAAAGCGGCGCATATTACATTTATAAACGTTTCCTATTTGTTCTCTATTCTGTCTTTCTGTTGGATTTTAATCCATATTGGATTTCAATTCATATTTATGTACGAGGTTTGTTTGAAAATCAATGGGACTGGTCTCACAACCAATTTATTTCAATTCCAAACAGCAAACTAGAAGGTTTCCCCTTCGGAGTCATCTCCCTCCAGTCAGCACATTGCCATCCTTCTCTGCAACGCTTCTTTACCCTGCCGGAAAGATTCTTCTTGGATGCCTCTCATCTCTTTCGTCACGACCCTCATGATGGCCACCACCCTTTCGAAACCTGTCTCCTTGATGACCCTCTTGAGCTTGGTGAAAAGAAATGTCACACGGAGTAAGATCAGGTAAATAGAGATGCTGTTCCAGTACTGCGATATTCTTCTCGACCAGGAAGAGCCGGTTGCTCAGGGCATTGTGAGGCAGTTCAACGCCGTAATAAGCAGGCATGATATTTCTTGTCACAAAAACATGTGAAAAAAAGCAAGGATTACTACAAAGCTAAGATTATAGTTATATAATTCCAAGATATCATGAGAGATGATAGAACAATCTTCTTATCTATTTTCAGGTCATACGGTACATGCAGATCCTTTACTTTTCAGACATATTTCTTATGTTAAGCAGATAGACTCTCTTACTGAGAATACGACCCAAGCCTTATGGGTTCCCCTTCAAAGTAACCCACCTCTTGTGAAGCACTTTTCCATCCTTCTATGCACTGCTGGAAGGATTCTTCTTTGTTGCCTCTCAGCTATGTCGTTATGACCCGCTAGATAGCCTCCACGCTTTCGAAACGGGACCCCTTGATGACCCTTTTGGGCTTGGTGAAAAGAAAAGTCACACGGAGAATGATCAGATGAATAGAGATGTTGTTCCAGTACAGCGATGATCTTCTCGGCCATGAATAGCGGGTTACTCAGGGCGTTGTGTGGCGGTCCCTCGCCGTGGTAAGCAGCTACGATATTTCTTGTCACAAAACATGTGAAAAAATGCAATGATTGCACAAAGCTAAGATTACATCCCAAGATATCATGATATATGATAGCACAATCCTCTTATCTATTTTTCGCCCACAGCTCACACAGTACACCCAGTCCAGTTTCTTTACAGACAGACCTCGTATATTAAGCACATAGACTCTCTTTTTGCGAATACGACCCAAGCTTCTCGAAGGTAGGTGTTCCTGCTGCGGTTTCTGTAGAAAGTAAAGTGTTCGCTGAGAGAAGATGCTAGCTGTCGTCTAAAAAGTTTGGAATTCAATGTTATCCTCTTAGATATATTGCCAAACAACGCGAAAGAGACATGTTTAAATTATTAGTCACCACTAGTTGGTAACGGAAGCTATATAATCATACCTAAGCAAGATCGAACACAGCAGCCTTAGTTGGAATTCGAACTCGGCGCGCCAATTTTACTTTCGTTTTCTATAACCGATAGCCACAGATGCATGAAATGATTATTTTTGTTTAATCTCAGATTAAAATTCGCACAATGACTTTTTTATTGTCAGGCTACAAAAATAAATGGTGACGTGAAAATGTAATTCCTGCTTACTGGAGACGAATTTCCGGCAACTAGATACATTTATCAGTCACTTGCAACAAAGAAACGGATATGTGAAAGCATAATTTTCAATAGACAACAAAACTTGCAGCCTTGGGTCGAAGAAGGTTTCTTGTCTTGCATATTATATATCTACCATTCGTTCGTGCAACGAATATTGTTGTCATATATATTCCTGTTATTCTTTCATATTGTGCCATGTGCCATGTCCTTTCAGGACGTAGGCGATCATGGCTCTCCACCTCTGTCTATCCCTTGCAGCTCTCAATAAGTTTCCTCCTTCCGCAATTTTCCCATGGCCACGTTCTGTCATCCACTTGCTTAAGGCCGCTATATCCTGCGTTTTTTTGTCTTGTCACTCTTTCCCATAATTCGATCTGTAAGTATTAGATTTTCCAGCTCCCTCCTCATAATGTATCTCAGAAACTTCCTGATGTTAAGTATAAGCTACCTTGTTTGCAAACTCTCTAAGACCTCATCATTGATCACACGCTCGTTCTATGATATCATTAGCATCCTTCTGTAGAACCACATCTCCGTCGCCTTTTTTCTTCAAATTTGAGGAATTCGTCCAAAATTCGCTGCCGTCTTTTCTATAAATATTTTCCTGGCTGTTTTCTAATGAGCTTCGCATAAATTTAAGGGTATAAACTAGATTGACACATATGTCTCATAGTTTCACTGTTGAAATAGCTAAATAGAACCGTTGCTTATATTCTAATGTTTTCTTTTCTTGCACTTTTTGCCTATGTAATGCATCTCCGGTTTCCTTCTTTACTTGCACCTGCAACATTCAAAAATTTAAATACAATATCAATTGCTATCTCCTGTCTTTTCGAAACCTGATCTTCTATTGTCCTTTCTAGTCACTAATATATTTTGATTGTCTTTCAGTCCCTATAACCACAATTGATTTTTAGTAATATTATCGACTTCCTCTGAAAAATTATTTTAGTGTTTTCAATTTTCCAGTCTCCAGTTTTAAACTAGACGCTAGTTTAGCAAATCTATGCTTTTCTTTAAAGTTTATACAGTTAGACAAATTTAAATTCTTTCCGTTTCGAATATTTCAAATAACCATTCAATGTCCTTGAAATGGACACATTTATTGTTCTTTCTTGCTTTTTGTTTCTCTTTTCACTTCAATTTTGAAATAAGAATCTATTTCGAGCAGGGATAATAAAAACGTGAAGATTTCATCTGAAGAAGAAATACGATTTTCGTGAAAAGGATATCTGGTATTTTGTTTCAATGACTTGAATGCTGAAGACGAGATTAATACTGTCCGATGTCTTTGATTTTACAAGCGATGAATATATAAATCAAATGAAACAAATTATAAAGATTTTTTTTTAAACATTGTTTCCTTAAATATTTCAAGCATCGCCTGATAAAGAATAGCGGTTTAAACTTTGCGCTTAATCAACTTTAAAAGGTCAAAAAGGTGATTCGTTTTTCACTTTGCTTTATGACTTCAAGGTAATTTCGCAAAACCAACAACTCGTCCTGACGATAGATAATTGATAAGATGATAATTTCGTCTTCTTTTGTTCGTCTTTATTTTAAAATAATCGATACGTACAATCTCTTCACATCTTCGATTTTTTTAATTGTTTTCAGATTGAGGATTTGATTGTTGCCACTCGATAACTAGTAACAACAAGTAACCTTACAAATGCTCACGAATATTCATATTATTATGGACTAGTTGATCTGCTGGAGGTATGGTAGAGTAATGGATAGTGGCTGGAATTGAGGAATCGGAGAGCCGAGTTCGTATTCCAATCGAATCGATTGCATTTACTTTCGTGCTAATACCCTAGGGAAAGGTATGAATCTTCTTCTCTTCTTTGGTAAATAGCAGGATAAACCGGGTCCTGTAGCCTTGGAGGGTAAAAAGAAGTGGCAACCCTACCGCAAGAATAAATCTGCCTTGACAGTAATGTATCGAAAAAGTACATGATCGTCTAAACCTGTATCACGCATAGTACCTAACTGAATGTCTGATCCTCAACACAAAAGCTACGCTTGGAAAAGGCATAGGACACCTCGACGTGGTGTAATGGTTAGAAAGCTTGTCACGCTAGAACAATTACGACTGAGTAGTGAGTTTAATACTCACTGCGTGTCTCTTACTTTCGGCCTTGTGCCACATGCAAACTACGCTTGGAAAATCACCGTGTATATGTCTGTATGCATGCCTTGCAATAAAAATTTGAGTTATGTGTTTAAATATTCTCGTCAGGTCCAAAATTTTATATTTCATGAATGGCACAAAATTCGCTGAAAATATCTAAATTGCCACGTGGATACAAAGGCCTTCTAAGATCAATTGTTTGATCCGGCTTCGAACGAATGGAACAGGTATGCGGTAGCGTGCAGAATCCTTCTTGGAAAACGGAACTAGCCCTACAGAAACACAAATATCTTTATCAAATAAAAATATACCAATATTTAGAACCAAAGAAAACTATAGAATGCGAATAAAGTAATGAAATAATTCATATAAATAAAATATTATGTATAAAAAACTAACATATGACTAACATAAATGATGAGCCCTATGCAAAATAAGTTATAAACGGCCGTTTATTCCTTCCTCGACTTCCTTTAAAAGTCCAGGGATCTCTACATAAAGACACAAAAATAGTAATGACATATGGTCTGTGGATCGATTCCATATGTAGTCGGAAGTATTCTGAAGAAATCTTGAATCATGCTGACTCTATAGCTATCTACAGCTCCCTGGTTTCTGTAGATGCGCCCTCGTATTGCTGAGAGTAGTTGTGTTAAAAAGAGTAACATGCTACAAATCGAAACTATTAAACTGACAACATGTTTTGTTCTGAAATTACTTTGTCAGATATGTTTTCAAACAAATAACTGCCGTTTTGTGTATGACAATAAACTACATCCGGCAGTATGTAGTTTACTGTCTTACCCAATGTGATAACAGAGTAAAACCTTCGTTCGAAGTTTTACTCTTAATGTCACATTATCTGAGTCATTTCAACAACGTCAACAACTAATATCAATTACATATGGAACTCGAACAAAAGCAAATGCGACGCTACAAAACGAAAATATTGTACTGACAACATGCGATGTTCTGAAATTACCTGTTTATTTATGGTCCCAAATGAATAAATGCCATCCTGGGTATGACGATAAACATATGAAACTATAAGCATGTTCATATTAAAAATACCAGCAATACAATTTCACACTAAAAACAAAAGTATAGAATGAAAGTATAGTAATAGATTTTTAAAAAAATACATAAAAATTTCTAGTAATGCATTAGAAAAAAATATCACCAATAGATGTTTGTAAAAGAAATTACTACAGCTTCTTAGAAAATTAATTTTCAGTATTAAATGACCCATGGAGATGTTGATATGCCGCTAAACAAACAATGAAAGAAACGAATAAATGGAATGCATCACAAAGACGAATGTCGCTATAAATATAAAAAAATTTTAAAAATGTACAAAAATAACCAAAACAAAAACATAAATATTTTTAAGAACAGCAACACAGAATCGGTAGGGCATTTAAGTAGAATAGTAAAAAATTATAATATAATCAATCCGTTAGCTTTCCACACTTCCAATCCCATAAATATTGATTCCTTCGTTCATTTTTACGGCTTATCAACCCTTTGCAGATTATTTAAAGCCGAAAATTATTATTAGTTTGTAAAAATATTTTTGAGATAATAATGATCTAGTGATACAAGTATTACTAATTAACCCATATCTGGGGGATAATATGTGTATTCATAACATTCCGAAACAATTGGACCTTGTATCTCAGATTTTAAAAAAAAAACCGTCCTATGATCCATTACACCACAAGTATATCCAAGTTTACAGCCCCTTGTCTTCCCAAGTCGTATCCCATCAAGATACCGACCAGGCTGGACGTTACTTGGGTTCGGTGATTGTTTGGAAACCAAGGTTTCAATGTGATGTGGCCGTAAGCCATTGATGCATTTTTGCCCAGGGAGAATGTTCCTACATAATAATAGATCCCAAATGTATGGCATGATCGTATATATTACCAATCAAATGGAAGAACAGAACATGATGTGTTTGAATATTTCTTACCAGGAAGATGCTTTCAAATAAATTTAATCGCTATAATCCTCACATCATTCCCAAGAATCGTGTGACTGTTTTAAAAGAAGGTTATTTGAAAGTTATTTGTCCGTTAAAATGAATAACTTTTTTTCGTGGCCTAAGAACACCCAAGTAAAAAACAGAGGCTATTCACAGAGCTACCAGTCTCTGTCTGTTGACTGCAGCAGTAAGCAAGCGGCCAATTCTGGAACTAACGGACTTTGCTCGCTACGCGCGGGCGTTTGGAGTTCCAGCCGTACAATAACATTTATGCGGATTTTGTCCGTTAAATCCGGAGTCCGTTTTTTCCGGGATCGTTACTTCGAGGTTTTACTCAATTACCACAGTACTTCCAGTTTCTTTTGATAAAATAAATATCATGAGAATTTTATGTCATGAAATTAGTTAGTAATGTACTTCTATCAGATAAGTATTATCTTAAAATGCAGTACGTGATCTGAAATAACAATCGGAACATTGAAAGTGAAGAACTTTGCATTTAGATTAATCCACTAAGAATGAGAAACATGCCAATTTCATGTCTTACATACGAATATTTGCTGCTAACAAAATTTAAAGATCTCTTGTTTTGCAAAGGTGTATCTGTCATACAAATGCACTCATGTAAACAGACTGACACCTTTACAATCATTTTTCTCTGGCCGTTTCGCATGATGGATACACTTCTCTGCGGCTGTAATATTAAACGCCACAGAATGCGTTTATTTACCATTATCGGTATTTTCTTTTTCTCTAGTTTCTAGCTGGTTTGTTCAGGTCTATTTAAGTGGGGCAGATCAACTGCTACCGACGAACGAATGGCATCGGTGCAATGTAACGATAATTACTTTTACAGTAGCGATAATAATAATAATAATAATAATAATAATAATAATAATAATAATAATAATAAAACATTTAAAAAAAACAATTGATCACCTTGTATCAGAGTGCACGTTGTTTGCACCCACTGACTATAAAACGCAGCATGACACTGTTGACAAATATCTGCACTGGAAAATCTGCAACTTCTACGGGAAGCATACTGAAAGAAATTGGTATGAACACCACCCAGACCCGGTTACGGATATAGGACATTGTTGAAACTTGACTAATGCATGGAATAATAATGCAAACACAAAATGTAGTTAGAATAAAATTTATTGAAACAAGAAAGTGTACACAATATTTACATATAGTCTTTTGTATATTCCTGGGAAGACCGTTCCTGGAGAATGTGTTGACTAAGTCGCAGTCGGGCAGAGTCTCTAGTTGGACCTCTTGATTTGCCTCCCTGTCTTCCGGTACCAACCATATTTATATCGTCGGTACTCCGCTATGCAAATTAGGTGGATCCTACCACAACAGGCCTGTTGCAATTTTATGGGACTACACAATACACACAGACAGAACAATCAAACCTAACCGCCCAGAAATTGTTATTAGAGACCACAAACAAAAAAGAGCCTCCTTATTGATATGGCAGTCCCTGCAGACTGCAATGTATCTTTGAAGATCTTCAAAATGTATCAAAATACACAGACTTTGAAATCGAAACTTAAAAGAATGTGACCCTCGGATTGGTTGGAAAAGATTCCACTGGACTCATTGAACGGATTCCTGGAAGCCCATGCCTTAAAGAAATACAAAAAATTGTATTCACGAGTACAGCCTCTACCTTACGAATCACTTTATCTATATAAACTACTATTTTTGTCAGTGGAAAATGTCATAATGTCATTTCTAACCTTAGGTCTCTAGGCGACACCCGAAAGAAATGTGTACAGACCAGAAATCAAAGGAAATAAAATAATAATAATAAAGAAAATCTTTGCTAGTGTGTCATATTCTTGGATCCTTAAGTCTTTGGAAACGTACAGTATATTCTCAGTGATAGCAGATTTCCTTAAATATAGCATGGGACTGTAAAAAAAATCATTATAATTATATCACACCAAAAGCATTGCTACATTCAGTCGCTTGAATATTCCACGCAGAATCTTTCAAGGAGATTCCTTGTAAACCCTTCTGTTATATCTGCCCTTAATTCCCCTTTCGCATGAATTGAATAGTAAGAACTATTGAAAAATAAATAACAGAGTATTCAATCACTTATTTTAAATGGACGACATCAAAGCTTTTGCCAAAGACGACACAGAGTTGAATGGCCTTCTCAATGCTATAAAATATTTGAGTTATATCATCGGTGTGGATTACATAAATGCGCAAAACGAAACATTCAGTGGAGGGAGAAGTACATAAGCAATCAATAGATCTACATTTGTCAAACATTTTAAGGAACTGGAACATGAAGAAGCCCTAAATTGCTAGGAGTCAGCGGATGAAATGGAACACAGCAGAAAAAAGATGAAGGAGAAAGTAAGAAAACTAGACTTGAATTCACAAAGCAGAATGTCAGCCATAAACGCTTTAGCTGTCCCTGTGGCGCAGTGCAGTTTTAACATCCTTAAGGGGACCATAGGTGAATGGATATCTAAACGAAAATGTTTCTTACTTGCCACCGCATGCATTAACTTTAAGACCGATGTTTATCGTTTGTATGCGTCCAGTTACAAAGGAGGCCCAATGATTAGTTTAACTAGAGCTGTCCTAGAAAACCACAACAGTCGGTTTTCAAATATACCTGGAAATTACAGAATACTGGATGATGATCTGTGTCAAAAATATGAAACTTTATTCAGTAACAAAGGAAGCCAACAAATTCAAAATGTAATTTTCATTTGGATGAACAAGTGCAAATAAACCATAATATACCTAACGCAACCGGAAAGAAAAAAAAAAAGAAAGCAAAAAAAAATGGAATGTATCAAATGCAGAAATTAGGGCAAGAGAAGCTTTTTCAGGGTCAATACTCTGCCCGTACAAAACAAGTAAATGTAAACAAACATTATACTATTATATTATTATATTATACATTATATTATCTTATTACATTATTATACTATACATTATATTATATTATTATATTATACATTATATATATTATACATCATATTATATTATTACGTTATTATATTATACTCATCAGTGGTTACGTAGTGCATGGTTAAAAGCTGTAAGCGACGATTTGAATTTTTTGTGAAAATCTTTTCGATATTTGATTGTTTTACTTTTTTATTTATTTTATTTTTTTACAAAAATGTTCAGTGAAAAATGCCTTGTTGCCATTTCTGACCATAAGTCTATGGTTGGGGCCTGGAAGGAAACGTGTATATATCAGAAATCAAAGGAAATAATAATAATAATAATAATAATTATAATAATATTAATAATAATAATAATAATAATAATAATAATAATAATAATAATAAGAAGAAGAAGAAGAAGAAGAAGAAGAAGAAGACATAATGATAAAAAAACACTAACCGAATGTGCACACTTATTGATATGGCAGTCCCTGCAGATTATAATGTATCTTTGAAGATCTTCAAAACCTATCAAAATGCAAGAATTTTGAAATGGACATCTTACAAATGTGGTACATGACGACATCAATAATTCCAGTTGTATTTGGATACATCGGATTGGGTGGAAAAGGTCCTGGTGGACTCATTGGATTCCTGGTAGTTCATGACTTAAAAAAATATTAAAAATTATACTCAATGTACAGCTCACACATTACGAAAGGCTTTTCGTTGATTTGTTTTTACAAAAATGATCATTTGAAAATATCATGAAGCCATTTCTGAACTTAGGTCTCTGATTGGGACCAAGAAATAAATGATTATATATCACATAAATCAAAGGAAATTATAATAATAATAATAATAATAGTAATAATAATAATAATAATAATAATAATAGATTTATATTTTGTCACAAGGATTAGGGAACTGGAACAAGAAGAAGCCTATAAGTACCAAGGAAGTAGCGAAGGAGATAGAATATAGCATACCCAAATGGAAGAGAAGGTAAGAAAGGAATACTACAGGCGTGTGCGACTGGTACTGAATACCGAATTGAAAAAAAAACTATATCAGTCATAAACACCATGGCTATCCCTGTGGTGCAATGCAGTTTCATAATCCTTAACTGGACCATAGCTGACATTTCGTGAATGGATGCCAAAACGAGAACGCTTCTCACCTACCACAGCATACATCATCCCAAGGCTGATGTTGTTTGTCAGTATTTGCCCAGATCCGAAGGCAGTGGAGGATTAGATCAACTAGAACTGTCTTACAAAACTACAAAAACAGGCCTTCAAAGACACCTGGATTCTTTGACCCATATCATCTGCCGCCTGGCAGAAAGAACTTGAAAGTAGAAAGCGACTTCATTCCGTAATAAACGAAGCCAGCAAGTTCAAAATGGAGTAAGTAAAGCAGAATACACTGATTGAAGTTACAAAATACTTAAAAATTAAAGCAAAGGCAAATACAACCAACGAGATACAGAAACGATGGCAAGATAAACCGCTTCACGGCCAATACTCTGTCCTTAACAAACAAAGCTGATGTAGACAAACCCCATACTCATCAGTAACTACGTAGTGCCGGGTTAAAATTAGAAACCAAAGTATTTGTTTGTGATGCACAGGACAAATGTTTGCTAACTAGAAATTATCAAGTACACATACTGAAAAATTGTGTTAGCCTCAAATCAGGATTCTGTGATAAATACCCAGACACAATTGACTGTCTTGTATCAGGTTGTGCGGTATTGGCACCCACTGAAGAGAAAACACGGCACGATGAGTGGCCTAATATCTGCATTAAAAAAAATTCAACACTTATGCAAAGGAAATTGCCAAAATTTATATGAACACCACCCAGGCCAGGATATGGAGGTAGGACCTCAAACAATTTCATGGGACTTTACAATACACACAAACAGAACAACCAAAGTTAATCGGTAATTATATTCGTAATTAGAGACCGCAAAAACAAAATGTGCCTTCATTAATTACACAGCAGCCCCTGTAGACTGTAATGTATCTTCAAAAAGCTATCAAAAAACGAGGGCCTTGAAATCGAAATCTCAAAAATGTGTTATATGAGTACATCAACAATTCCAGTTGAATATTGAAAATATCCCAATAGACGGAATGGCTTCCTGGTAGTTCATACCTTAAGGAAATACAAAAAGAAATTCTCTCACGCGTACAGCCCACTCATTACGAAGAGCTTAATCTATGTAAAATATATGTGATTTTTTTAAAAATTGCTCAGTGGAAAAAGTCATGATAGCATTTTTGACATTGGGTCTCTGCTCGTGACCCGGAGAAAAATGAATACACACCAGAAATCACAGGAAATAAAATACAAATAATAATAATAGACATGCATGTACATTTATATATAAAAAACGTTCTCAGATTTAACCTGTAGAAAAAAAAATTATGCTTTTGTTAGGTGTTTTTAGTAGATTTAAGCATTTCTCTATGGAGACGTTTGTGTATAGAGATTGTGTTTTTAATGTTATTTATCAATATTGTCTTTTATATATGACTAGTTTTGATATAGAATCTCTATACCCAAACGTCCCCATAAAGAAATGCTTAAATCTCTTAAGAAACACCTAAAAAAACAAAAATTATAAATATGGTCTTTTTCTACAGGTTAACTCTGAGAACTTTTCCATATTTGACGACGTGGAAAACAAAAACATACACACAGATATAAACAAATTAAAAAACGTAGACATTAAAAACCAATATATGGCTAGTTTAGATATAAAATCTCTATACACAAACGTCCCCCATAGAGAAATGCTTAAATCTACTAAATAAACACCTAACAAAAGCAAAAAATATAAACATTTATTGATTGACAGAAATCTACAGATTTAGAAATAATTTATTTTTAGTTTTTAGACTCAGGGTTAATATTTCGGAATTTATTTGAAAAGCGTTTGTCTTATATAACATCGAATTCGATAGATGAAATGGCGACCAGCTAAGTCACTATATCTCTAAACAAATATAAGTTAAATATGTTAGCCGGACCAGTATCACAGTTACAATAGTTTGTAATGGTCAATTATTAGATTGTATTCCCTCTTAAGTTGAAATGATTGCAGGAAAAAAATATTATGAAAACGACGATGCAAATATGCGAGACCCAACATGGACACATTGTATTTGTTTTTAATAAATTGACTATTTTTCTGAATTCATTCAAAGTTTTAAATGTATAATATCTTTCTATAAGCAGGCAACATGCTATAATTGAAATTGTTACTGAATATTTCAGCCACCAGAAAAATATTATCAGGAAAATAAAAAAATGTGATGAGGGTGTTGACAACGTCTGTTCGCCATTGTTGTAAGATTTTGTGATGTCCATTGATCTTGATTTTACTCAGGATAGAAATTCCATCCTGGACGAAAGCTTATTCCATCTTAATAACTCTTTGCAACACAATTTTGAATATTATGTAGGGAAATTGATCTGAATCCAAGAGTCATTCACAGCTCAATCTTATTGAGCTCTCTTTATGATATCACGGAAAAAATTGTTTGTAAATTTCCAAACCTCAGTGCATCCTAATACCATTTGCAAAAGTATATCACTTCGAATCTGAGCTTTCAGCTGCAGTTATAAAAGAAAAGCAAGTATCGTGCAAAAATTGACTTGAAACAGAACATTGGGATAGCCGTCGCCATTTTGATTCTGAGATTGATTTGAAAAACATTCTGGTGAAGAATAAAGTCATTCCTCGCTATGTAATCATGACTTCTAAAAGAAGAAATACATCTGAATTTTTTTTTTTTACGAATTCAAATATTTGCTACTTCAGATAGAATTCGGTTAAGCAGAGCGAAAGAAAAACCATGAAAATTTTCCCTATGTCGTTTGACCTGCTTTGACCGCATATAACCATTTTATCCGGAAATTCTTGTTATTTTTTTAAGAAAAAATGTTCTCTTTTAAAGGGGAAACGAATAAATTGGCTTTGATAGAGATAACCGATTCACAGAAAATATATCATAGAAAGATAGACTCTCACTTTTTGTCTGTAACTACGGCTTTAACGTTAATAAGAAGAAAGTGGAAGTGACAAAAAATATGTAATAATTGTTTCAGATAAATGAAAACATTTCTGCTTCACGTGATCTACAAGGTCAGATTCTTGACTCGTTCCGGTGTATCGTATATCAGTCGTGAGAGACCGGGAGTTCGTTCGGGGTATAACACACGGTAGTTTTCGAGATAGACTAGTGGTCAACTCGCATATGTCGTCGAGTGAGATAGACTTATGCAAGAAATAATCAACGAATCATCGTATTGTAGGAGTTAGTTTCACCTGCTGGCGGTAGTTTTATCACTGGCCGAAGGAAGAGCCTTGGTGTCGCTGTTGGTGGCCTGGTTAATTTCCTGTGTCGTGGAGTCTGTCTCTACCTTCCTACCAGCTCGACATTTCCTTAATGTGTGAAATTAGAGTTGGCTTTATAGTGAACCAGTGCATATCGCGTGGGTCGTTTCTGATTGGTCAGAAAATATTTTTATGGGTTTAGTAAGATTTGACCGGTATTAGGGAAGTGGGTGCGTTAAGGATTGGAAAGGAAAATCGACAATGTCTCGTCGATTTTCATTCAAGTAATATTTGTTCCAATTTCAAATATTTGATTTGGATATTCTTGATAATAAGCAATATTATTGGTGTTGATCTGGCGCCTCGGCTTTATTCATTTTCTTACTGACGTAATGTAGATTTTTTGTGCCGTTTCTACAAATACCTTCATTATGAATTTAAACGCAGTACTAGTTTGGCATCAAGGTCACATTATTTTCTAGCAATTCTCGCTTGTAGATCTCTAGTCCATCTACCTGCTTTCCGGTCAACTTTGGTCTTCAAAGATTTAATGTCAATATCAATCGTTACCAATTTATTTATTATTCTTCTATTGTTCGTGTCCCTTAATAATATTTCTCTTTTTTTTTCTTATTCTTTCACATTCAGTATCCCATTGTGTCTTAGTGACTCTACTACATTGCATGGGGAGAACTGATTAAAAAATAAGAAGGAAAAGTAAAATGTCTTCATCATTAGCAAATATATGTATTTATAGTTTATTTTCAAATGACCTCCAAGAAGTCCCTATTACTTAAATATTCTGTTTTGATGTGAATGACTATATCACGGTTGAAATCAGTTACCCAGATTATTAAAATTAATAAATGATATATAACTAAATGGGCCAGGCAGTGTACTTGGAGTCAGCGGAAATAGGCCGAGTAATAACTTAAAGGAGTAAAGTAAGAATTACCCGAGTTATCAATAACCATGGGCAGTAGAAAAAGAACACTATAGCCTGTAGATTAAAGAAAGTGTTCAGCTCTGAATTCCCTGTATGTTACACAGAGCAATATAAATCTGATGAAGGCGGGAATACACAACGGTCGAAATATTGTGACAGCAATAACAAAAATGTGGATATTAGTCCACACGTACTTACTTTAAATAATATTAATCATTTATGCAACCATATTTTACCATTATGTATGTTTGCTTTGTTTGTTTCGTGTAATTAATTTTGGATATTGAAGTTTTTTTAATTAGTTGAACTTAAAAAATATATATTCTTAGAATTTGCAACTAAACTTCGCCATCGAAAAGGAAACATTAATAATATATAAAAAGTTAAGTCCTCCTTTTTTTCCTGTTTAGCATTGTATTTCTCGCCCCTTCTAAATTTAAATTTCAACGTTATATTTCTGCCTAAAATCTGAAATTTTATTTAGTATTTATTTTTATGTCATCAACAGGAATAGATAGGTTCGCTTCTCGTCTGGTTCTCACTCGTCCTTGCTATTTTGAACAGGAGTCGGTTTATCTCTTGTTTCATTTTTCGTATTGTGTTTCCGTTTCTTTATAATGTATTTTCCTTATTTTTGATTTCCAGTAGCTATTTATATCTAAGTGGCTTTATTGCTTTGCTTAGGGTGGATTGATTAAAAATAAGTTCTAAAGGAACAAACATTGTGCCAATATTTCTAGCTGCGATGTAGGGAACCGTGTGCATTTGGAAATGCTATATAATAAAAAAAAACTTAT
The DNA here is from genome assembly GCA_964036315.1 of Acanthosepion esculentum. Lineage (NCBI taxonomy): Eukaryota > Metazoa > Mollusca > Cephalopoda > Sepiida > Sepiidae > Acanthosepion > Acanthosepion esculentum. The sequence continues at coordinate 44,640,027 of OZ038493.1, read as the reverse complement.
TCTAATACGATTCTAATAGGAATTCTAATAATAGTGTATTACTTTATTTTAAGGCCTTACAAGTAGTTATTATTTTTTTTATCTGTCTCATATTGATTATTGAGTGATTGCCCGTTGGTCTGATGAAGCCAGTCACGTTAAACAAAAGGAATAAATCCTCGAAAGAATAACAGCTCTTGTCACAAATCCAATTTTGGTGAAATATATTTAGAGAATCGGCACCTGCGATAAAAGAATCAGTGACCTTATCGAACAGGCCTGACAACCAAATGGCTTTGGGTTAAAAAAACAAAAAACAAAAGAAATAAAGTATAAAACCTTTTGGGAACAGAAATATTAAAGCGTGGCACTCTCATCTAAACGATAGATAAAACGGTAGTGAAAAAATGCTGGTATTTCTAGTTTGACATCCAACAGCAATTAGCCAAAAAACCTCACTCAACCACCAACACACACACACACACACACACACACACACACACACACACACACACACACACACACATATATATATATATATATATATATATATATATATATATATATATATAGATATAGATATATATATATGCCTCCGTCAGTGTTGATTAAGGATAGCATGATAATTGTCTTCTTGCCTGGAGCATCAATATCTGTGATCCTGGAGGCCGATGCGGGAGTAACAATCTTTGTTGCAGAAGTCGCATCTGTGTTCTGATAAAAATTTCTCTGTTTTGTTTTTCAACTTGCTATTTGCGGGCCCACCATTCGGCGGGAACTTGTGTCAGCTTCTCCTCCCTTGACTTGAGGTGTATGGTCAGGGTTCCTCTCCAATCGGATCGTATGACTGTCAGACTCTCCCAGGACTCTGTGTTGATGTCCACAGCTTTCATGTCGCGTCTCAGGACACATCGCGGTACCGTAGCTGTGGCGGCCTGGCGGGTTTCGTTCCAGCGGCCAGCTCTCCATACAGGATGTCTTTGGGGATGGGGCCATCTGGCATGCGATGGACGTTGCCCAACCAACGGAGTCTGCGCCGTCTGAGCAGTGTGAACATGCTGCGAAAACCCATCGAGACAGACTCCTAAGTGTTGGGTACCTTATCTTACCACGCTTTTTTTTTATTTCTGATGAAGTTTAAATAGAAACGAAACATGCTAAATTTATAAACGTTTCTTATTTTTCCTTATTCCATGATATATTACCTTCACCTGATACCCTCATCTTTACTGTCGTATTCATGACGTTTCGGCTGTTGTACACGTACAATATACGTTGGAATTACAAATCGACCCTTGATTTAGTCCATGGGAGTAGCTTGTTAGAGTTTTCTTTTGGATATCTCAGTTTTCATTTAATCCCTTTAGTAACCTTTCCATTTTTTTGTTCACCTCTCTTGTACTCAGGTATATGAACTTGGATTACTTCAACCATCACTGCATTCTTTTAGGCGATGTGTCCTTGTGAGTTACTCACGTCCAGTCTATCTATAAACGCTGTCAGCATTGGAAATACTTTAATATATAAGCTATGTTTCAACCAGTATATGTATGTTTGGCTTTGTATGTGCATTTGTCCACGCATATGTGTGTGTAAAATTGATACAAATAATTAGTATACATCACTTTGCTGCGAGATGATATACGGCGTTCAATGTATTCTTTTGACTATCGGGTTTCCCCGAAAGTTTAACGAAGTTTTATTCAATTAAACCTTAATAAAAGGTTCACATAAAATTTATTCGTCTCTCATCAGACCGTTTTATGCCGTTGACTATGTTTTCCCAATTTTTTAATGCCGAATCTATATTGTCGTTAGATTAATTTAGAAAGCGTACATTAATTTAGAAGTCGTTCCAGTGGTTCTAAAATTTTCTCCGCGTGAGTCATTTGTAAAAATCTGGCCAAATGTCTGAACATCAGACTTTATTTTGGAATCCATTCTTGTTATATGCGAGATTGCAACACAGATTTGTAAGTGTCATATTTTCATTATTTTCATGAGCTACTTATGTATAAAAATATATTTATATTATTTTCTATTGAGAAGAGTATCCTTTATAATTTAAAAACAAAATCTTTCATTAATTAATAACATCGCAGCCTATTGAAATATTATTGAGTACTTATGATGTAACAGAGAGAGTTTGGGAACCACACACAAACACACACACATATTTTTTTTATTGAAATTGGAGTAGATTTGAACAGCGAAATTAGATCAGAAAAATGTTTACTGATCTAGCCCATTTGGAATTAGGTCACTAGGAAGACAATGAAAAGATGATCGTGATAAATTTTATCGGTTAAAATTTGAAATAGAGCTTACTAAAGATATGAGGAACTTTGAAATTCACATGATTTTGGGTTGAAGGCAACACTTGTGATAATCGCTTTAGGGCCAAGGGTCGATTTATGAACAGCCAGGTTTATCAATATAAAAGCACACAGAAATCTGTTTATAGAGTGGTTGGCTCGTCTGCCGTCGAGTGCAGTCGAGCTGGGTAAAGACAGGTCGGAGACTGGAATTGACGTCAGGGATTGGAACCAAACGCCTGCTAACATATTTTGTTGATAAAAGTACGAAGAAGCGAAATACTCCTCTACCAATCTAAGACTGCTATTATTATTACTACCACTGGAAATGGAAACATCGAACAAACTACAATAATCAAAAGGTTGTTTTGGGTCTCGTCTGTCGTCGAGTGGAGTCGAGCTGGGTGGAGAAATATCGGAGACTGGAAGTGACGTCAGGGATTGAAACAAACCCCCCGCCAACATGTACTGTTAATATAAGTACCGATGCTTCTGCTACCACGAAGATTACTACTACTGTTACTACCGCCGAGGAGGAACGCAACTATAAACTTTAAGCCGTGCACAGAAATCTTTATCTCTCCATCGCAAGAGTCGTATATCGTTCTGAGACAATTTCACAACAAGCTAATCACAACCCACTCTCTCTCTGTGTCTAGAATCCAGTGTATGAGTTATTACGTCAAATACTTTTCTTTTCTGTGACCCGTTTCTTTTCTATACTGTTCTTTTCTGCTATATAAAAGATATTAACAATTCAACCATTTAATAGTTGTTTGTCTGGCTTTCTGCAGATATATATATATATATTTTTGCTGCATTCTAAATTTCTTAGCACATACTCTCTAGCAGTGTCTATATATTCAGTCAACCGTGAATGGATGAACATCACTTCTGCTTTCTGGATCAAATCAAACACAACGTGGGCAGGATGTAGGATTAAACCAGTGGACCGGTCGAATGATCTACGGATGCTTAAGGGAACTACGGTCACTCCCTTAAGTTCAGTTAAGACCGAATAGACACCTCAACCCAGAGAGTAAGACGTCGGAGGTTGAAGGGCTGTGACGAAAGTGTTAGAATGAGAGTGAATGAAATTTATTTAACACATTACGTAGTGTGGCTTTAACGGTCATTGATATCGTGATCAAAGGCCTTTTTCTGATATTCGCTAAAAGTGGATATAGATGTTCTGCATATAACTCAATCAAGTACTTGTTATTAGGAGCTGATATATTTATTATAGTATGTAGAAATACAACTTTCAGTAAGCAACATTATAAAACATTCTGCGCTGAATATACGACTGTTTAGGCGAGAAGTTTAATTAGTTTGTTGCCTGACACGTTTATTACCTGATTTTTAATCTGACGTTTGATAATAATAATTCTGTGTGTAACTCGACACAAGAATATTATGCTGTGTAGTAAATATTTCTTTGTAAAGTAAATGTTTTTACCCATAATTCTACAATTTTATTAATATCCAAACAGCAAAGAATATGCTCTATGAACGCCGCCAACCATATTTAATACTCTAAAAATAATCAGTAGCTTAGAAATAATGATGCACAGACACAAGTGTGCATGTTCTTGTGTACAATTGTTTCTATGTGCACATGTGTGCCTGTGTGTATACCTATATATATATATATATATATATATATATATACAGATTTGATGGGTGAATTGTCACCATTTTATATTTTTAATTCGAGCAAGCGTGTCGTTTGCTTTTAATTTTGCCGACTGCAAAGTATAGTAGGGTTAGTTCGGCACTGTTTGTGAGAAAAAGAGGAATAGAACGCGATTTACGTCGCCAGAAATTTGGAAACGGCATGCTGTATTGCTTAGCA
>OZ038493.1:44628378-44633378 GCA_964036315.1 Acanthosepion esculentum | reverse complement strand
CCTCTTCCCCTCTCTCTCTCTTCCTCTCTTCCCCTCTCTCTCTTCCCCTCTCTCTCTCTTCCTCTCTCTCTCTTCCTCTCTCTCTCTTCCTCTCTCTCTCCCTCTCTCTCTTCCCCCTCTCTCTCTTCCTCTCTCTCTCTCTCTCTCCGTTGATATTTTCTTGACAAGTGATAACGGCTCGAAATGAGATGTCGGAGAGCCGAGTTCGAGTCCCATTCGAGGTTGTTACATTCAATTACGCGCACAGACTCTTGTGAAACGGATGAAAGCATCTCTTATTCTCCTTGCAGATATGTTTTAAACGTCAGGATAGACTGCGCCTTGTACGCTTCGATTGAAATCAGTATACGACAGAAGGTGACGTTGATGGACAACCGTTTCGGAATACCAGGTGCGGATGGTATAACGGATAACGGTTCGGTATGTGAATCCGTGAGCTGAGATCGAATTACGCGCAAATCATCTTGGGAATGGTACGAATCCATCTCTTTCAAGATGTGAGTTAAATAGCAGCACAGACCTACAGCCTTCATTGTTCACCACCCTATCTCTGAAAGTGAAGGCAGCCTACTACGGGAATTTTTATGCCAAATCAATTCTGAATCGATAAGCGACATAAACCCCCAAGTGCACAGCTTTCATGATACCTATGGAAGCACTACTAGTTAAAAGTCAAATATGAAAATGAAAAAGGAAAGATTGTCGTTATAAATCATACTAATAACACTATTACTAATAATAAAAGATGTACTTATGTTGTATCATACATGGTCCATACGGCTTATGATCTTAAGTGATTGGAGGTATAAATGCTTTTTCTTGGTACATTGAGATGGACAATAGTAAATATCCCACTCAAAATTACACATCTGCTTGTCAGTTGACTGAAATTAACCAGTTGGCCATGTCTGTAGGGACTGAATCACAATAAAATTAACAAGAGCCTAGTAGATCCTGTTCACAAGAGATTCCAAAAGTAGCGACGCGTGGAAAAGTTCACCCTCTCAGGGAATTAAAATGTAGCGGAAAATATAAACACTGTATACAGTGGGCTATGACAAGATTTTACCTACCCTAGATTACAGCCTGTGTAATAACGGTTCTTCTTTTTATTCAGACAATACCATGTTAGTATCAAGCTTCTCTCATCTATGAATGATAGTTGACTTATATTTTGCAATGAGAGTTCGCGGAATTGAGGAAGTTAGTAAATTTCAACAGGGGCAAATATTAGGATGGCACCAGTGTGCCAAGTCAAATAGAGAAATTGCTAGTTTTTTTTCAGGTTACTCATCAAAAGATTAATAATATTGTCAAGAAAATTAATGAATATGACTATTGTCGTGTGGAACTAACTTCAGGAAGACCAAACATGGTGCCTGAGCGAATGTAAAGGGCGCTGAAGAGGGAAATCATCAGAAACCATCGTCAGAGCGGCAAAGGTGTCGCTAACAGCATGGAAATGTCGCCATATGCGCTGAGAAAGACTTTGAAAGAACTAGGCTTTCAAAGAAGTGTTGCAAGCAAAAAAACCCGTGATTTCAGAGGTTAACAGGAGCAGGCGTATGGACTGGGCAAGAGATTTTGAGAGCAAAGGTTATGAATTTTGGTAGTCTTTAAGTTGGTCAGATGAAAGTAAATTCTGCCAATATTCGAATTCGAGACAGGTTTATGTTTGGAGAAATCAGAATGAGACTTGGAACACTTGGAATGTCTGCAGGCAACTGCGAAACATGGAGGGATTGGAGGAATAGTGTAGAGCAATGTCTGGTTTGGAAGGAAATCTGAGCTGATTCTTGTTGACGAGTGGTTGATTGGTCCAAAATACTGTCAAATATTAGAGAAAGGAATACTCTCACTATTTGCAACGAAACAGATTGACCAGAATGTTTACCTTTTTCAAGAAGATTGAGCACCATGTCATACGAGCATAGTAGCAACGACCTGGAAATAATCGTAAAAAATCACTATCATGGGTAGACCAATGTCTCGATTTGAATCCAATAGAGCACGTTTGCGAGCACCGTGAGCGAAAACCTTGAGAGCGTGAAATCAAAATCACGTCAGTGGCAACGCATAAAGTAACATGGCTTTCATCAAAACATGTTACAATATCGTGCATATTGCACTGTGATCTATGTGTTTGGTATACACAGACTGGGTGTCATACTGAGTATAATTTTGTTCGTATATTTGAACGCTCTCAAACAATAAAACAAAAACAAGAGCAATAATAATAATAATAATAATAATAATAATAATAATAATAATAATAATAATGATGATGAAACATTAAAAATGTCTAAATAGAAAGATTTTGATTTAGAAATTTCAAAGATTTGGCACATGGCAAGATCAGTAATTCCATATGTACTTGGAGTTAACGGATTGGTTGGAAGTGTTCCGATAGACTCATTAAAGAGAATCCTAGTAGTGTATGCTATAGAGAAATACAAAAATTGTACTCAAAAGAACAATTTACACATTACGAAGAACTTTATCTACATAAAATGCGTGTGATCTAAGTTAGCCTTTATTTCTGTTTTGTTTTTTTACATAACTTAGTAGGGGAAAATGTGCTGAAGCCATTTCTGACTTTAGGCCTCTGGTTGGGACCCGGAAGGAAGTGTGTATACAAGAAAAATCAAAGAAAATAATAATAATAATAATAATAATAATAATAATAATAATAATAATAATAATAATAATAATAATGAAATCGAAATCTGAAAAATGTGGTACGTAAGAACATCAACAATCCCTGTTCTAGTTGGAGACCTAGGATTGGTTGGAAAAGATTTCAGCAGACTAATTGAAAGGATTCTTGGAACTCTATGCCTCAAAGAAATACAAAAAATTGTTCTCGCAAGTACAGCCAACACTTTACGAAGGGCTTTATCTATGTAAAATATTTTTTGTGTCAGTGGAAAGTGTCATGATGCCATTTCTAACTTTATGTCTCTGAGCGGGACCCGGAAATAATGTGTACACGCCAGAAATCAAAGGAAATAATAATAATAATAATAATAACAATAATAATAATAATAATAATAATAATAATAATAATAATGATAATAATGATGATAATAATAATGATAATAATAATAATAATAATAATGATGATAATAATAATAATAATAATGATGATAATAATAATAATGATAATAATAATGATGACAATAATAATAATAATAATAATGATGATAATAATAATAATAATAATAATAATAATGATAATAATAATAATAATAATAATAATAATAATAATAATAATAATAATGATAATAATAATAATAATAATAATGATGATGATGATGATGATGATAATAATAATAATAATAATAATAATAATAATAATAATAATAATAATAATAGAAAGAGGATCAAACAGCAAAAGAAAAAATATCAACCACTTAGATATTGGATATTCAGTATCCATACTACCATAGATCATTATGGTAAAACTAAATTATCTAATAAAGTATTTCAAACAAAAGTTTTCTAATTTTCATGATGTAAGCCAGCATACACTTTGGTCAAGAACAAAAGAAGAGATGGAACCACACTTGGAAAAATATCAGATGCTGTAGTCAGAACGCGGGAATGCAATTTGGCATTGACAAACATGACTAATGATGCAGAGAAACTGACGAAAGTAGAAAGTACACAAACCCGAAGCCATGAACCAAAGGCATGATCAGAAATTCCCTGCTATGTTAGAAGGGAATACCATGAAGGAAAATGAATAGAAGGAAAACGACAGAAAAGAATACCTCCATGAATAAAAAAAAATAGGCAAAACTCGATATGAGAATCTTTATTCAAGGAATAAATACATACGTAGTTTCCAATGTAAATAACTCTAGAATATTCTTGAAATAGAGAAAAGGTGAAGGGAGAAACGTTTAAACTAAAAGCTGAAAGTGATGGCGATGCATAAAGCATAATGCATCGCACATAAAAGATGAGCACAGTCTATATGTTAAAAGGAATAGTGGAATCTTTAGTATATATGATTTTATTGACTCCATAAAGCTCTGAATCGAAGACTAGACAAGACAAACAAGGAAAGAGCACAAACAGCAACCAAGAATCTGCGCTATAACCGACAGAAGTCTGAAGAGAAAACAACAAAAAATGCGGTCGGAGAGAAGAAGAAAAAATATTGCATGGACTTCAGAAGAAAGGTGAAAAGAATTGGGAGTTACAACGCAGAGGAAACCTTAAGGGATAAATTCATCATTATTTACAGTGGTAAGAAAGAATGCCACGAAGATAACGATATGAAAATTAGATCACAGAAGAAAATCTCCACAGAATTTCAGAAAAACTTCGTATGGCACCTTTTCGGATAAAAGCGGTTTTACAGACATGGCTGAAAAAAAAGATGATCAGAGTATTTCATCATGTCATGACTGTCTCTTTCATGCTTGAACGCAATCTTCAGGCCCTGTGTGTTTTTTGACTTGATTATTTGTATTTACTGTCCAATGGTGCTTTATAGTTAACAAGGTCTACTGTATTATTCTAACAGTTATTGGCTAGGTGTTAACGTCTAGGTTTCAAATGATCGTTATCCTTCACTCAAGTTTTTACTTTGTGAACAGAAAAGACAATAATTCACATAAAAAGTAAAGAAAGAGATTAATCTCAGTACCTTTCCGTCGTCGTTAACGAAACATGGATAAAAGAATGATTACCCCCTAAATACAAAATTATCATATCTATATATTATAAAATGGACAAAGTCCGACAATTATTTAAAGACATTTTTATGTCTAACTTTGTTTTTATGGATACAAGTATTTAAGTAAATGCTCTGTTTATAATAAACTGTATTAAATAACATTTACCGGCCTGAATGTCCGAGAAATGTTCATAGAAAATATTCGTCCTCCGACGGGATTCGAACCTGTATCCAATAGAACAGTCATATAGCCTGACGTGGCTAACCGTTTCGGCCACAAAGAATCATTCGACTGGCAAGGTCGGATTTACTG
>OZ038493.1:44620878-44623378 GCA_964036315.1 Acanthosepion esculentum | reverse complement strand
AAAATATTAGTTAGGATAAACTACAACAATCAATCCCAAAATTGAATAAATAGCTTTAATTATCTTCCCACCCCAAAACCAAATTATTAAATAAGCGATATATTTTTTTTACTACGTTACTAAAAATACCGATTAAAATAAAATTAAAAAATAGATATATAAGTTAAAAAATTAAAAAAGATAAAAATAAATAATGACAAGCAAAATAATTTAACACAAATATATAAATAAATAAAAAAATAAACAACTTTCGGCAAAATGACCGCCAAAATACTTTACCCACAATAAACCACCGACCCGTATATATAAATAGCCGAGAAAAATAACCGCACTCGTGGCCTGAGGATTGCGTCTAGCATGAAACAGACTGTCGCCTCTAAGTGTTTACTTCAGTGTTCACTATATATATATATATATATATATATATATATATATATATATATATATATATAAGCATGTATGTATCTAAAGAAGCATGTGTAATAGTTCAACGCAAAAAAGGATGTGTTATAGTACAGCGCAAACTTCATATTCTCAAGGTCCTCTATAACAAAAGCAACACACAAAAAAAGTATTGCGTGCGTAGCAGCAACGTCTTAAATTACATATAACAAACATTTTTACATGGTAACAATTTCCAGTCACCTCCCTTATATTGGGAAAAATATTTTACAAAAAATTCCATGACTACAACAGAAAAAATTTTATTTTAAATAAATTATAACAGAGCGCGTTCACGATTCGTTTTTTTAATCACCATCAGAACGAAAGGTAGATTTTATCAGATTTTTATAAGTTTGTCTTATTAATTTACCGCTGAGGATAATCTTAGATAAAATCTAATGTACTTGCGTAGGAAAATACTACGGTGACTTCCTTTGATTAATTTCATCTTAACTTCACGAAACTCATTAGAGAAAAGGAAAGAAAATTATAAAATAAATAGACACAATATATCTATATTATTCAATGAAACATGTTTAAATGAAGATATGCTGCACAAATATATATATATATATATATATATATATATATATATATATATATATATATATATATATATGCTCCTGAAAAATTATTTCGGTTGAGCACTCTGGAGACAAAGTAAGAGTTTGTAAACTGTGACTATTACTGCTAGTAATGCAATACTCTTCAATAAAATGAATCGAGTTCTCTCAGTCACTGCCATTTTTATCTAAAAATAAATATGCTTAAATTCCACTTCATCCCTGCCGTGCGCCAACTAAATTTTAAAGTGATTAAACTTTAGAATGCATATCAATAAACTTTTTTCTGAAGTTCGTAAAAATGTTGTAAATCATAATAAAAATAATAGATTTGTGATAGCAAATAATCTTGTAGATGTAACAGAAGAGGAAAAGAGTGATGCCCTTTGAATGGAGTGTTTTTGGTAAGGGATGCTGCTTATGAAGCTAAGACGATAAATGGAACAACCATGATGACTTTGAGTAACTGTAGATACAAATGTGACACTGCTCTATCTAACTACAATTAGAACGTCATTAACAGTGGACCTAACGTCATATGGAAAATACTGGCCAAATCCAGACCATATAATGGAGCCGGTAAAGGCTATAATTTGTGAAAAATTCATAATACGAATGGGATTTCACTTGTTTAATAACAGATGAAAACTTATAGCTGCATGCCGGAATAAGAAGGAATATTTAATTAAACATACACATCGGGGTAGGAGTTACCTGCCAATCCTGGATTATATTTGGATCCTTATTTACGCCTGATGAATGCTGTTACATGAAATTCACTCGGATCTGCGGATTTTGGGATTATTGAATTCATGATAATATATATATATATATATATATATATATATATATATATATATATATATATATATATATATATATATACATATATATATATATATATATATGTGTGTGTGTGTGTGTGTGTGTGTGTATTTGACAACTTTACTTCATATTTCAAGCCCTTGGCATATTTTAAGCTTTAGCTTTTATACATACTATATACAGTGTGTCTCCAAATATGTATACACACTTCAAATAATTTAATAGAATCTACACACATTATTTTATACGTTCACGTCCAGGAATTTCTGACAACGCGAAGCAATGGAATTGCAAACATCTTCAACCATTCCGTTTGGAATCCTTGTGCATTCTCATTAAAATGCATGCTCTTTTTTCAGCGACTGTCACACGTTTCATAGCATAGACTTTGTCTTTTAGGTATTTTCATAAAAATATCTACTGGTGTGACATCTGATGAACGCAAAGGGGATTCTACGAAACCCGTTCGTCCAATCCATCAAGCAAGATTCAAGTAAATGGGACCCGTCACAGTAGCGTAAGAGAGAATGGTCTACTTCTTCTTCTTGATGATGATAAACCGCACCACACTGTAACTCCTGGTACATTAACATGATGTTCCGCCATAACATGCGTATTTTCAAGTCCCCAGTAGTTTCAATTGTAGCGGTTAAATGAACAATTTAATT
>OZ038493.1:44538378-44615878 GCA_964036315.1 Acanthosepion esculentum | reverse complement strand
GAAGACAGAAGAACTGATTGTCGGAAACGTTATGTTAACTACAATAATTATATAAAAATGACGTTCAAGCGTCCGAACACTATTGGTTACGTTAATGACAGTTGTAAAATTTACAGACATTGTAGTAATATGAGACCTGAAGAATTGCTTTCTTTAAGCACTGTGTTAAAAAAAAATACTATCGATACAAAGAGATATTCGAATGACCGATTACTGTACGGTAACTTAATTACTTTTTTCAAAGTGGTATATTATTCCATAAATTATGCGGACTGAAGAACTACCCAGTCGAAACGTTGTATTAACAGTAGAAAATATACAAAAATAGACTAGCTAGGGTCGAACAACGTTATGTAAGCTACGCTTATTAACGGCAAAGCGCATCTACCATTGTTTGATTTGTTAAAAAACTCGTCTGGCGAACCAATTCACAAATTAGATTCTAGCTGGTGACCTATATTCTGCTATATACTGAGATCCACATTCGAGATAATTCGCTTGCCGTCAAATCAGGCTAAAAGCAGTGGTTCTCTTTACGTTTCAGAACATCGGATCAATGCCGTGAATGGCTTCGTAAGAAAATCAGGGATTTGTGCCAAAGTAAACAAACCTTACTAAATAAGTATCTTCGCTGAATTATTAATATTATTTCGTAAACAGAAATAATTAATGGAGTAAATTCGGTTCTTGGAAACTGCTTCATGCATGAGGCCAGTCCAGATAAACGGATTGTTTTGTTTCTGTATTATCTACTGGCGACAAAGCCAGGTTTAATCCGATTTAAGAGCCACTATTAGATCTGTTTCCATTCGAACTATTGTCCTCATAATTTCTGTTGTTATCACAAAGTTTTGTTTGTTGACCACTCCGGCCTCCATTAGGTGTATGTCGATATGTGTAGCCTAAATAGGATTCCTATTTTTTAATCAACAGGATAGACTATTCTCGGGCCCTTACCGATGTCTAGGCATATTGCTCTAGTTCTTATTTTATAGTATAGCTAAGGTATTGTACAGTATCTCGACTGAGTCCAAGAACACACTCTCCATCCCAGGGATTGACCTCACAATTACCGTGTCACCAAATTCTCCAACCGACCAGGTTCTTGTCTATCGTTTAAACACTGTTGAAAATAGATATGTTCTGAATTCAATACTTTTAAAATCCTCCATGATAAGAGTCTTACGAAAACCTCCGTATTTTTAGGAAGTACCTTTTAATCAAGGTGGTCACGCAACATCCTCGCAAATCTCCGTAAATCTTCGTTGACCAGTCGTTGTAGATACGTAGAGTACACAGGGTGTTCACAAAGAGATACGTTGAGATAAGGTTGAGTCCACAGAGAGAGAGAGAGACAGACAGACAGACAGACAGACAGACAGAGACAGAGACAGAGAGACAGACAGAGAGTGACAGACAGAGACAGAGACAGAGACAGAGAGAGAGAGAGAGATAATTACAGCTTCATTTACAGAGACTTGTACATATACTTTCTACTAACCCGCATTCCTGGACTACTAATCTTCATTTCAAGTTTGTATTCTTACGTTCAATACACTTATTTTCCTATTTCAATTACTGGCGTTGTTTATTTTTTTGTGCAAGATTCCATCCCCGGAATCCACAGCATATATATATATATATATATATATATATATATATATATATATATATATATATATATATGTGTGTGTGTGTGTGTGTGTGTGTGTGTGTGTGTGTGTATATATATATATATATATATATATATATATATATACAGAGAGAGAGAGAGAGAGCGAGAGAAACAAAGAGAGCGAGGGAGCTGGGCACTCAGGAGATTGATTATATGTGCTTATTTTCGCTTAGAGTTATATGAAATATCTATTTTATTTATGACTACTGTTGAAAGTCCTCAAATGATTTATGCGCTTTTGTAGCGCCAGTCCCCGAGGTTCGATGTAGAATTGTTCTCCCTCAGACCCACACGTTTAATCCGCTTAATCATAACAAGTATGTGAGAAAACAACTTTATACTGCTGACGATGGTATTTACATATATATATATGTAACTTAATGTTTTAAGTTTAAATTTTTGTAGCAATCTCTGGTGTTGAGAAAAACTACCCATATCACAATATCTTCTATGCTTTTCTATGTTTTTGTATCTTCTACTAAATTTATTATAATTACTCCATACACCGTTCTATTTTAAATGTATTCACTAATTCCATATCATGAAATTTTAAGATGAATTTTCATGCCGATGCCATATAGTTTCTGTTTTGGAAACCTTTACCCTAAATCCTATTTCTTGGAACAATTGTTACATAATTTTTTTTTTTTTTCCCCAAGATCATTGTTATGGGTTCTCTCTCAAGGAGGCTTCTTGTCTTAAACGTTTATTAGAACTCAACCTCTCTCCAGACCTCAAGTTTAAATACCTGATCCATTTCTAAAGATGGTGGTGTAATAATTGGCCTATTGTCCCTCTGTAGTAACTTTCTGATTCTCTTTCATTTACACTGTCTTTCCAAAAGCAAGATTAGACAAAAAAAAATTAAGTATTGCTGCCTTTCTGGGTTGGAGCTGACCAACCTTCAGTTATATTACTTTATAGTGTTAGAAAGCATGTAGGCGGTCCGTGATGAAATATTTTCCGTCCTGCAAAGACTTCTCCGACAGTGGAATCATCACTAACTACTTGCTGCGTTATCTCTATTTCTATGGAATGTGTCCTGGCAATATACATTCCTTAGAACAACCAACTCTGACTCTGACAACTCGGACCAGCCATTCCAGATACACAAGGATGAATCATGCCCACTTCCATCGTATTCCACTAAAACGAAGGAAGTTCCATTCTGAGAGCCTCTACCCAAGAACTGATGTCTTGTGAAACAGACTCCCGGCAGGATGTTTTCCCGATCATTACAATCTTGTCCTCTTCACGCAAAGGGTTAAACTTCATCTTTAGTGCATAGCTACATCTCCTTCTCTACTTACGTTGCCTTACGCTCATACAACACCGCATAGTAATTATCTAACTTGAGTGGATATTTGGCCTTGTATTAGTAGAAAAATATCCCAATTATTCATACAGTCATCATCAGTATAGTGTCCTCATGAGAGAAACAGGAATGTTGTTTCAGAGTTATTTCCCTTGCTGTTTAAGCCGTTATATTCTTGAACGCCTACTTTCTGAATTTTTCTAAGCTAGTCACTGATTCCTTTAAAATACGAAAAGGAAGTCAAATAATTTCAATTCATGCAGAAGACTTTAATAAATCTTGTTTAGAAAACCTAAAATTAAGAAGAAAGCCACTAGTTTCATTTGAAGACACTGGTAAACCTTGATACCCGTTATTTTCCTGTACCCGTTTGAATTATTCACCCTGAAATGATGTGAATCGATCGTTTTAATTCAACAATCAGCAGGGTGGAGGGCAGTGTGAATAAGTGCTGTTCAATATGGCGGAAATATCTTCCCGCCTGCGATGCCACTTGCTTTATTTCTTTCATTCACTTCGTCTTTATTTTAATGAGCTGAATACCAACAAAAGCTTGCGAAGATTTGACGCCCTTAATGTTTCAAGCATGGTACTTTAAATAATTGAGAGGAAAAAAAACGTAGGTTTGAAGTAGAACGGGATTCAGCAACTTGTTGGATTTATGGGAGAACAAAAAAAAGGAAATAGAGAAAAACTGAATGAAATGCTGATAATAAGAGAGAAATAAAGAAAGAAAGAATAAATTAAGTGTTGCATTCTCTTGTTCAATACGTTTCACTTGAACAGAATATTGATTATTTAACGCCTACAGAAGTCAAGTAACGTTTTTATGGTTGACTTAATTTAAATTTAATAGGCTAGAAGACTGAGGAAAGTAAATTATGTGCTATTCTTTCAAGAGTTTAAATTTAAATGTAGTTTTATAATAAGATTGGTAAATAACAACATTTATCTCAATCCGAAGTGTCCTATGCTGAGAAATGTTCATCACTTGAATAGAAGGACATAATAGTTAATAAATATCATAAGTAGCACAAAGTGACATTGGTGAAAGAAAATTAGAGAAGATTATGTTCCGCCAAACATTCGATAAAACCATGAAAAATCAGAAATCACAAACCTAGACATTTTCTTGCCATCACCGACATTTTGGCATTGGAATAGCGCAGTCAACAAATGGTAAAATAGTTTTAATAATTATAAAATTTAATCTTAAAGGGCGCAAGGCAAAGCAAAAATAATGAATGTTGGAAGATCGTGCTGCGTCAAATAGCAGGTGGGAAACTCTTGTCTGTCTTGAAATTTCGGAAAACTAATAACGACATTTAATTTTGTTCGGTGATGCATATGAATCAGAGCATTAATCGCATTTTTTAACATCCCAAGACTTTTCAGGTTGGAGGCGGTCATAGCCCTTCTCAACTTCCTGTAATTTACAATTGGAATAACTTTAAAGACATTTTCACTTTTCTATTTATTTGTCTTGTCATCCATTCAATCAGATTGGTTAAATACTGTTGAGATCAATAAAACATCCTTCGTCGCCACTGTTGAGATCAATAAAACATCCTTCGTCGCCACTGTTGAGATCAATAAAACATCCTTCGTCGCCACTGTTGAGATGTTGAGTGTTTCCACTTGAGTATATGGTAATAACGAACAAACACAGTCGTAGGGAAAAATACTGGTATATTCAGGGAGGTATTTACATCAGAGAGATTAGTAGTAGAACGAACGTAGGTTAGTAGTAACAATAAGTAATAGTAATAAAGTCCAACGGTATCTTCCGGTCGAGAAACGGAAGTGTAACTGATCACTACAGAAGTCTCACTCTGCACTGCACTACACTGCTACACTACGGTATTTAACAACCCTCCCACGTGGGTCGAATGTAGCACAAGGCCGGTTTAATGTGGGCTCCCCGAGCCCGTAGGCTCGGCCAAAAATATGTCCATTTAGAACCCGTATAAACGGGTTCAGGGACTGTCTACCTCCCCAGACGACACTTTGCCCTGCGGCAAAGCCTCGTCCGGGTTCCTCTCTGCCAAAGCAGAGAGTGAGACAAGAGTCGCGCACAGTCAGAGACTGCATCTCGTACACTGCTACACTACTCACAGTCTCTAGAACTACTGTTCTATTTATAATAATAGGATCAGTCTATTGTGGTTGTGAAGGTGGGTGCGCCCCAAAAAATACCTTATTTTTTACCGTTTGCATCTCTTGCTTTCAATCTGTTCTGTGAATGGTAATACCTTTTGTCTCTCTTTCCTCGTTATGTGTCACAGAAATTCCAACCGTCTCGTTCTGTTTGTAAGTATACGTTTGCTTGTATTTTTTATTTACCTAAAAGCTTCATAGTTGCTGCGATGATCTCAGTATGCGAACCACATTTTTATTGCTTCAAGAATCTTAATCTCTGAAGTGATTGTCCAGCATTCACCCTCATAGATGATACATCTCTATATATACATGCGAATATTCGTGTGTCACTGTGTCACGCTTTTTTAATACTGATCCTAGAGGCCGTAACCCAACATATCATACAATTTTAGAATCAGGCCGACACAGTGAGCAAATCAAAAAATATTCCGGGACGATCCGTAGCCGCAAACTTAAAATTTTGGATTCCCAAGTTTATATTATTGCGATTGTTTTCGTCGATTTTTTTGCGTCGAAATCTTTTGTACAATAACAGTTTTTATAATTTGGAAATAAATTTGGGAATAATCGGAATTAACTGCGAAATCCAACGAAATCACCCATGAAATAAAAATAATTTTTTTGTGCAGAAATTAAGAACCTACGTACATAAAATTGTCTTTAAATTAAGTTGAGGCAGAATTATCGCTGAACTTTTAAAAGGTAACCATAAATATTAATACAATACTTAAATGCAGCAATCAATTTTGAGTTATTCTGTACTTTATTGTTGCCTATCACATATGGCAGCAGTATGCGTAGCAAAAAGAAATCTCCGTCAACAGAGGACCAATCAAATGATCCAGCGAGGAATAAAAGTCCCGTGAAAATGAAAACCCAGATTAAACAGCAGACAGGAGAGCTGCCACTTCTGAGAATATGCAAAGACTTAGGGACTCTCAAACTCCCGAACAAGCCGAAAGCCCAATTAAGAGCCTTCCGCAGACACTACCTTAATTGCCGGTCGATAGGGCGGCTTTTAATCAAGTATTTTTGTTTTAATCATTTCACCCCAAGCAATTCGATAATTCCAATAAAACGTATAGGGCTACTGTGGGTGAAAGAAAATGCGAAAGGACGTAAAAGGAATAGGAAACAGGAAGACAGAATATGGCGATTGATGTTGCATTTAAAACATTAAATTATGTAGATGGAAGGGAAGTAAAAAAATCGAAAGAGAGTTCCACAGTTGAGAATTTCGAAAAAAGGAACTAAGAGAATGGAAGAAAGTTTTATCGACCGAGTTAAACATTAAAACAGTCAGACCTAATTGCCAATCCAGTAGATCGCTTAAATGCATGCGGTCGAGGCATTATGAATGAAAAACTCATCAGAAGAATTGTCATGAAAAATAGATTAAAAGAAAAACAGAAGCCACGTCACATCAGTGAGAAAATCACTGAAGTAGAGATGTCAGGTCAAAATTGATTACAGTACAGACCCTTCTTTGATTTTTATAAATAATCCTCTAGATAGTAAGAGCATCAGACCAGATAGTAAGAGCATCAGACCAGATACTGCAGCAGTATGCAATGCACGGATGATATACATTATCAATTCCGACGTTAAAAAGCGTCTGTCCCGACTAGGTGAACGAATGTCCTCGCATTAGATCTAGATATCTTCAATATCTCCCGGTGGAGTAATGGATAGCGGCTCGGATTGAAGAAAAGTTCGAATTCCAGTCGAATCCATTCTATTCACTTACGTGCAAATACCTTTAGGAAAGGTATGAATCCTATGAATAAATAGCAGGACAGACCTTGGATGTCAACTAGTCTACCACAGAAAGATATGGCAACCTACTGCAAGAAAAATCTGCCTCGAAAAATACATGATCGCTTAATCTTGTATCATGCACGGCACATAATAAACTGATATTCGCTCCACTTCATGACAATGGGAAATGTGAGTCCAGGAAGGAGCACGAGTTTCCATCACCCATGATTATGACAGGAAGAAAAAGGTTCTCTGTTGTAATTAAATGAAAGCTGTTTTGTTTAGGAGACGTTCAAATTTACAAGTTAATGACAATTGCACCAGTTAATGACAGATAGGAGGTCATTTTCGAGTGTAGTTGCTATGTCGGACTTGCTAAAACAGGATTAAATCGTTTTTTCGTCTGCATATATATACTTGGGAAATGATCAAATCGGGAATGTCTTTGATCAAGATACGAAACAATGGAGGTCCAAGAGTGGTTCTGTATTGATGTGAAATGTTTAATGGCGTATCTGTTCAAATCATCTTCATTATAAGATTTCTTAAGAACGATTGGAAAAAGCCAAATATTCCCTTTTTTATTGAGGAAATGGTTTTCTTTTTTCTCTTTGTGGTGGTTATTTAAAGGAAGTAGTTTTGTTGCCTTCATGGCAATATTCTTAATATTCTGCATTTTTCACTCTAATTTATAGGCAACACAATGTTCTTAATTTTGTTGGTTAATCCACCTTATAATTTATCACCCGTTTAATTTTTCGGAATATCGTATGTGTCATTAGTAATGATAATATTTTCTTGTTGTTAATTTGTCAATATTTTCAGTTTCTGCTAAGACTTAATTCTGTAATGCTTTATATATATATATATATATATATATATATATATATATATATATATATATATATATATATACTACGATACATTTCTTAAATTGTGGATAGAAGGACTAACGAGTCTGACATTGTTATACCTTTTCTCAAACGATAATTTCGTTTGAATGATAATATAGATCTTTTGATCTGATTAGTCTAAAATAGTAGTTAATGAAGAAATCAAGTATAACATTGCTTTTATTATGTGTTCGTTCATGAGCGGGAATGTTCGCGTTCTAAACCATGAGACGCGGGTTCGAATCTCACAGTGGTTGACTTGTCAGGAAAGAGATTCCTGATGCCATCGAACAGGAGAGGTGGATCCAAACGTGCGGCACCTTTTGAAAGTCTCTGAAAACCATACCATAGGTTGACCCAAGATTTGTAAGAGAAATTAGGTAGAGAGAGAACCCTTGGGTGTCGTCGATAGCTGTGCTAGCACGAAGTCACAAGTCATCGTGGCCGAGGGCTTGACCTTGCTGGTATTGTTCCACTTGTTAATCACGCGAGTTAACGCGCACTTTCCCAGAATCTGTAACTAAGGTTTGCTCATGGTCGTGTTCAAATTGTTGATCATGCTAGATAATACGCGCTTTTACAGAAACTTTAACTAAGGTCTGCTCAACATATTCGCGGTATAAACCAGTTGAATTATGGGTTTTCAATAGACACAAATCCGACTGAGCAAGCGTCTGCTATAGGGAGTGGATTGGCGCCGTAATAGTAGTTAAAGAAGACATCTAGTAGAGGGGTATCCTCGAATACTATTGGCCAGCTATACATTATGTGTTCATTCGAATGGCTCCTCATGCTTAAAGAAAAATTAATTTATCTTCGTAGCATCTACTGTTTCAAGTGGAAATATTTTCTTTCTTGTAATTTCAGTCAATTCGTTTGGTAAACAAATTCTCCTCCTGTCTTTCTTACTTGCGATGAAACTTATACATTGCTCGCCAATATTAAAACATTGCGATATTATCCTAATCGGAGAGGGAAGAATTATTGGAACATTTTAAATCATATAATAAGATTGTTTTCATTTCCCACTTTCAAAGTAAATCGTACCTCCCGGGGTGAATCACAAGCTTCCTAAACAGAGATTGCAAATAATAATCGTTCGTAACATTCTTTGATCTGGTTTCAAAACGAGGCTGAAATCTCAACGCCATTTGTAAAACTGAAGACACTATGCCTTGAAGGTGGTTGATTTAATAACTATGTATGTATTCTTCTTATGAAGAAGTGTTTCTCTTGACATTGTTATCATATATAATCATGTAATTTATTTGCACTTCCTATTGGGATTCTTTGATGAGGCCATTGTAAGACAATAGGCGTTTTGAAGAGACGGCAAGATATAAGCACCTACGAAAGCATATATATATATATAAATATATATATATATATAATTATTTATTCGAAAATTATAACATAAATATGTTATAAAATCACTACAAAAATAGCCATTTTGTTTCAACACTTCTGGTGTCTTATCAAGTGATGGTGTTGAATGTAGAATAAAGGGTTTTAAAAGGTTCAAATCAATCAAACACCCCTCGCTTACATAAGCAGGAATGACCAATCAAAATACAAGTATATGAGAATTCAAAGAACTTGACAACGAACTTTTGTTATAATAATTATATAATGCTTAAATGTTAGGGTTAGACTAAAATAGAATTCATTCTAACTAATAAATATTAAATTATACTATTAAATTAAAAATTACCAATTACCAATTTTAAAATTTAAATTTAATCTATATTAAGTTTAAAACTATAAAATTATTTAAAGAACAAGCTGAGGGAAAATGCAGATAGATAGATAGATAGCGAGCTATCTAGCTAGATAGATAGATATAGATATAGATAAGGTATGCTATATTTGTGAGTAAAAGTGCTCAATATCAGATATGGAGCGCGTGTAAATATGAATATATAAATATATGCTCTGTTATTTTTATGTATGAAACAGACTATCGCCCATAGGTGTTGACCTCAGTGTCCACTTTTATATTTACATATGCTCTCTCCCTGATACTGAACAATTTAACATATAAAAATAGCTTAGCTTAAAATTTTATTTTATCGTAAACAGATAAATATAGATAAAAAGAACTTAATAAGCATTAGAGACATTATGGACATTGATAACATGTAATCCCGACTACTCCCTAAAGAACATATCTATCCACCCTATTCACCTGCCAACTGACATTAATCGATTCAATAGATAGCTTTGTAAAAGTAATTTAAAGCATTTATTCTTAAACCAAGATTTTAGCACAAATGTCACCCTCAAGGAAAAAGAAAACGATTTTAAAACAAAAGAAAATATCACCCACAACACGAGGAAGTAAACGAATTTGAAAGAACATTAAGTAACTTATTAAGAAACATAACATTTCCTAAGCAATTAAATGCTTTCCGAAAAAGAAAAAAAAACTAAAGGAGATATGACTAAAATAAAAATAAAATCGCCTAACGTATTTATAACGTATTTCAGTGAACAAATGTAGATATATTTATTAACTAAGCCCCCAAAACTCAACAATCTACTCAAGGACAACATAAATAAATATATAGAAAAGCAACAAAAATCACAAAACATGATTGTTACATAGGAATAAAGTGTCACTGCTGTGTTTGAACGTAAATCGCAAGTGAACAAACGCAGGCGATCTCATTAAACTAGATAGATCACGTGACAATAGCGGAAAAGCATATATAAGTCGCGTGACGTATCAAGTATTCGCTTTTTTCTATTCTACCTCTCGAACCGCTATTCTATTCTCTTCTCTACTCATTATATGAAGTATTATTACTCCGAGTATTATTCGAAGAAGTCTGACACCAGTATTCTTCTATGGCTCACTATATGTTGTATCTACGATTACAAAGTGTTCCATTACCTTCGCATTACGAACTAAATATCAACTATACGTTGTCATCATAAACGTGACAGCAAAGTGTTGTTTTGACGACACAACAAAGATATTAGATCTGAAGCTAAGAAAACATTAATTCTAGACGATCATATGCATTCAATTTCTCAACCACAAACATTAATTATATTAAAATACCAGAAATAAAACTTCAAAGGAAACCTAACAAGCAGACTCAAACCCCGTCTAAAATGAGTAAAATAATATTAGGGCGATGTTAGGAGTAAACAATTATAGACTGTTTACGTAAACTAAAAAATAGACATAAATGTGAATTCACACAACTAGATTTCTTAAGATTTTTACCTTTAAATAACCACATCCGTGCTAAGTAAGACCTTTTAAAGACGAATAAAAATCATTAAGCCCTGCTAAAATTCACTATTATTCGATTACCTGGCCAAAGGAAGAAGCGGATTTCGACGTTACTGTTGTGAGACCGATACTTTCCTGCATCATGGACTCTCCCAGTACTATATTATTATGTGAATGGTAGTATCATGGGAGTACCACCAGTAATGGTGCTCTGCTGTCGAACTCTCTGTTTGGCAGAGAGGAACTCGGACGACGCTTTGCCGCAGGGCAAAGTTTCGTCCGGGGAGGTAGACAGCCACTAAACTCGTGTATACGGATTATAAATGGACATATTTTTGGCCGAGCCTACGGGCTCGGTAAGCCCACGTTAAACCGGCCTTGTGCCACATTCGACCCGTGTGGGGGGGGTTGTTAAAATATCGTAGCACCAGTAAAACGCAGCAGCGTACGATACCAATATCGGACACCACTGGATAGTAAGCTCTGCTTACTCTTACACTATCTTTGTAACTTTTCTGTTTAATATATCTTTCTTACCTCTAACCCGTGTTCCGTGTTTTCCTTCCGTGACCCCTACTTCGGGTCCACATCAATTACAATAGGAGGTTTCGTACGTTTTTAAAAACGTCCAGTTTATAGTTACTATTTACTAAGCGAAATATACATTAAAATGATATACGCCTCAAGGGTATGCAGTTTTTGACGAAATATTAGTATTTTAGTGAGTTTCACCTTTGAGACAACTTTTGATCTATTAAATAAATGCATCTCACTTTCCAGAATAGTACGAGAAAAAATTGTATTAAATAATAATTCATTTAACATAACCTAAGACGAGAATGTCAGAGTATGCAACGTGGCATAATTAAAATGCTTAATCTCTAAACTTTAGAAACAGGATGATGCCTGAGATTCTATTGGCCCGAGTTTTGTGATATATTCTACAAATGAAGAAATGCGCTGTGGGATAATTTCTGAAATATCAAACATCGCCTCAAAACTCCAGACAGATTGAAGAAGGCTAAATAAGTCAACCCGTAATTAGAGCAAAGGTAGAGAAACCAGTCTAGATAATTATTGGAATAATGAAGATATTTAATAGCATAACACCAGGAAGTAAATATTGCCCCTCAAGGACACATGGCACAGTGGATAAAGGCGTTTGTTAGATCCAGTGACAGGACCCAAATAGTCTGAGTTCAATACCCGGTTAAAGCAGTGGAGAACATGGAGAGGGTAATTAACAGGAGATAACTGTTAACTCACATCCATTATACATGGCACATGAAACTAGAACAGTCTACCTCAGCGAGCGAAATAAAGGGTTCAGTTCGACATTCCAACCACCCGAAGAAGGCCGGAGCGTACAACGGCCGAAACGTTGTAATAAATATGACGACAAAAATGAGGACAATAGTCCGAATAATGTAAATAGTGTAAATATTGGTAGATTAACGTTTAGCCTGGTAGAATCGGTACGCTGAGTTATAGTTCTGGACATGCGTTCGCTTCTCATAACTGGTATTCTGAAAGCCTGAACCCATATTTATCTTACCTAGCTATGGGTTAAATAGAAGAGTTGATTATTTGCACTATCTATTTATATACATCGTTCGTACTATTATTCTGATATTTATGGCCATATTCACGACCTTTTGGTCGTTGTACGGTCATACGTTCTTCAGGAGATATACGTTGGGATTTCTAACCGAACCCCTTATTTAGTCCACGGGGGTAGATTGTTCGAATTTCATGTGCCATGCCTTTTTTTTAAAAATATCTCAGTATTAGTAACTCTCCTCTCAAAGATTTTGTCCCCGATTTCTGGGGCCAGGTATTAAACACAGTACTTTTTGGTCAAGTCACTTTTTAGATTTCTTAACAAATACTTTTATACCCTGAGCCTGTGTGCTTGGATGCAACATATATCCAACGTATATAAACTGAAGAAGGTCTGAGCGTACAACGGCCAGAAGGTCGTGAATATAGCAATAAATATTAGAATAACAGTCCGACAATGTAAAGAGTTACAATACCTTATCTCAGAAATACAGATATATTAAAGTTGATTATGTTATCTAGACTTGTATTTTAAGCTAGAAGGATAATTCTGAATTAATTATGTGGTATAGGGTAACAGTAAACAAGTCCACTGACTTTCCCAGGAAATCATAGCGATTCAAAAACAAGAAAAAAAGGATCTGTGAAGAACTCGAACGTCTGCGGTCTGAAGTTACATATATAAAATAGGCATGGATGGAAACTATTGCGATGTATGTGATAAGTCTAAAGCAGACGACAAAATACGTTTAAATATGCGAAAGACAACAAAATGAGTTGGCTGTTTAATTGGTTTTGTAAAATCTGTAATTTGGTTATTAGTAGCCGAACGTGTCATAGTCTGTAATATATCATTTTTATATGTAGCCATGTTAAATGTATTTTGAAAGAACTCGTAGAGAGATGAAGATTTAAGAGGTAATTTATTACGTTTAGACTGATTCTATGACTTGTCTTCTTAAAATAAACTCTAATTGACAGTTACATAAAATAGAAAAGAGAAAACGTTAATATTCGCGGATCTGAATTTGAACAGAATGGAAACAATTAATCATGTGTGTTACTTGAGAAATTATCAAGTTCGGTCAAGTGAATGTTTATTCAATTATTATACTGATAATAGATTTTGTTTTTGTTTGGCATCTCGGGCTGCGATTAAGATCGCCACGTGATAAGGTGGCGGGAAGTGTTTTCACGGCAAAAATATGGAAAATATTGTAAGAAATAAATACAGGAGTTTTCGGTTAACATGTGAGATGTTCTCTCAAGACGTCGGCAATTTCTTTCTATTTACAGATTACCTTTTTGGGGGCTTTGAATTACCATGCATTCCAGTAAAAATAATATGCGAAAGGTTCCCATTTACCTAGTCTATACTGATTTTAACATCGGGAGATAGTTTGATTTATGCTTTAGCGCAATTTTTAGGCCATGCCCCTTTTGTTTGGGCTCGACTATTTATATATGCTGTCCAATGGTGCATTATAGATAGCAAGGTTTATTGTATTACCCGAACGGTTACTGGGTATATTTCAAATTATTCTAGAGGCTATTGAGTAGAAATAATTGTGTATCCAAATGTGCTTATATGTAGTAATTGTATAGTGTTGCGTGATAACGTTGGACTCATTATGTATTGTGGATGACTGAATTATTTGTTTATCATTATTATTACATTTACTTGTATTTATGAGTGTAATCCTAGTTTGTTAATTTATTTATTATTTACTTAATTTGTTTTCTTATTTGTTTTCAATTTTCTTTATATTATTTCCTTTTTTCGGATTGTTCCGTTTAAAGTATTGAATTTGAACAGAATGGAAAGAATTAATCCTGCGTGTTACTTGAGGAATTTTCAAGTTCGGTCAAGTGAATGTTTGTTCAATTATTATACTGATAATAGATTTTTTTTGTTTCATTATCTGCCTTGTATATAGCGCATACATTTGCATTTTTTATGATGGTATGTGATGTACTGCAATAACCAATTAACCCGATGAATGATTAAACTGTAGGTAGTAAGTACCTATAAAGTCAACTGACTAAGAGAGACTTGAGGAAGAGTGAGATCGAGAAGACACAAGCACGTCCGACCTTCCAGTTAGTGGCACTCACTACTAGACTAACCTGCGTGTATAACTCTACCGTATTTCATATTGTACTGGTTGTGTAAAATAAGTCTTTCTTCTATTATCCACCTGGTGTTAAGTATTTATTCCCTTAGCATGGAATATAACAGAATGTTACAAGGGATTTGTTCGTAGCTTTCATTTTTTTTTTCTCAGACTGGTTATCCACCTAATGTTAGATAACCAAGTCATTTATTTAACACATAAATTGTTATTAAGCATTTCGCTTATTGATATTGTCCTCCATTTTAATTAGACGGTTTCATTGCATTACATCTAACAAGACTGTATTCAAAATAGGAAATAAGAATATCTTTGATCAGCTCAATAGAAATAACACGCTTAACGATAAAAACTCTGTGTCTCGCTCTTTTAAGTTCATTATTGTTTTCCTAACTCTCATAAAAAGCAGAATCAGTGAAACCTTCCATAATAAATACTTCAAGAGAGTGATCGTCTTAGACATCTCAAAGGCCTTTCATAACGAATAAGGATGGCGGCGTGCGACATAAACTCTCCAACTATGGAATCTCCAGACGCCTCTTCGCAATCGTCATGTCAGTCCTGTATTCTTGGAGGTCGACATTAATGGTCAGGCTTCGAATCAATGCAGATATGCTGCACATATTTGTCCTATCCTCTTTCTGCTTCATATTTTCTCTCTCTCTCTAAGAGTGCACTAATATCCTTAGCAAATGCAGTTTAATAATCTAAAAATCTAGAAGATCAGTGCTTGGCAGCGGATCTCTCCTGTGGCACTTTACTAAGATCCTAATAACGGAAAATCTGGCTTGTAACTTTCTCAAAGTACAAAGACTAAGATAAACACATCAATATATGCTCCTCATGAACGGGCTTACCCTTAATTCCTATGTCATGATTTATGGTTGAAATCAGGTCCGTATTAAGACCCATAAGAGGCACTAAGCAATTAAAAGATTTTGCGGCTCCCATACACCTGCGAGTTAAGTATGCTAGATTGGAGTCTCGGTAAGTAGGGCAAATATAAAAAAGGCTACAAACCAAGAACATGCATCGGGGAAACACTAGATGGAAATACATATAGAATGAACCGAAGGCACATACGACCAGCGAGAGAGGCTGACCATCAGTTCAAAACCCAGAACAACACCAAGCAAGAAAGAAACAATCACAGCTGTGCAGCCACTGTCAAATGAGCTACGACCAGATTCTAACAGAACTGTGACCAGAAGTGTTCGTATCATCAAGAAACCAGCGTGTTACAGAATCGCATAACAATATGGCTAGAATAATCCCAATCGAACATAAAATTATTCTACCTCTGTTCACAAAATTAAATCCCATTAAGTTAATTAATAATACTAAATTATTCAAGAGATGTGTTCTATTGACTAAATACCATCCTCATTATCTCCCTTAGCTCATTCCCTTATCAAACAATCAGAATGTCAATAAAGATTCGCTGAAGGTCAGTTGTCATCTATTCAAAATGGCGCCCTGTTGATCAAGCGTAAATCACAACGTTGGATAAGGTTAGCTCTGGATTTAAACCGTCACTTCAGCGACCAGCCGCCGTGTTCGAATCTTGAACAACCGGGGAGGGTGTTGAACGATTACACAATAGCGTAAAACTCGTTCTCATCATAACTTTATCTTTATTTCGCAATACACTTTCTAAGTTGTGTTTTAGTTTTATTTATTTATTTATTTTTTGTAAAGGGATTCAAAAATTCTCGACAAAATGAATTAATTGCCTGTTTGAATTCATAGAGTAACGAATATGCGCAGGAGAAATGTTAATGATAATTTAATTTTGAACAATGAAAACGGTTGTATAGCATCGATATTTGTGAGATAAGAGGTTTGGACAATTACTGAGGCGAAACAAACGTGATTAAAGTATCGTGGCATTTGTAGATGGCTTGAGCGTCGGTCAACAAATCGACAAAGCGAAATTCAGGTTTGTTCAGGGTCATACTATTGTCTAGTAAACATGCAGAGATACATTTTCTCAGTGTAAGAACGAACGTATTCAATACTTCCATCCTGTATCTGCGGTATGACGAAGCAAAATCATTTGAAACTATGGAAAAAAGAAGCCAAGAGAATATAACACTCTCATGGAACACTGAAAGCAAAAGAAGCAGAAAAAGACAACGAGTAACATACTTAAAGATTACGCATGAATGTATAAGTTAAAGCGAACATATATGTACGCTTTATACTCAGAGCAAGAAAGGCAGGGGGTTGTGTAGAGACTTAATCGTTCACATAGTAAAAGGACTTATGACATAAAGGGAGACATGATATAAGTTTTTTACTTTGAATTTTGGATACCTTTCGAGATCAAGCAGCAAATCTCTAATGTAAATTTAACAAATCAATGGGTTGAAAAGTGTTTAGTTGCATTCGATGCCTCGAAAACTAAACTAGTGACGCTCCATCATCACCAAGTGGTCCCTGAATTATCACCTATCACGATGAATGCGTGTTCTCTCAGGGGAACCCCGTCGGACTGAATTCCTATCGGGACTTAAACTCAACATAGACCTGAAGTGGGACACATTTATTCCTAAAGATACCTAGAAAAGACTCGGTTTCCTCGACCGCTCCGATAAGTATCTGACTCATCCCGCTATCCTCTACGATTGATCGGATGTACGATTTTCTCTGGGGTTCGTTTGAGGCTCAATAGTCGCTCAAAGCACGGGGTCTGCTCTAGGAGACATCTGTTCATCCTGACTGGTCGTAGTTCAAGGTCCGATCGGCGATGAACGAATATAACTAGTTTGTTTTTGTAGCATTGAATGTAACCAGCCGATTATGGCTACTGAGCTGTTAGAGTTAGATCGGATCAGAGATCTGGTGCAGACCTCTGGTCATCTAGGGTTTTGTGCACCCGTATATCGTTGTATCATCAGCATAGATATTCACACATGATCGGAATATACCGGTGGGCAGTTCATTTATGTAAATTAAAATATGAGTCTGTCCAAGAAGTGACCTCTAGGGATGCTCCGGAAGAATGCCCGCTAACAACTACCATCACGAAGAAAAATTATTATAAATAAAACACTTCCACTGTTTCCATAGTGTTATGGGACCTTACCTATAATGACGGAGTGAACTCTTCCTGACACTATAAATACTGCGCCTCTCAAAAGGGAGGGAGGAGACGGAATCGAGTCTCTGACTGTTTCCGACTACTGTCAAACTCTCTGCTTTGGCAGAGAGGAACCCGGACGGGGCTTTGCCGAAGGGCGAAGTTTCGTCCGGGGAGGTAGACAGTCCCTGAACCCGTTTATACGGGTTCTAAATGGGCATATTTTTGGCCGAGCCTACGGGCTCGGTAAGCCCACATTAAACCGGCCTTGTGCCACATTCAACCCACGTGGGAGGGTTGTTAAATATTGAGACGGAATCAAGTCGTGAGCAGTCTCTGACTGTGCGCGACTCCTGTCGAACTCTCTGCTTTCGCAGAGAGGAACCCGGACGAGGCTTTGCCGAAGGGCAAAGTTTCGTCCGGGGAGTAGACAGTCCCTGAACCCGTTTATACGGGTTCTAAATGGGCATATTTTTGGCCGAGCCTACGGGCTCGGAGAACCCACATTAAGCTGGCCTTGTGCCACATGCGACCCACGTGGGAGGGTTGTTAAATATCGAGACGGAATCGAGTCGAGCCAATAGTAGTTCACTGCAAACTAGACTGACAGTCATACTAACACTTTTCACATCTTGTATTATTATTCCGTGTAATATTTCTTTGTTATTTCTACTCTTGTGTTCGTGTTCTTTGGTCCTAACCTTGGGCCATAACACATAGCTAAAGAGTTTGAGCACGAATCCGTTGTGCCACACCTTGTCAAAGGCCTTCGAAGAATGGCCGCTAACAACTACCTTCAGGAAGGAAAATATTATTGAAAAAACCCTTCCACTGATTCCATAGCTGAAGAGTTTGAGTATGAATCCGTTGTACCACAGCTTGAAAAGGCCTTCTAAATATCTAATGACATGGTCCTTTATGTGGATTTGTAATCTAGTGGCTCATTGATTCTGTGAGTAATGGCAGTTAGGAAATCAACAGTGGATCGGATTGATCGAAACCCCTACTTCTTGACGATCAAGAAGTTATTCTTATCTAGGTGTTCAAAAACATTATAGTTGATTATGACCTCAAATGTTTGCTTATGACATTGAGGAGACTGATGAGTCTATGCTGAGAAGCGTATGAGCGTTCGCCGCCTTCTTGAAAACTGGACATACGATTGACACATTTCACAGCCGTTGGAAGGATTTCACTTTCAGCCATCGTTTTAATAACTTCGCTAATACCGGGGTAGTTCCTGGTTTTTATTCTTAAGGACAACTTGAATTTTTTCTGGGAGTGTTGCAATATGTGGTCTTTCAATATCGTTAGAACAATCTCCTCAAAGATGAAGACACTCGCAGCAAAAGAAAAGTGGTTTTACAGAAGGAAACTGCGGATACCATGAGACGAACATGTGAGAAACGACGAGGTTTTGGAGAGAATGGAAACAAAGAGGAAACTTATACTTAACATCAGGAAGAGACAGCTGAAATTTCTGGATCGGGTAATGAGGAAGAAGGACTTGGGAAATATGACACTCACAGGATGGACAGAGGGAAAGAGAGCCAAAGGAAAAGAAAAGCGTGACATACATAACGGGCTTGAGCAAGTGAATGGCAGAACATTGGTAGAAATCACAAAAAGACAAAACTAATTAGGAGCTAAATGGGATAGGTGGAGGTGAAGGGCCATGATCGCCTACGTCCTGAAGGGGCATAAAAAATGAAGAAAAGTAACCGACCTCTACGATTAAACAATGAGATTTGCTGTTTATGCATTTATTTTGCAATGATTCGTACTTATGACAATAATTTTCAAAATAACTGTTTGATTTTTCGTTTGGCGATAAGTTATTTTAAGATAGCTTATAACCAGACGACATTTGTTGTAAAGAATCTAGTAATTGTAGCAAAATGAATCTGGGTAAATCTCCAACTGTGCTAATTTTTTCCTGCTGACGAAAAACAAAGAAGAAATCAGAATCTAATCTATACTATCCCTTATTTAGTAGTTCCACTATTTCGGAAATAAGGGGATATTTATTGCAAAGCAGCGATTGCACATATGATTTATTCTTAATAAAAACTCAGGATATGGAACAAATCTTTACCAAACACGTAAAATGCCTCGGTGTATATATCTGTTATAACACATCTCTTATAGGAGATAACGAAATTGAAAAGTGTATAGGCTGCGATAGGGTTAGTGTGTTCCAATGTCACAAGACGCTACAAAACCGAAACTTTAAAAGTATAGACTCAAGTCACATACATAAATAGCGCTGTAGAGTTGAGACTTCCATATGTTGCCATGCATGACACTAAAAACATTCAGAAATAACAAAATAACTAAACTATTGGTTATATACACCCTTGTTCAAGTTAATTGAAACAACCGCTTTAGTTTCCTTTCTTTCATCATACGGTCAGTTTTAGAGCCACTATTTTTTCCTCGGATTAAGTCATTTGCAGTGGTGTGCAGTAATATGAATCTATTTTTTGCATATATGATGAAAATTGTTTGGCCTTGAAAAACATTGCGTCATCCGTGAGTGCTTTCGATTGTTATCACGCCCAGGTACTATTGTCTCGACTGTCGATTATTTGTCCTACGGCCATTGTCTGCAATGGACGTTACTCCAAAGAAGCGTATGAAAACTGTAACACTGCACGAACACACTACCAAGACTTATCAGTGAGCAAATCAAAGTACTATAGACTGGCCCAGAAACACTCTTGATTTAAATCCAATCGAGAATCCGTGGTCAATCTGCAAGGAACGATTTCGTGAATTGGAATACAATGTACTAATATGTGCATTGGGTCATGTTTCATTGGAAATATACGAAAAAAAGTAAATAATAACGGAATTATTCGTTTTGTTTTAATTAATTTGCACTACCGTATTTTGTTTTTTTGATCGGTGATGAAAAGTGTCTTCAAGCGACTGAAGTCTCAAGGCCATTGATAGGATCATCCTTCGTTGAATCTCGCAGAATGATTCCATAGAATCACAAAGAACTGTATCAAGTAACAAAAAAAAAAACACATAACTTGATGATTTTCAAGAACAGAATCAACTAAAATGGAGAGCCCATGTAACACAATGAAGATGCTAACGTTCCACATTATTCCAAACAAAACGTTAGGAAGAAAACTCCTATCAGTAGTGAAAAGAAAAATAACGAATTACTGGAAATGATAAATCTAATTTCCTGGGAAAATGTTTTAATAGAAAAATGTTATACAGTGTAACCCGGATATAAGAGACCCTGATATAAGAGAAACCCGGATATAAGATAGATTTTCTCTGGTCCCAAATTAGAGCCTGTGTTAATGTATATATAATAGACCAAACCCGGATATAAGAGAAACCCGGATATAAAAGACTTCTTATCCGGTCCCGACAACTCTCTTATATCCGAGTTACACTGTACATCTCGACCGAGAGTGTCAAAGGCTTTTAGATTTAGCAATGCCGAATATTTCCTTATAAGAAAAAGGCTAATATTACTATTATCTTTATCGATCAATGATTCTTGACCATTGTGTCAAGAATCATTGATCGCCAAATAGCAGAGACATTGAGAGGATCAAATTCACTGGACTAGTGAATTAATCTGCAAGACAAGTCTGCGCGTTATCACACAAACATTATGACTGACTTGCAAACGATATCACAATAATCACTTTTCTTAAATTACTTCTTTCTATTGTTAGTGCTTTTATCTGTTTTAATATAGTGCCCCCCAGACGATTGTTTTTGCTCAATCGTATAAGATTAAGAGAAATTTACGACTTAATAATTGAGAGTAACAAAATCTATTGATATCTGATTGGCTTAATGATTTGTCTCTTCTCTTGCCCTCTCCAATGTCTGGTTTCTTCTCCAGAGCAACGACACGATGGATGAGAGAATCAGTCTTAAATCCCGTGAATGCTGTCTACCTATTTTCATAAAATCACTATAACATTATTTAGTATCCTCGGTTAATTTATCTTAAGAAAAACACTTTCATGGCATTGGGAAACATATATTATATCGAACGAAGAATGTTGAATTTATTAAATGATTAAGTCACTAACTATAGGGCCATAGTTAGCAATCAAACTCTAACAGACAATTGCCAGTAAAAGGGATACTCTGAAAGAAATACCTACTATTTTTAAAAATGTTTTTTTTTTGTTGGGCAATAACGTTAAATCTAAAAGTAGGCAGTACTTTCCCGCCAATAACCCATAATGTTTTCCATCTTCTTCGAGATATCAGCTGAGCAGGAGTTTGAAAGAATAGCGTCTGACATAAGAACGCTTAGAAATCAGAAGTTTATCAATGCAGAAAAATTGCAACCATTGTGTATTTTACCCGTGGTGATAGTAGTTTTTCGAGTGTAGCTTAGATGCGGCACAAGGCCGAAAGTAGGGGGCACCCAGTGAGGAGGTAATTCACTGCTCAGTCGTAACTGTTCTAGCGAGACAAGCTTGCTAACCATTACGCCACTTCTGGGTGCGCCTTAGCCGTGGTTATAGAGATGTGGATGACATGATACACCATGGAAGACTTGAAAAGTTATCAACACATAGTGATTTTTCAAGCGTAGCTTAGATGTGGTACAAGGCCGAAAAGTGATTTTCCAAGCATAACTTAGATGTGACACAAGGCCGAAATGTGATTTTTCAAACGTAGCTCAGATGTGGCACAAGGCAAGAAAAGTTATTTTCCAAGCGTACATCAGATGTGGCACAGGGCCGAAAAGTGATTTTCCAAGCGTAGCTTAGATGTGGCACAAGGCCTAAAAAGTGATTTTTCAAACGTAGCTCAGATGTGGCACAAGACCGAAAAGTGATTTTCCAAGCGTACCTCAGATGTGGCACAAGGCCGAAAAGTGTTTTTCCAAGCGTACCTCAGATGTGGCACGTGGCCGAAAAGTGATTTTTCAAACGTAGGTCAGACGTGGCACAAAGCCGAAAAGTGATTTTCCAATCGTACCTCAGATGTGGCACAAGGCCGAAAAGTGTTTTTCCAAGCGTACCTCAGATGTGGCACAAGGCCGAAAAGTGTTTGTCCAAGCGTACCTCAGATGTGGCACAAGGCCGAAAAGTGATTTTTCATACGTAGCTCAGATGTGGCACAAAGCAGAAAAGTTATTTTCAAAGCCTGCCTCAGATGTGGCACAAGGCCGAAAAGTGATTTTTCAAACGTAGCTCAGATGTGGCAAAAAGCCGAAAAGTTATTTTCCAAGCGTACCTCAAATGTGGCACAAGGCCGAAAAGTGATTTTTCAAACGTAGGTCAGACGTGGCACAAAGCCGAAAAGTGATTTTCCAATCGTACCTCACATGTGGCACAAGGCCGAAAAGTGTTTTTCCAAGCGTACCTCAGATGTGGCACAAGGCCGGAAAGTGATTTCCCAAGCGTAGCTTAGATGTAGCACATGTTCGAAAGTAGGGGCACCCAGTGAGGATTGAACTCACTGCTCAGTCGCAATTGTTCTAGCTAGACAAGCTTGCTAAACATTACGCCCCCTCTAGGTGCTCATTAGCCGTGTCTATAGAAATGTGGATGACATGATACACGCTGGAAGACTTGAAAAGTTATCAACACATACAATGAAAACCACCTTAATATGAACAGGTAATTGTACGATGTGTAAAAATAGTGTTTCCTTTTTCTTTACTGATTATTTATTCGAACAGTTTGTTAGGTTGGTGTCGGGGTTCTCCTTGTATCTATTGCAGTTTTCTTACTGAAAATAAACCGGAAGAAGTGAATTCGGAGCGCCAATCTTATATTGAGTTCAGTCGTCATTAGAGAAGCATTATTCGCTTTTGAACAAAGTAGAACTAAATAATGGTATTCTCTAAATTAGGGGTTAGTGAGTTACAAGAATACAGCATACGAATGTCGTAAGAGAAGCAAGTACATACGTACGCGTGAGGATCTTTAGGCTGAAAGACACGATGAGTTTTTCTTGGAAAAGTCTTTCTAAAAATAGAATAAATGTATACGTATTTCTGACTGTACGATGATTTGTTTTTTAATATTCTGTCTTCCTGAGAGTTATAAGTTTGGACCGATATATAGCGGGTATATGAGTGTGTGTGCGTGTGAATATATAGATATAAATAAAACCTAACTATAATTTTACTTCTGTCGGTCGCAAAAAAAAAAAAAAAAATAGTTATTCAAACCGGGATCGAAATCCGACCGATTTACGCTTATACCATCAGCGCACGCAGAGGAGAAAGAGATAAAAGCCTTACGGACTACAAGGGTTATCAATTCAAAGCCAAGAGCTTTTAGCGTTAATTAGCAGCAGCCGACAAATACCTTTCCCCAAAGGTGCTCAACCTACGGGAGGTGGCGTATATAGTCATACACAGACACACACACGCATATATATATATATATATATATATATATATATATATATATATATATATATATATATATATATATATATATATATATATATATATATATATATATATATATATATATATATATATATATATATATATGTACCGTGTGTAATATCAAATTGTTCAAATCGTGTAACAGAATAATTATCCATCCCACAGAATGTTTAATATATAAAAAAACACTGAACTAATTGAGTTTATTTTTCTTCAGGTTTTCGGATAAGACGTTTAGCCATCTTAACACCTTTTGTTGCAAGAATCACTGAAAATACCTTTGAATTATTCGGCTAAAATAGAGCAGATTAAAATTGTTTTGTGTCAGCCCCACTGTCGTCGGAAATTGGCAATGGCCAGGCCTTCAGTAATGGTACCATCATTCATACTCTGGCTTCCATCTTCAAAGTTCAGTCAAGAACCACCAAGAGAAAGGTAAATAAGTTTAAAAAAGAGGGATCAGTAGAGAGGAAAATTAGATCAGGAGGTCACAACAGAAAGAGGGATCATCATTTCAACATAGGGCTAAAGAGATAAATTAGAACTCAAATGAAAAACATTTGGAACGAGAGAGAGAGGTTTGTTATGACAGTCCAAAGAGCAGTGAAAAAAGAAAACCTGTTAGGCAACTTGTTACTCTAGGACAGAATATTATAAGGTTACAGCGAGCGAGATTCATCTTGAATATGTTTGAAAATGATCCATGAATAATATTTTATATATATTTGTCATCCACAGACAGAATGTTTACGCTGTTTCACTGCCTCTAGCTACGATCGAAACCCGACTGAATTTGCGTCAGTCCGAACTTCTACCCGCTAAGCCATGAGCGTACAGTAATACAGGTGAATTTTAGCGTGTTTATTTTTAGATTCGGATAAACTGAGAGTGACTCAATTCTGTCGAAGAGTCGTGAAGCTCACAATAAATTGAAATAAAGTTCAAATATATATATATATATATATATATATATATATATATATATATATATATATATATATATATATATATATATATATATATATATATTGAACTTTATTTCAATTTATTGTGAGCTTTCGATCCTTTGCTATGATTAATTAATGATGAACATGGCATTTTTGCTTATAATCGATTTCATCGCAATATTTCTCTCAAGCTTCGAGAGTAATTATACATTCTTAGTGCTCAAAGTTGAGCTCAATGTCTAAGATACACCGGTTCAGGCATTAAAGAATTTTGCTGTTAAATACACACACACACAGACACAGATACACACAGGCATATATATATTCTATCAAACTTGTTTTGTTAAATGAAATGGATACATTGTGTCCATCAATTTTTTAAAATTAAATATTTCAAATAAGTTGTTTTGTTTTATCGGTAAATTTGCCAAATTTCATAACTTTTATTTTATTTTTCCCGGGGACTTTGTGTTGCTGCTTTGTGTAAAAAGGGGTCTGCCCCACAACAATTATAAATAAAGATCGAAGTAAATTTAATGAATATTTTTCGACTTATTCTAAGGCTTTCTAAAAAGTTCTTATTTAAAAAAAATACCTTTGTAAATTTTTTAAATACGAGTTTAATTGTTATACTCATTTGCCTCCAGGTTTACGTCTATCCATTTATTAATTTCCCCAAAATATAGGGCTGGAGACTTCCCTTAGAACCTGAACCATGCGCAAAGATAAAATGCAGAGGGAAGATGTGAATTTTTTTCCCCAATTTCATG
The DNA here is from genome assembly GCA_964036315.1 of Acanthosepion esculentum. Lineage (NCBI taxonomy): Eukaryota > Metazoa > Mollusca > Cephalopoda > Sepiida > Sepiidae > Acanthosepion > Acanthosepion esculentum. The sequence goes on along the minus strand of OZ038493.1, from coordinate 44,589,945 downwards.
TACTCGTGAAACATTAAATACACTCTTGTGCCATACTCAGTTCGAGATATTGTGCGGATATATTCCGGAAACATATTTTAAACACATAATGGTAAACATCACAGATATTTATAAAGCCGAGAATAATTATCAGAGAAAACAATCCAGATACAGATAAGTGAAAATATAAACGAAACACACACTTGAAGACATTGTCAGCTCAACGCTATTAAATTATCAGATACTCATAAAACATATTACTTTCAACAAACTGTGATACATTGTCTTTAAAACTAATTTTAAATTAGTTTATTTTCTCCGTATAGCATTTAAAATTGGTATTTATCTCCAGCAGAACTGAGACAATATAAATGGTAAATATATACGGAAAAGCAAATTATGACAATGCATCAAAAATGATAAAACTTGAAATTGTGGTTCTAGATTTAATTAAACTTTTATAAACTGCAGATTTAAAAACTTAATAATAACAGATGGTCACTTGTAGTCGAGGATACCGGTTTACTAGGCGGCTAGCCAATTCCTATTGCAGACGCTCGCTCAGATATATTTGTGTTTGCTTATCACCCACAGAGCACAACTTTCTTCGTCTAATTCTTTAAAAAGGCCAGAGTAGTTGTTAGCGTTTCACTGTGAGGGGGAATCAGAGTTTGATCTCCCCTGATTGGGTCGATTTGGCGATGGGGAGTATGATGTTGAAAGACCCGAAACTCCCTGATGAACCAAGTCAAAACATCACTGATGACCCCCTCGGGCGCCTACTTAAAAGCGTATTTTGAATTATTCTAGTTTAGACTGCACTGCAAACCTAGTTACAGTTTATGGAAGAGAGCGTCTTATTTAGCATGATCAACAATTGGAACAAGGAAACGCTCAATCCCTCGGCCACGCTATCGACGGACCTCAAGAGTTCCGTCTACTCAATTTCACTCAAAATGTTTGGGTTAACGCGTTTTCAAGCAGGCCGGTAGCGACCTCGGTCTCCTTCCTGACAAAGCGACCATGGTGAGATTCGAACCCGGATCAGAAAGCGAACGTTCAAACGACTCCGCCACGCGCCCATATATAAAAACTCAATAGAGACTATAAAACAACTATAAAAATGTGAACACATACAGGGTGACCCAAAAAAAACGGGAACTTTTAAGAATCCAATAAAACCAAGTGTGATGGAAGAAAAATATTTAATTCATAGTAATTGAAACCTTAAAACATGCCATTTAAGAAACAATGATGGAATTTTCATTTTTTTTTAAATACGTCTTGTAAATGGCGTCCTCCTGTACGAATGAATTCTTGAAATCTGCTGTTGAGATTCCTCATTGACTGCTGCAACATCTCAGCAGGGATTCTGTGAATTTCATTCTCGTTACTAAAATGGCAAAATGTTTACTTGCTCAAGGTCACTGTCTCGCAGTGTTGCCACTTGCTCATGTCTGGCAATACGCACTTCAAATAATTCCCGTTTTTTGGGGTCACCCTGTATTTTACGTAGTTCATAATAATCAATAACAACAGAAATTAAAATATTTTTTCCAAAAGAACGATAAACATTTTAATTATAAAAATTACACATTACGTCAGTGCATTCACAATTATAAATCTTGACATTGTGATTCTAGAATTATTTAAACTTTTATAAAATGATAAACGATATATAAAAAAAGCATTGGTCTTAATTCTTAACTATACATTTTTGTGGATTTAAAAACTCATAATAATAGCTGGCTGTCTACTAGGGCGGCTAGACAATCCCTACTTCAGACGCTTGCTCAGGTATATTTGTGTTTGCTCAACACCCACAGAGCATTGTAATCTTAGTTACAGATTCTATGAGAGATGTGTTATCGAGCGTGATTAACAATTTGAATAAGGAAAGGCTCAACCTCTGCGCCAGGCTATCGACGGCCCTCAAAACTTCCGTCTATCCAATTTTACTCACAAGGCTTGGGTCAACCCGTTTTCGACTTTGATCCATTCCGATAATATCAGGAAGTATTCTTCTTGACAAATCGACCATGATGAGATTCGAGCCCGGGTCTCTTGGCCAGAAAGCAAACGTTCTAACTATTATATACAAACATAATACAGACTATAAAGTAACTATGAAAATGTAAGCAAATATTTTACGTAGTTTATAATAATCAATAACGACATGAATTAAAGATTTTTCCAAAAGAAAAATAAACATTTTAATTATAAAAATTACACATTACGTCAAACTACCTCCTGTATTTTTTGGAAAACAGACAATCGTCTTTTCACTAGAGAAGACTATAATTTCAAGAAAAATTTCTGATTAATATTTGCCCGCACAGTTTTTGCGATCTCTCAAAACTGATCAATATTCTTTGCACGTTTATCTTTCACTGTTTTATTCAAAGCATTCCAATAATTATTTTAAAATATTAAACTCAAAAGAGAGACTTCGGAAATTTTTGAAATTCACGATATCCTTTTTCAATGCTCGATTTCAGAAATGATGGTAAACTATTGAAAAATGTCCGGATTTTCAAATAGTCGAAGCATAACATCATCTTGGATATGTCGATATCCTTTGAATTTAAATATTCACTGCATAACATGATTATACATTTGCCAACACCTGAGATTGCTATCATCGTGGAATCACCGCGAAGTACAATTTTTCTTTTTTTTAATTTTCGCGGCTATTTTCCAGTAAATCAGGAATTGGGTCTATCGCGATATTTTGTTTCACACTCGGATAATGTTTAGTTTGATCCACGTTCGGAAAATAACATTTTTCGTGGTCGAGTGTACGAATTCACTTTTGGAAGTACAAAACGATTTTCGGCGTTCAAATAGTTTTGCAGTCAATTTCAATTTTCGAGTTTAAGTTCGATAAACTAAATTATTTCGTTGTTGTAAATATTTGATAATATTAAGAAGCACAAGATTTGTCGACTTCAAGATATTTTAGATTTGAATAACTGTTTTACTTCGCCGTTTAATCACTTCAAGGACGTATTTTCGTTTACACACAGAAGTTAGTTTATGAGTAAAAGCATCTCCTTCAGAAATTCTTTTATACATTTCTGACACGTACCTTGGGATATTCCGAGGTTATTTCCCCACTGGATTTATCCTCAGAACCAGCAACAGATTTTGGCAATAAAATATGTAAATTAGATAAGGTGTGAATTTTATTTCTTAAACGAATCTCAATTAATTTATGTTCTTATTTTACAAACGTTATATTTAAGACCCAAAACCTTTTCTTGATAAATATTGAAAAATATATTTAAATACTGCCATATGAAAACGTGAAATTTTAAAAAAATGAGCAAATCTGTATTTATTTTCATTGCATAAGGAGATTAGCAAACACATATATCCATTTAAATCAGATATTACCGTCAATTCCGGTTTTACAACTTACGTATATTTTAGATAAGAAAACAGAAAATATTTTAATATAATTATTTTCCTCCAGTATAGCGAATTTCTTTATATCTATGCCTGGATTTAATGTTCGACTCTTAAAAAATTAACTAAAAAATGATTATATACTCTGAGCCCATAATTTATAACTTAATAATATATCACTATTTATGGGAATTTAATAAAAAGATCCCCTTTTTTCTTTCATCGATGACTAAAATTATTGTCTGATACATTTCCTCGTGAAAATATTAAGAGAAATATTTTACTTTAACGTAATTGGTTCCTTTATGAAATATCAACATGTTACTTCATTTTTCTGTACGTTTCTTGTGACTTCCAGGTGAGGTCGGAATTATGTCTTGAAACAGCAAATTTTAAAACAGTGAAATAATTTAAATCAAAGCTCCGCTTGGTTAACTATTATTTTAACATGATTAATTACAATGAATATATACTTTCTGAAAAACAATATATTCATTGCATCTATTCAAAGAAAATTTGTCAAATTAGTCTAATTCTGCAAACGTGTACCTCCGTACTTTCTCTATGAGAAAGAAATAAACACATACATGCGTACGCATACTTACACGAACACAGACACACACATGCGTGTGCGCGCACACACATATAAACAAACACACACACACACACACACACATATATATATACATATATATATATATATATATATATATATATATATATATATATATACATATATATATATATATGAAAGTGAACATAAAAGTCAACACTTAGAGGCGACAGACTGTTTCATGCTAGATGCAATGGTCGGGCCCGACGATTGTATCTAGCATGAAACAGACTGTCGCCTCTAAGTGTTGACTTCTATGTTCACTTTTATATTTCCACACGATCTATCTCTGACATTGAGCACTTTATCCCATATATATAGCAAACTTTAAGACTTTCTTCATATATATATATATATATCAAATATATTATATATATATCAAATATTTGGTGCAGTTGAATTTATATTCATGAATCATTCATACAAGAAGTAGATTAGTAAAGATAATGATATAAAATGGCGAAATCCCTTCGCAAACAAAATTTTAAAGGTGAATTAACCTACAAATCACTTGATTAATGTTATGATACTTGTTTTTATAAATTATAAGCTGTATAAGGTCTTTCTTTAATACGCAAGTACTTTCAACTGCATATTCAATCATCTTCATGCATGGAAAATATTTTGTTTTTGGTAAAATTCAGCTAGCATCCGAGACGAAAAAAAATAAAAGCGAATCGAAATATTTTTTCTTTGAAATGTGTTATTGTTAACGGATACAAATTTTTGGAGCGTGCAGTCGCAACGCTAAGGTTGAATTTTTTTTAAATTAAAGAGAGTCCTTTTTTTTTTACTAATATGGCAATTTGAGAATTTTTTGTTGTAGGAGTTTATCAGTCAATGTGGCATGAACTAAATTGTTCAATAAATAGAGTAACGTCTCAGCTGTTTTCCCGAAAATTTGCACGTCGCATCGGTTCTTTTAAATCAAATATGTGGTCCAGTTCAATTTGTTTTCGAAATCCCTTCACAAACAAATTTTGTTTGCGAAGGGATTTCGCCTTTTATACCACTAACTTTACTAATCCACTTTGTGTATGAATGATTCATTGTACTAAATATATATATATATATATATATATATATATATATATATATATATAGTAAAGTGGAAAAAAGTTTACAGCTAGAATATGCCAGGCTGATTCCACAGAAGTGAATCACTGCATTCTAAATGTAAGGAGTACGTTCCACTCAGCTTTTTCGCAATATCTTTTACTTTGTGGAATACACTCCTGAGTGAGTGTTTCCCGCAATCTTAACCTCTTCATATCAAGATTTAATCGTCCTTTTAATCCTCATTATCCTCACCATAGTTTCATTTCCAACCATCTTCACTTGCACAAATATTATAGTAATTACTGCCCGCTCATAATCGTGTATACCTGTCAGTTAAGACGACTAACCAATACTCGTTGCAAACACCTACTCATGAACACTTGTCTGAACTACAAGTATGCTGAGTAGACCTTAGTTACAGTTTCTGGGTAATAACCAATTTTCTAGCATGATCAAAGATCTGAAACAGGCCAGGACGCTCAAACCAATTTCACTAACTCACAAGGCTTGGATAAACCCGCGCTAATTTAGATTTGGTATTTAATCAAATTGCAGTTACCCAACTAGTTTGGATGAAACGTATTGATTTTTCTATAGGTTAGTACTGTTTAGAGACAAGGAATATGGTTTAATACAAATACAGAAATAGCATCTCCCGAAATTAAACCATTTTATAAATCTTTATGAAATGAGAAGGAGATATTTGCATTGGTTTAACGGGTAATAAAAAGAAGACTCCATTATTTTCTCAGAGCTAATAATAATTAGCCGGCTGCTGTCAAAGGTATAGTGTCTGGAACATGGTTGGTTAAATTACATAATCTGTGGTAAAATACTTCTTCGAAAAGTGCAGGCATGACTAACATTCTTGGATTAACCTACGCAATCTCCTGCATTGCATAAATACAAAACTGATCACTGACCTCATCTCGCTTGAGCAAAAGCCGACAGAAATATGGAGAACTATTCAAATAAATGCTTGACAAGGGCATGACCAAACATCAGTTAATCCTCCATGTCTGACCACAATAAGACGATTTCAGCTTCAGACTAAGCCATTTGTCACCGAGGAAAAAAAATGACATCTTTCTATAATAGCTAATAAATCAATCGATAACCACAAATTTGTATAGCAAATTTCTTAACTTCATTCTAAAAGTCGAAAAGTTTATGTCTCAGAATAGTCAATACTGAAAAGGGATTCAAGATTCATTTAATACGTAAAATTATTTTCTCTTCAACGTCTGACGTTAATCAAGTAAAATTTAACAAACGGGTGTTTATTAAATAGTTTTATCAGTCTTTTAATTTTCGGAAAATGTTTCGGCCATTTTTCATAATTTTGGCGAGCAGCCAAAAACTTACAGGAAACATAACCGTAAACAAAGTATGAAGAAATATCGTTAGACACAAACAAAAAAGTATGCTCAACTCCTCTGTATTATATATATATATATATATATATATATATATATGTGTGTGTGTGTGTGTGTGTGTGTGTGTATGTTTTATCATATCTAAGGACGATAAAGGTTATGTCCCCATTCACATAAATACAAAAGTAAATACTGTATGTCAAATTCTTTGCTTCCAGGCAGAGAGGATCTCCAGACGAGGCTATATCGAAGGACAGACTCTCGTCTCGGGAAACAGCCAGCCAACCGACCTCGTTTTATAGGGGATCCCCGGGGAATTCTTGGCCGAGCCTACGGGTTCGGATACCCCACATTAAATTTTTCCTTGTTCCACATCTGACCACGCGGGGCAGTTGGTAGATATCCTGCAGTTGGAGATTCGTCTCCATCTGTGTTGGTCAAACTGTCTGCGTCCAGGCAGAGAAGGATCCATAGACGTGGCGATGTCGAAGGGCTGAGTTTTGCCTCTGGAAACAGCTTTTTGACCCAGTTTTATATGTGGTCTACGGGGAAATTTTGACCGAGCCTACGGGCCCGGATACTCCGCATTAATTTCGGCCTTGTGCTACATGTGACCGCGTGGGGTGGTTGATAGATATGCTTCATTTGAGGATTCGTTGTGTAATTCACTTGACTCACTTCTATCAATTGACTACTTCTTCACGCGCCGCTGGCCAATCTTCCATGTGTTGTTCTTGTCTTAAGTATTATTGTTCATTACCAACCTTCGTGTGATTATTTTATTCAGTAACCTTCCGTAGGTTACAACAATATATATATATATATATATATATATATATATATATATATATATATATATATATATATATATATATATATATATATTGCAGCTGACGTCAAATTCCACTTTAATATGTACATAGGATCAATACCTAATATTGAGCAATTGAACACAATGTTTTAGTGGCTTGGAACGAGAGATAGGTGTACTACTTATTCCCTTTCGAAGCGGTTCCATTGATATATATATATATATATATATATATATATATATATATATATATATATATATATATATATATATATATATATATATATAATTGTGCTCACCTCAAGCAATGCAGTAAAGACACTAAAACGCACGAGGTAACTGAGTGTAGAATTATCAGAATAGAAACATTATGAAGGGCAGGAAAGAAACTGTTAGCATAGAACTTACAACTGCATCCAGCTGGCTCAACTGAAATTGTTGAGACCTAATTGCCTATGTAGTAATGCGCTTAAATTCACAAATAGCGAATAGTTCATCCGAACAATTACCATGAAATGATTTATAGAAAACAACAAGGAGGAAACCTTACGGTGGTGGGAAAGAGACTGAGGTCGAGACGCGAGATCAGGACCATAATATTGCTGATTCTTCTTTGGATATTAAACCTCTCTCGATATATAGCAGAAGTATCAGACTATGTCTGGCAGCGATATTCTAAGCATATTTGAATGGTAGACATATAGATATTTAAGATTGATTTTGCATAGAAAAATTCTCACGCAACACTATGAAGCAATTTTCTTAGCACCTGACCTTTCAATTGGTTCAATATAGTCTTTCTACTTCATATCAGAAGAGACATCTAACTAGTAGAGGCACATGAGTCAATCTCCTGAACATTAGCATCAACTATGCGAAATACTCGCAGAAACTTTACAGAGCAGCTAAAGTGTTGATAAGCCGTAAAGAATCGGTCAGTAGTCAAATTTTCGACTCCCTCCAGCGTGATAGGCTATTGAATTAAAAGTGACACTTGCTTACTAAATGTGAACATAAGAGTACTTGCCTGTTAAACTACACTACATTTCAAATGTTTGAGCTCACTAGAGGTCATTTTTTTAAATTGATCTAAAAAGTAATTCTTTTGCATTTTAAATAAGTGCAAATTATCATTCATGGTTAAAAATGTGTAACATGATTTATTTTAATAGAAATTTTATTATGACAAAAAGAAGAAAAAACATTTTATGATTAAATTTTGCTCTCGTCAAAATATCCTCCTCTCTCCTTGATTACTGCCATTCGTTGCAAAAGTTTCTCAAACTACAAGTTTGATAGTTGATTCCATTCTTTTTCAGTGACTGTAAGAGTTCTTTTTCATTTTTTCACTCTTTTGTGAAGTTGATCCCAAGTTAATTCTGGGAATGGTTTCAAATTTTGAACAGTAGTGTACATACCGACTGATTATGGTTTTATAGTCTCTTTCATGATGGAATATTCTCAAAAGGAATGAGAAAGTCCTTAAAGATCATCCAACTATCCTGCTATGAGGAGAAATGCAAATCTGGTAGAATTTGTTCTCTTCGCTTTGTATTAGATTGTACGGAAGATAATGTCCGATTTCAGAATCAAATTTATTCTTGAAATAATGCATTTCAACAGTGCTTAAATCAGTCAACATCCGACTCTGAGCATCTATACATATCTGCTATATATTTATTTTTTTTTACTTTTATCTTTACTATAAATTCTAAAGTTTCCGACGCCATCTTGGTATCTTATCTTTGAATGCAGTTTCTGAATTTTCTTTAAATGGAATTCTCAAGATTCTTAGAAAATTGATAGTCTATGGAATTAGTGGAATATAATGAATGTGACAAAGTCACTTTTCCCAAGTCTCTGATATTCATCAGTAAACATCCTGGTAATATGCGACCGAATGTCATCACGAAGCAAAATTGGACTTACACGATTAACAGTGCCGGTTGCATTGTGATTAACTGGGCGTACATTTCATTCAGTTACTGACAGAAAACATCGAGAGTGGATCCCAGAAAGCCATAATTGATAACGCCAATAGAGAGTCCCCTATAATCTGCAGTTGGTGCAGTTTCGGTTTTGGAAAGCTTTTTATATGCTTCATCATTATCAAGCCATCGATTTCTCGTAATAAGTCAGTATTCGATCAAGAAATGGATCGTTCGAATTTTGCAGAAACTGCATCGCGCACACTTAAAAAAGGCTAAATTTTTGACTTTCATTGAATTTATGTGGAGTCCATTCATCAAGGTTTTTCACCTTGAGAATTTTACTGAGATGGCCCGATATTGTTTAAATGCTGACAACTCGTGTCGATGACATTTCCCTTTGAGACTTTGACGTGGGTTCTGTTCGACTAGTATTTCCATATTTTGATTGTCAATTGTAAATAGATTTCAAAAGTCGTATCACCAGAGCGCCACACTATCCGATTGCAAGTAGTTGTTCACCTCTATGTGGTGTAAGGGCTAGCAAGCTTGTCTCGCTAGAGCAATTACGACTGAATACTGAGTTCGATCCTCACTGGGTGCCCCGTACTGTCGGCCTTGTGCCACATCTGAGCTGACCTTGGAAAATCACTATCCGATTACAAGTGGTTTCTTCACCGCATGCTCTGTTAATGTTAGTTGAAGTTTGAGAAGCATTATAAATAATTTTGAACTCTTGAAAATAAGTAAATGCATCTCTTCTTTCTTCATGTTCATGAAGGCAGTTGTACAATATTTGAAGTTAATTTCTGATAGGGATCGATATACAATTAACATAGAAAATACATTAATCATTAGAAATATGTAATATATTTTAGTTCAAATCTATATAAATAAAGCGAAATGTACGTGTGTCTGTCCTTGCGTCCGTTTTTTCGATTAAGGCGAATCATAAACAACATTATGCAACATATAACTACGCTAGTTACACGTTACTAAAATTTAAATAAATAACTCATTTAAATTTAAATATCGAACAGAGTGAAAACTTGAAAAACAATTCTTTATTTAAAGTTTTAACTTTAATTTCGCTTTTCGTCGCAAATGAAATTGATATTGTTTAATTAAACCGCAGTTTAATCTTAAGCGGTGCGCGGTACGTTACTAATGAGTTTTTTTTTTTATAGCACATGTACTGTGACGTATTAGAAATATTAAATAGTTCAGTTTCGCTAATGAATTTTTAGAGTGACTTTATGTGAAGGGATCATAAAGTCTGGTGATTTTAAAAGAAAAGAACAATTGCGCGCAAAATAAACGTAAACAATGTACGGAGATCGGTTTTCGTGTACGAAGAAAGATTATGCCAAATTCTTATAATATTCACATACATAAAATGCTGAATGTAAATGGCCGACTGTCTCAAATCGATCCGCAGGAGTAAGGCTAAAGTACGCCACAAGGTCGTCTTCTAGGCTATTATTATAATATAATAGGACACAAAAGCTTTATTATAAAATCTTACATTATTTTCGAAGAGCCTTATAGAATATGCGATATTTTTTTAAGAACGTCAAAAAAAAAAAAAGGATAAAGCTGAGAAGAAATAAGAGAAGTTGTTTATAGTTCAGTGTTTATTACATTAACATAAGCATCATGGCTGACGTGGATGTCGTCAAGGTCATTGAGACCTTTTTTAGAAAGGAAGAATCGGCATAAAGGAATCAGTCACAGAGAAAATCAGAATCAAATCCAGATATGGAAATAAGGAAAGAAATGAAAATATCAGATTAGACTGAAAATCCTTGTCTTGTATTCTGCAGATAAAAACTTGATGACCTTCCTGCTACGTTCATTGGACTTGAAACGATTATTTGTAATCGGAAAAGCTCGCGTTAAACTCTCTACTCACTAGGTATTGTCATATTCATTTAAGCACATTCATTCAGCACACGCATTCTCCACTGAGTTGTTGTTAGCGATATTCACTATTCTTAAAAGAGAAATATGCTATTTTCTTTCTTTAATAGTTATGCAATACTCAGCGTTGTGTTATCGAGAAATATCTATTTTTTTATGTTCATCAAAAGCAACCTTTAAAATTCAGCTAGTTTTTTCTCTCATATACCATGTTGCAACTGGAAAGGCATTGGGGCCTATATATTTTGGGCTGTACTTTTCTCACATTTGCAAGTGGATTTTTCGTGGCAAAAACGCCTATGTTATTTGGATGACAAATCTCTTGAAATCTTCGATCAATCCTCTTAGAATTTGAGAGCTTATCTTTTTTTTATCCCCCGCGCCTATCACGTTAAAAAAATCCCTGATTATTTTGGTAAGACAGTTGTTCTTTACGATGAAGACACGTTGTTATATGTAATTTTTATTAGATGAAGTGTAAACATGGCCACTGCTAGTAATGCGCTCTAAGGAAGAATGAAGATCAGTGATCAGAATCTGCAGAACTCATGCAACCTCATCGATGATAATACTCCGGTTTCGCTATTATTATCTCTCGACTTTGCTGAATCTGCTCGTCAGTGGTGGAGTCTGACGGGCGTCCTGCCGCTTCTCCATGCGTCATCATTGCGCTGGCGCTTCAAATTATCTCGGTCCACTCATACACATTTCTAAGCTGTAGAGCACTATCGCCGTATTGCGTTAAAAGTCTCCGATGCATTTCATACTCGGACACATCATCCAACCAGAGAAATCGGATCCGTACCCATTTTACCTCCCCCGGGCTCACTGCTGGGGAGGCATGGTGGAGTAATCGATAGCGGCTCGGATTGAGAAATCGGAAAGCCCAGTCAGAAATCCAGTTGAATCCATTTACATGCTAATACCTTTAAGAAAATTATGAATCCTGTTCTCCTCCCCGCCGCCAGCTATGGGTAAATAGCAGGACAGACCGGTTTCTATAGCCTTGGATGGCAACTGGTCTAGCGCAAAAAACATGGCAACCTACTACGGGCAATAACTGGCTCATCAGTCATGTATAGAAAGATACATGATCGCCTAAGCGTGTATCATGCAGCTATTGGTAAATAGCAGGACAGACCGAGTTCTATAGCCTTGGATGGCAACTGGTCTAGCGCAAAAAATGGCAACCTACTACGGGAAAACACTAGCTCGTCAATCATGTATAGAAAAATACATGATCACCTAAGCGTGTATCATGCAGCTATGGGTAAATAGCAGGACAGACTGAGTTCTATAGCCTTGGATGGCAACTGTTCTAGCGCAAAAAATGGCAACCTACTATGGGAAAAAACTAGCTCGTCAGTCATTTATAGAAAAATACATGATCGCCTAAGCGTGTATCATGCAGATATGGGTAAATAGCAGGATAGACCGAGTTCTATAGCCTTGGATGGAACTGGTCTAGCGCAAAAAATGGCAACCTAATACGGGAAGAAACTGGCTAGTCAGTCATGTATAGAAGATACATGATCGCCTAAGCGTGTATCATGCATGGCACATAACTAATCTGATGGTTTATATTTATTGATATGTCGTCAACGTGAATCTTCCTCTCTTCCCACCCAGCTATGGGTAAATAGCAGAACAGACAGGGTTCTATAGCCTTGGATGGCAACTGGTCTACTGCAGAAATAAATGGCAACCCCTTGCGGGGAAAAATCTGCCTCGTCAGTTAAGTATTCAAAAGATACATGATCGGCTAAGCGTGTAACGCGCATAGCACATAACTGACTGAATGTGCTCACTGCTAGCACACTGTAAATGCAGCTTGAAAACTGGCGGGATCAAGCTCAAACTCCGAGCACCATGATAATACTAACTATAAGCAGTCCTGAGCAGAAAGCTGTGTGACAAACCTAAAGATAGGGTTTTTCCGAAAGTTCCGATAATTTTTGATTACCCTCGCATATTGCATTTTCAGGACATAAAGCATTGATAATTATTATTCCATTTTTACGGGCATTTCTCTATATTGACGTTAGTTATATTGTTCATCTTACTATTATTAGTGGCGCGTGTCTGAATACTTAGAATACTTAGAATCTTATTTTCAATTTCCTAGATGCAACCGCAAATTCTATGCTGACATTTTCTTCTCTCGCACTTCCAGCCGACGCAACTCTCTTCCGGCTTCTTGCTTTCCATTCGCCTTTGATCCTCAGAAATTTCAATTCACTATCAATCCTTGATTCCTGTTATTTTATTGTTCTCTCTCTTTAATAAGGATTTTCCTAACGTTTTTCACACTAAACAACCATTTGCAGCTTAGTGGATTTATCGCCTTGTATGTAGTGAAATGATCAATAAATAAGAGAACAGCATTTTCTTCATGCTAAAAGAAATCGTGATAAGTGGATCAAATATTTACAAAAATATATTTTTATTATTCAAAATATTACGCTCAAGCAGCTGGTTCCTGTTTCCGGCTTTAAACAACAGATTTTTCCGCAAGCATACATTTCCCAGTGTTTTACATTCTTGCTACCTTCTCTCTTTAGATTCTTAAAATGATATCACGCACGGCTTTTGCACTTAACGCCAATTACGAGTGATGGTTTCTTCAAATGCTCGAAACTCTTTTTGCCCAAATACCTGAGATGGATAGGATTTATATATACGTGAGATAAGCTTTGCACTCGTAAAACTACCGTTAGATGCATTCCAGGTTGAGTGCCATTGCATCTTAATTCGCGCAAACAAATAAGATGTACAGAATTATAATGTTCAATAAAAAAATATAGATTCCAACTTGTGTCAATAGAATAATGAACGAATTTCCTGGAATATACAGTCGATAAACATTTTTAAAAATCTCAAGGTAGATGAACAGATGAATCCGCCCTGTTTAAATCTGAAATACTAAACATCTCTTCTCCAGAAACACAGAAGAATTTCCATATTATATGTAAGACCCTTTCTTTTGTTTTCTGCTTATACTCTTCTTTGCTGTGTAGATATATATGATATATTTTCTCTCAATTCGCGCAAATAAGGTTTACAGAATTATAATGTTCTGTCATATATATATATATATATATATATATATATATATATATAGAGAGAGAGAGAGAGAGAGAGAGATTACAATGTGTGTACTTGCATCTCTAATTAATTCTGCTTTCGATAAATCTTCACTAGCATAACAGTACAAACTTCCCTGAATATATAACCGATAAAAGTTTTTAAACCACTCACGTGAGGGTATGTAAATTTGGAATTCCGGCTAACGTCGTCATCAACCAATCAAATTACGAAACGTTTTGTTGTCGGGAGGAATTCCAATGACGTGATCACAGCACAATTTACTAGTATTTCTTTCATATTTGGTTTAGTTTTATTTTCTGTTGAAACTATTCAGATTGCCGTTCTAAGTCCGTCGCTTAATAGTCTCTATCTTATATGAAGAAAGTAGATAATATTATCACCTAGATAATATGCAGTCGCGATTTCTTAAGTAGATATTAGAATTAGGTAATCTAACATGCAAATTCTATCTAGATAATGCGTAGCTATTCTTACATTTTTTCTAACTATATTCGATTATTACTTACAATTAATTCTGACGTGATGTGCACTGAAGAATTAAAGATATGATTGAAATTATGTTGGATGATTTTCTAACATTCGTATGTAGAATGCACATCTTACAAATGATACAAAAAATATTCCTCGACCCCGAAAAAATGAAATCGTTTCTGTTCCAGACTAAGCCGATTGTCTCGCAGAGAAAAAATCTTCCGATAACAGCCAGAAATAAATCGATGTTAGGATAGTCAAGATTGCATAGACAAGCAGACTTCGCATTAACACTGTAACACAAGAATGTCAAAAAGATTTTCATATTTTTGCTTTGAGATTATTCATATATCACTTCTTTACGTACCTAGTTATTAAACAAAGGAGAAAGGGTTCAGGTTATATATTTGCACAGTTATAGGGCGGCAGTTAACATGGCATAGTTATAGGGCGTCAATTAACAATGGCACAGTTATAGGGCGCAAGTTAACTATGGCACAGCTATAGGGCGCCAGTTTACATGGTATAGTTATACGGCGCAAGTTAACAATGGCACAGTTATAGGGCGCCAGTTAACATGGCACAGTTATAGGGCGCCAATTAACATGGTACAGTTATAGGGTGCCAGTTAACAATGTCACAGTTATAGGGCCCCAGGTAGCAATGGAACAGTTATAGGGCGCCAGTTAACATAGCACACTTATAGGTCTCCAGTTAACAATGTCATATTTATTGCAAATGGAGTTCGCTTGCCACTCGTTACTCTAACATTAAATAATGCAATCATCTTCACTGTATATTGTCTCTCATGATCTAACGATTATCAAATCTCGCAAACCATGGATATTGTAGTGAAACTAAACACTGTTGGCTGTATCCCGCTATGTCGGCACCCGCTCGCATACGAGTATCGGGATGGGCATCCTCTCTCTCTCTCCTTCTCTCTCTCTCTCTCTATATATATATATATTCCCTTGGTGGTGGAGATGTCAGTGACTCAAAGAGTGTTTGGCGAGGCTAGTCGCGTGAATTTGATTTTGGTGGACAGTTCTGCGCGACGGGGAAACCCACAGACTTGGCCAGAAGAGCCCCCTTTGCGGATCAAAGCGGATTGTGACAGTCGAGATCTGGTAAACCTGGTTGCATCGAATACTTGGTCTGTCAAAGTCCGCCTAGGTCACGCCAACCTGTCTGTCGCTGCCCTACACCGCCGTATAGATCTTTGCCTATTCCGCCGTTTGGGTTCTTGTCGGTTGGTCACGTTCAGTCTGGTCTTTCCTTTTCGACCCTACTGCTACGGGTGGTCTTACAGTAGTTGGGACTCCAGACGGCTTTGATCTTGGGATGTCTGAGACAAGTAATCCCTCTAACATGACAAAGAACGAAGATATATATTTTAAACTGGATGTCGGAGTGAACAGCTTGTTATTACATGTATCACTCTAACAGCCTTGTCGCTTTCTATTATTGGTTAAGTGAATAATCGCCCAATCTCTGATTTAAATACAGTATAATATTAATGCAAATAAGAGTGTAGGATCTTAATAAACTTTGTTCCGGATATGGAATAAGAAACTTGTGACTCGCTTGTCCGACAATCCAGTTACGAAGCCATTGCTGTCTTTAGAAGATGCAACGTTAAATTGCACAACACATCGATGACGGCTTAACCGATTTCTTGAAATATATTTTCACTATCTCTATATGAAAAAGTATTTTTCATATCTTATACAGCACTCGTAACTGATAATTATATTTCTGAACGGTAGTCATTTTCAAGCCGCGCACCCACGCCCACGCGTGAATGGTGTTTAGCATAATTGTTAGCAGTACGAAAAGAGGTGTCGTTGAATCGCGTTCGTATTCCGACTAGGAGGATGTGCATATAATGTACACCAGTACTTTTAGAGGAATAATAAATCATTTATTATGTCATTGCTGTGTGGAAGAGCGGGCTCATCTTGTTTGTTTGGGGCAGCCGCTCAGTTACAGCTATTGTAACCTCTGGGGTCATTCTTTTCTTTTTCTTTTTATGTTCAATAACTTTAATGCCTACATGCCCGTTCAAACTTTACGAAATTTCCAAGGTTGTATTTCAACGATACAATACCGTATCTTGTTTCTCTTTTGGTGTGACATCTTTTTAAACTGTAAATCTAATATTAGTCGTTTCCTGACAAAGAAACATTTGGTATTCATTGATCGAACAAAACTTTTTACTCGAGATACTTTTTGTAGACCTTAATCGTTGGGTTAGGATTAAAGCTTAGAATCGGTTTTTCTTACGTTTAATGATAATGATATTGTTAGGTGTGTTCTTATGCGGAGTCATTCGGTATGCATTGACCGTTCAGCCAGTGGCTAACGCGGTTAAAATTTGTACACTCTTTTCAAGAAACTTTCAGAATGTCACTGTTATCACTTTTTCCTGTCCTGACAATGACTTAATTCCTAACCTTTTATTGCAAGTCGACTCGAACGTCAGCATCGTGATTATGTCATTATTTTCTCTTCAAGTGGCATATGCTATCCATTTAATAGTTGCTAGTGTTGAAAGCCTTCAAGTGATGTGGTTTCTGTTATTTGGTAAATGTCTCTGTGTGTGATTTTCAAGCAACATTACTCGAGATTCGAAGGACGGTTATTGCCGCTAAGATCTTCAGGCTTCATTCCCGCGAAGGTGTTTTAACCCTATGAGAAAGCAGTTGTTCACAGCAAAACGAGTTTGGTGATATGCATGACATTCATATGGTGATATTTACATATCTGAAAATAAAATATTTTTTTATCAAAGAAAGAAAGAAAACAAAACATATCCGTAACTTTTCTTGGTCAATTCTTGGGTTTTAAAAAAGTTCAAGCGCTCTCAATTCAATGAGATGCAAACTTAACATTCGATATTATTTCTGGTCGATATGCAAACATTTTGACCCACACGTGAGGGACAACAGACTGCTCATAAATTATAAGAATAATGTTTCCAGTATATTTCTAGTGTTATCACCAATCTTTTCGCTTAGGCTTGTCTATCGGCACAGGTTGGGTTACAAATATGATCAACAATTTCAGAAGTTAGCACCCTTAAATATCTCCAGACCGTGCTTCATCTAGCGTATACAAACGTTCACATTGGAATATTCGATTCCGTTTTCATGTCCGAGAATGACTGACATTACAAACACACATTTTGGAGGAGGTCTTTTTGCGCTACCTAATCCAATGGTTCCAGCTTTGACAGATTTCAAAAGTGCTTACCCGGCCCGGTGGGCGATGAAATATTTTAAAATCTACCACCTCATTTCCTACAGACGGAAATCGAAATCATATCGCTAATTCCATGCAAATTCTGAGACGAGCTACATCAATCATTAAACATCTGTTCAGACATTTACAACAAGCATCTCTCATGCCATGTACTAAGGTTCGAGTGAGCCTCATTCCCGTCATATTCGCATGTTAAGAACGCGGTTCAGACATAGCTTCTTCCAGAGAACCGTTAACGTTGTAAAATAGATTCCCGAGGGGATGCTTCCGTCATCACTTAAATCTTAACGTTTTAAAGTCTAAGATTAACCGTTATCTATCTTACATATAATCACAATATGCACTTAGTTCCTGCTCTATATCTTAATTCTTTCATACTTTTCATTCAGTGGCCTTTGATCATTTCGTAAGTAAACAAATGGATTTAAAACGGACTTGACTTCAACGCTTGAAAATCACACAGTGAAGCACCTATTATTCAGAAGAATATTTCCGAATATAACTTCTTTCTTACCAATGTAAAAACGAAGCGAATGGGGATAGTTCGCCTCTGTATAATCCGCATGTGGGGTCTGGATGCAATTTTCTCACCTGGTGGAACTGGTGAATGTAGCTTGCTAAAATATATCCAATGTAGATAGTGATATATTAGCAATAGATGTGCGCCGTTTGTGTGGCAAGGTTTGTAGACGGGAGATAATTCATCACATATAAATCTGCATAGACGACTTTGAGGGGTGGAAAGTGAGGATTGATAACGTACAGCAAATATATGACAGCGGATATAACGGGTCTTTAATAGTAACGTCATATAACAATCTGTTATATATATCATGCTGTCTTAAAAAAAATTAAACACCTTCCTTTGTTCTGGAATATCAACAGGGAAAGAAAGACGCTGAGATCTAACGAGAGAAACTGCATAAAATAACTAAATGTTCCTTATCGGGATTATTCTCTCCCTCTGTGTTTAAACTACGCAGCCATGTCGATGAATATTCGTGGGCACTTCGATGTGGTGTAATGGTTAGCAAGCTGGTCTGGATAGATCACTTACGACTGAAGAGTGAAGTAAATCCTCACTGGGCTTTATACCACATCCAAGATATGCTTATAAATTATCTCTCTCCCTCTCTCTCTAACTATATATATATATATATAAATATATATATATATATATATATATATATATATATATATATATATATATATATATATATATATATATATATATGTATAAATGTTTCACCCCAAGCAAGGTGCGGAAGTCACGAGCACGTAAGGGGTTACAGAGAGTTGGTGATAGGAGTGATAGAGGAAATGATGAAGAGAAGGATAGGGGATAGATCAGGGCAACTGGAGACGTCGATTGATATTACATTTGGATAGTTGGGGATTATAGGTATCAAGGAAACAAGAAAATGGGAGGGAGTTCTACAGGCGATAATTAGTTCTCTAAAATAAATATGAAAAGCGAATTCACTTTTATACATTTTGATATTTGCAACTTCCACCCATCTCTCACCGAGGAGCTGCGATAAATCAGGCCAACAATTATTGCCCTATAAGCAAACAGGGCATTAATATCATTAAACGAGCCCAGAAACCGATCATGTTTCCTTGTAGACCAACAGTATCAACCCTGATCTAGTATTTCCATTGGTACGTTTGACTCAGTGGATACTTGTGAATTAATTGGTATCCTACTACTTTGGCGACTAAGGTTCATTTTTTATATTAATAACAACATTCTCTGTAGGGACCACGGGATAATACTCCTGCATAAGGCAAGTGCACAAAAACTGACCGAGTAAGAAAAAGCCTGATTAAATTATTTAACGACCACAGTTTGAGTATTGTCACGCGAAAGTGATCAGCTTCCTGGATGCAACTTTGGAATTATACAACGGACTTTATAAACCATATACTAAAGTTTTATACAACCATAGGTATATCAGCAAACAATCTAACCACTATCCTACAATACTAAGCCATTTGAATAAATAGGTATAATTAAGGTTTTCTATTAACTCTAGCAACGAGGATATTTTTGACAGACATAAAGGCGAATATGTAGAAAAAGTAACCATAATATTATCTTAGATTTTTTGGACAAAAACAATATTGATGTCAACAAGCCAAAATGCTGACAACGCAATATCATATTGTTTAATCCACACTTCAGCAACAATGTCAAAACTAATATCGGAAGATTTTTTTCTGAATTTAATCCTTAAATGTTAAAAAAGATTTTCAATAAAAACAACGTCAAAGTTAGCTGTAGCTGTGTTAAAAACATCGACCAGTATATATCACAGCACAACAATGTTATTCTAAATAAACACAACCTACATAACAACCCCCCCCTCAACCAAAAGAATGCAACTACCGAAAAAAGTATGATAACTCTAACATTTTATGCATTTAAAACAACATGACTGGCCGCCTACAAAATCCTCGTTAAAAACACTACTATACTTAAACATGAAAACAATAAACAAAAACTAAAAATTATTCAAGCTATATACATAATACAGTTGAAACCTAACCTGAACAAAATAAACTACGAAATCTCCACGAATATTCTTAATGTTTTGCTGTTTCTTCAGTGCAACTAGACAACCGAATTCCACAAGCCAGGATTGAAACCCATATACATAATTGAAATAAATCCTAGAGTCAGCATATCCTGAAGACCCGTTTAGGCGAAACCTAGGTTGGTTGTTCCTGGCTCTTTAAGACTTATTTCATTTATCAGTGCTCTACTTAGCGTTTTGAGCTCTTTACATTTTAGCTTTATTACTCGCTTAAGGCACTGGACAATTTATTTTGCCCATTGGGATGTTTCTAGTTCTTTCATTTTTTCCAATTTTTTTCCTAGGGTACCACTTTGTTGTGCTATCCGAGGTTTTCTGCAACCGAGTATTCCTAGTAGTAATACATATATATATATATATATATATATATATATATATATATATATATATATATATATATATATATATATATATATATATATATACATATATATATATACATATATACAAACCATGTTTAGTTAAAGAAATTAGACGTGTTATGTTTATATTAGTTTTCGTTTTTTCAGCGAATTAATTACTTGGTGGCTATTTTGTACAATTGATCAAGAAAGAATTAAAGCTAAAATACGTCTAAATTATTTAACAATACATGTTTCAATGATAATATGCTTCCTATATTTATATATATATATATATATATATATATATATATATATATATATATATATATATATATATATATGCATATTGATGGAAAGAGGGAGACCGGCGTGGTGTAATGCTAGCTCAATTGCGATTAAATAGTGAATTCTGTCCCCACCAAGTACTCCATCCATTCAGCTGTGTGCCACATCTAATCTACCTTTAGGCAACTCACTATATATATATATATATATATATATATATATATATATATATATATATATATATATATATATATATATGTGTATATATATATATATATATATATATATATATATATATATATAGTGTAATCCGCATATAAGAGAGTTGTCGGGACCGGAGAAGAAGTCTCTCATATCCGGGTTTCTCTTATATCAGGGTCTCTTATGTCCGGGTTACACTGTATATATATATTTGAGGTCACATACAAAACTTGTCTCGTTATAAAAATTACTAATAGTGAATTTGATCCTCACAGATGCTATAATTTCGGCCTGTGCCACACATGAGATACACTTAGAAAATCATCATGATTATGAAAATCACCCCTGAAGATCAAACTATTCATCTGCAGTATTTTTTAAAGCAAGGCGGGAAGCCACTAGCACTCAAGTAGTAACAGAGAATTGAACCGAGAGCAAATAGGAGTGACAGAGGAAGGATAAAGAGAATGATAGTAGATAGATCAAGGCATCTGGAGACGTCGATTGTCATTATATTTGAATAGTTGGGGATTATAGCTATCAGGGAAACAGGAAAATGGGAGTGAGTTCTACAGGCGAGAATTGAGAGAAATAATGCTATTGGAGTAGAAGAGACGGCTACATTTAAACTGTTTCGACAGTGAAAGGTTGTTACCGAGATGCCAGCCTAGTTGAACACTTAAATTCATGAAGTCTGGTAACCAGCGAAAGCAGCTCATCGGAGCAGTACCGTGAAAGTGTTTGTAAAAAAGACAGAGGGAGGCGACGGCACGTCTGTGAGAGAGCGACTGCAGACGAGATGCCAGATCAGGGCCAATTACATTGCATATCCGTCTCTGGATTTTATCTTGAACTTTGAAAGAAACAGAAGGGACTCCAGACCATATATGGCAGCAATACTCCATGCAAGGGGGAATGGTTTATTTGTAGATTTGAAAGATCGACTCCGCCGAGAAAAAATTCCTGGTGCGGCACAAGAGGGGCAACTTTTCTCGGAGTGGACGAAGCTATTGACTCAATGTATTTGTTCCATCTCAGGTCAGCAGTCAATGTGAGACCGAGTAGTCGCAAAGAGGTGCTTAATTGGAGTTGAGCGTCAAACATTCTAATGGGGTGCAGTGATTGTTCTCTTTGGTGAGTAATAGAGAACAGTTTTGTTTTTGATGCATTTAGCCAAATGTTCGTTTTTTGATTAAAACCGAAACACACCAATGATAATTCGAATTAATTTAAAACTCGCGCATGCAAAATCTACTTTTCAAATCTATTTTACATTTTACTAGAAAGCATATATATATATATATATATATATATATATATATATATACATATATATATATATATATATATATATATATATATATATATATATATATATATTTGGTACATCCACTTGGTCGCATGAAAACCCACATAGAATGATGTAGAAAGGCCCCAAATTCAATAAAACCAAAATTTTGTCATCAAAATGTTTATGTTATTATTAAGAGGAAAGAGCAAAGTATTTTTTATTATTTTGCAATTTTATATTCCTTTGTAGCACGTTGTAAATTTTCTTTAAAATTCTTGTTTTTATTACCTCAGCGGCTGACCAAAGATAAAGGTTATATATATATATATATATAGTGAGTTTCCTAAAGGTAGATAATTGTCGGATTTTAATTAAACTTTCAGGACATATTTAGAAACAAATCAAGTTATTTTTCCTTTTTTTCTTGGTAAAAAAATATTTTTATATACAGTGTGTCCATAAAGTCCGTTTTCAGTTTAAAAATTTATAACTTTATTTGTATTTGCTATAGAAATAATCTGTAAAAAATGTCATAAAGTTCAATGTACCTAGTTTTAACATAGCTAAAATAACATGTAATTTCAGGCATTACTCTAAATCAGTTGGCAAATGTTTCCAGTGAACTGCAAAATCGTATTAACCTTTGTATTGCTAATGATGGAGGACATGTGGAAACTTAAATAAAATTTCAATAAAACCTTACAAAATACAGATATACTTCTTTCTAATCCTTTTTACAAATTATTTCTAACGCAAATACAAATAAAGTCATAAATATTTTAATGTCCGCACGAACTTTACGGACACCTATATATGTTACCACCCATTTACATAATGTAATTAATTCGAGAAATTAAATTTTTAAGAGGTTGATTTTTTATTAATTAAAAACAGGATACTTTGGGGAAAGTAAATCATCAATTTCTCTTGTAAAATATTTACCCACGATATCGGAAATTTGCTCTGAATTGTAAAATAAAAAATACAATAAAGCTATAATATTATTTAATTAGAAAAGCATTTAATTTTCTTTTAATTAAGTTATATTAAGGGCACTCTTGTCTGAAGAAATACATTTTTTCGATTAATAATGTATATTTACAAGAATTTTTTCATTTTTTCATTCTATTATAATAATATATTTCAAAAATATTTTACAATTCTTCATTGCTTTGAAGAATGCAATGATATTAAGTGAAAAACAAAGTTACGAATCAAAATTTGAAAAGTTTATGACAGTCATTTGTACTTGAATCTATTTAAAATAATTTGAAATATATTTTTTATTGAAGAAAACGTTCCTACTTTCTGCCTATGGAAATCTATACATGACATAATCCTTAGAAAGTTCACATGATTTAAGCGTCGTCTGACACTGCAATCATTTCACTTTTAATGCAGTTCTGTTTCATCATTAATGTTTTTGAAAATCATCCCTTCAAAATATCAAAAAACAGTTTTATTTTCTTAATTGCTATTTCACTAAATATTTTTATCTTATGTATTTATTTTAGTTTGGGTCGTACTTCAATTATTTTTTTTTGTTTAAGGTAGTAAACTGAAGAACCTAGAGACCAAATGCAAATTTCATAATGCTTCTTAAAAACCTAACTAAAAGTCAATAAAATGTTAAATAATTGCTGAAAATATGTTAATTTATAAAATTTACTAGTTAGTTAAAAACTAAAAAAAAGGTGAGTTCACTTAGTTTTCGCAAATATGTCATTTCTCTTGAATCCATATGAGCTATCATTACCTTTAGAGCTTCTCGATAAATCAATGAAGATCAAAGAAAATGGGGGCCCATCGTTAAGAAATGATTGTATATTGTTTTTTATGCTATAAGTAAGTCATATTTATTTCAAATTAGATTAATTTCACTTTAATTTTACTCAAATAAAGTGTTAAAATCTATAATTTATTTCTGAAAGAATTTTAAACAGGATAAATTAGTTTCTTTACGAATCTCTTAAAATTAAGAAAATGGCTGATTTTATTAGATTGTTTTAATTATTTGACATTCCTATCTATATAATTTCTATCTGAAATATACCAGGATATTTTATTTACTGGAAATAATAAATGTAATCATTTAGCTTTAATATAAACTAGAATGAAATTTTTAAGAATGCTTTGTCATTTGAAAATTTAATTTTAAAACGTAGGTATCGAAAATTCAGTAGAGTTACCAAATACATATATAAATATATATATATATATATATATATATATATATATATATATATATATATATTTATATATATATCTTTTGCAAGTTTTCTATTTCTTTTTTCTCCTTTCCGGACCGTTGTAGAAACTATGAATATTTCTCCGTTTTGCCTTTAAATCAACATTCAGAGGATAAACTATCGCAATGTTCGTGAGTCTTAGGAAGGCGGCGAGCTAATTAAGTTGAAATTATATTGCCTGAAAAAAAAAGGGGAAAAATAGTTGAAACAATCAAAAGAAGAGCCCTAAAACATACGTAAGTCACGTGGGATTTGAAAATGATTATTTTCCAGACCCCGACCTCATATTTTATCTGATTATTTAAGAAGAAAAGAAGTAAACAAATTTTATCAAGTAAGAAATCAATTAAAAAGGCAACATGAATAGCTGATTTCTCGCCACCAAAAGGAATATTACTTTCATTGCTACGATATATATGTATATATATAATTTTTGGCACAAAGGATATATAACAAAAGAACGACCAAATTAATACTGCTCAGTACTACTTTCATAAAAGTAGAATGTAGGCCAAATTAATGTAAGAACATTTCAGAAACATTGGCTTTCTTGCAACCACAGATTCTGCTGACATGGTATCGTCATATAACAATTCATGACTTGCTGCGTGACGAATCTATATCGGCAGAAAACATGGTTTCGTGAAGGTCAGTGTTTCTGACATATATACATACATATATATATGATAGTAATAATACATTTTTTTAGTAGCAAATCAAAAGAATTTCTGAGAAGGTGAAGCTTATTAATACTGTTGTGTAGAATGACTGACTAAACTTCTATACACCTGTTATTGAAACATGGACTCACCAACATTTAAATTTATAATTCTTTGCATGTGTTACTGATGATCAAATATACATTACCAGTGTGGTTTGAGTTGACTAAGTGTTCTTGTCTGGTTTTAATTTGGAACAATTAAGCTTTTTCATTTTTTATTTTGAAAGATGTTTAGTGACGTATAATAGTTACACGTCAGCTAAATCGTTCCAGATTTTTGTCAAGAAGGCGCAATTAGGAAACCCAGTGACTTTTTGATGGGCCGATTATCCTTAATTATAAGATGTCGCTAAATTCCGCTATAGATACCCTAAGATTTTCTGGTACCAACCCTTGAAAACGAACATAAATATGGGGTACCTTTTGTTTGCATGGAGTTTAATGGTTTAGAAAATTATTTCCCCATGTATGTACAGAAATTCTTAAAGAATCCGATTTATCCTCCGTAGGACAGTATTATGAATAGAACCTGGTAATTTGATATTGGTTTAAGGATCGATCAAAAACTTCATTGGATGTCAATAGGAATGTCATATACGTATGAAAATCAGGATCAATGATAGCTTTCTCAGTATCCGTAATAATAAAGTTAAGTTTCAAATTCCTTCTTAAGCCTAAGTTCACTGCAAGGCCATGTGTAATGAACGACCTATGGACAAACTGACGATTGAGTTTCTGAGCCCATTTATCCAGTATTCTTTAACAAATCACCCCAAGCAAGACGGGTGTGCTACAGGCACGCAAGGGGTTACAGAGCGTGAGAGTAAGAGTAAAGAAGAGTGTTTGAGGAAAGGATAAAGAGATTAACGGGGATCATGATCAAGGCATCTGGAGATGTCGATTGACACTACATTTGGATATTTGAAGATTATAGCTATCAGAGAAGCAAGTGATAGAAAGAGATTTCCACTGACGGGAAGTGCAAGATAAGAAGCTGTTGGAGTAGAAGTCATGGCTACATTTAGCCGTTTCGATATTGAAACTTTGGAACTGAGAAACCAACCTAATACCACGCTTAAATTCATGCAGTTTGGAAACAGCTGAAAGTAGCTCATCGGAGCAGTTCACATAAACAATACTTGTAGAAAAGACAGAGAGAAGCCACAGTACGTCTCTGAGATAGCGACTGCAGACTGGATGCCAGATCAGGACCATGCACGTTGTATATCCGTCTCTGGATTTTGTCGAGGACATCGAGTTGAACAGCACCAGAACAAGTATTCCATGCAAGGATGAATGGTGGCCAAATGAGAGCAGTTTCGTTTTAGAGACATTAAAGTTTACAAGTTATTTTTTACCCCAGTCGACCACAGATTGGAGGTCCTTCTCGAGGATTACGTCCAGGTTAGTTTTGTCAATGATGCAGGATTTACTATTGAAGCAGGAGTAAATAGTATTGTTGTCAGCGTAGATGTCAACTGTGGACATCAGGAAAAATATTTGATGAAGATCAGAAACAGTGAAGGACCCAGAATAGATCCTTGGGGAATACCAGCGTTCGTGTGAAATGAACTGAATGAGAACACGTTTAGGACGACCTTCATTTAACGGTGTGACAGGAATTATTTTATTAATTCAAACGATGGTCTTATTGCCGTATCCCTGAAGATTACGACAAGGGCCAGCGAGTCAGACCCTATCAAACGCTTTAGAGATATCTAAACATATGTCTTCAGTTTCTCCGTTATTGGCAATGCTTAGTACATATATATATATATATATATATATATATATATATATATATATATATATATATATATATAATCGACTATCCCGTCGAAATCGACGTATGAGGTACAAGCAGATCATATCCTAGAAACTGAGAGCCCGACGCCGATACATGAGATTTGATTATAGTGGTGAAGGTTTCGTGCAGGACCATCCACACTTTTTGAAGGGACGAATACAGAGACCTGGTGCACTGAGTGCTACAAGGTGCCCAAACGACCCTCTGCAGGTTTTGAATTCAGAGTTGTCCTTCTCCTAGACCAGTTGCCATCCAAAGCTATAGAACCCAGTCTGTCCTGCTATTTACCCATAGTTGGAGGGAGAAGAAGAGGATTCACACCTTTCCCAAGGGTATTAGCACGTAAGTGACTGTAATCGACTCGACTGGAATTCGAATTCGGTTCTCCGATTCCTCAATCCATGCCGTTATCCATTATTCCAACATGCCTCCTATATATATATATATATATATATATATATATATATATATATATATATATATATATATATATAGTTATGATCGTGAGCATGTCAGCGAAGGACCGGACAAAGCGGACTCGAAGACTCTGCCGAAGAGTGGTAGGAGACTTATAGGACGGTAGTTAGATGGGTTAGGTGTGTCACCAGAATTCTTAAAACAGGGACAACATATGAGGACGTTCAACAGACTGGAATGCAAGAGTCAGTGAAGCAATATTTATATATTTTGGATTGGACTGATGCCGGTTCAGGAGCACATTTCTTCAGGGCAACGGCTTGTATCTCGTCCCCGCCACTAACCTTATAGGAGTCTAATTTGAAGACGATGTCCATCGAGATGGGGTTGTGTTTATGCCACTCAGCTAACCCTCAAATCTAGAGGGAAAATCAGGTGTGGGTACTCATGGTGAGTCGAGCGTTGAATTCTATGAGAGTTTCGGAGCAAAGCATTCAGCCTTATCAGCTAAAGAAGTCGGTACCTCAAATTGATTGAATAGTGGACGTATTCTCTTTAGAAGCGGGAATTACTACAATTCGCGCCCCACTGTCCACCGGAAACCACAAATTTCAAGAGATAATTTATTTTGTATCAGAAGAGGAAGACAAATGATCCCGCATGGAAACAGATGGAAGAAATATAATTGAATTTATTGTATGGATATAAATTTACCTGGAGAATGTATGATTTTTTGCAATTCACCTGTTTGAAGGCTAACATGAATTTGATATACATATGTGTTTGCTCGTTTATTTATGATTTCAAATGATGTTGTTTATTAAAGTAACACATCCTATTGATTTCTAGTTCTGTATCCCTGTATTCAATCAGTTTCTCACAACTTTGCCAAATCTTTTTTTGTCGGCCGGGGATAAAATTTCGATCCGAATAGATAATAAAATATTGCATATATATTGAAATACTTCGAAGAAATAAATTGATATAGATCCTTCATAATCTAGGAAGCGCTGGACAAACCGGGCATGGGATTATCGGATTTTCCGGAACAGCAATGCAGGGAATACATAAGTGAAAGATAACTCCCATTCGTAACCGAAAAATATGATAGCAATTCGGCATATCCCTTAGACAAACTTACAGAACAGTCTTATGACAAATTTCTCAAGACAACGACTAGTATCCCGTCCCCACCACTAACTTTATGGGTGTCTAATTTGGAGACGATGTCCAAAAGCATGCAATGCAGGGAATACAAAAGTGAATGATAATTCCCATTCGTAACCGAAAAATATGATAGCAATTCGGCATATCCCTTAGACAAACTTACAGAACAGTCTTATGACAAATTTCTCAGGACAACGACTAGTATCCCGTCCCCACCACTAACTTTATGGGTGTCTAATTTGGAGACGATGTCCAAAAGCATGCAATGCAGGTAATACAAAAGTGAATGATAATTCCCATTCGTAACCGAAAAATATGATAGCAATTCGGCATATCCCTTAGACAAACTTACAGAACAGTCTTATGACAAATTTCTCAGGACAACGACTAGTATCCCGTCCCCACCACTAACTTTATGGGTGTCTAATTTGGAGACGATGTCCAAAAGCATGCAATGCAGGGAATACAAAAGTGAATGATAATTCCCATTCGTAACCGAAAAATATGATAGCAATTCGGCATATCCCTTAGACAAACTTACAGAAAAGTCTTATGACAAATTTCTCAGGACAACGACTAGTATCCCGTCCCCACCACTAACCCTATGGGAGTCTAATTTGGAGACGATGCCCAAAACCATCTCTGCGGTTATGTTTATATCATTCAACAGAGCCTCAGTTCTAGGGAGAAAATCACGTGTGGGTACTCCAGATGAGTCAGGCGTTGAATTCGATGAGAATTACCGTGCAAAGCATTCAGCCTTATCAGCTGAGGAAGTGAGTACGTCAAATTGATTTAATAGAGCAGGTATTGTCCTTAATAGCGTGAATTACTACGATCCGCACCCGCTGCTTAATTTTTTTTTATATTTTTAACGATTTTTAGTACCCTATAACATTACACGTCAGTTATGTCGTTCCAGATAAAGCGGGTCAGAAGGGTCACCAGAGTTCTTAAAGACGGGGACAACAGATGAGGACTTCCAATAGGAAAAGTGGGTATAACATCGATCCGAATACATATTTCATTCTCAGTCCTTACTATACGGAGAATAAAATAAATAGTTTCGCAAAAACGAACTCAAAAATCTGTAAATATTAAGTATAGATTAAAAATATTATAATTTATTTGTCTTAAAATACATATATGTTTTTTAATGAGCAGAAACTTTTCCGTTAGAAACAAAAATAAAATGATTACCATACTGTTATAAAAATTCAGTCTTCCTATCTGTTAGTTAATGTTGAAACATCTCATCAGAGATGAAAAAGATACTTGAACCAACAGAAATGTGGCTCTGGAGAAGGATGTTGAGATTATCATTGGTGGAACATGTGAGCAATTATGACGTTTTAGAGAAAGTGCAAACAAACAGGTCACTTATGCGTAACAGCAGGAAGGGCAGTTGAAATACCATGGCATAAAATGAAGAAAAAGGACATGAGAATTTGACACCTACAGCACAGATTGAGCAAGAGAGACAAATTAAAACAACGCTTAACATAACTAGCGAGAACAAGTTTTAGGAGAGATAACAAAACGATAAAATATATAAAGAGTTATTAAGGACAGGAAATTGTGGAAAGCCTTAATCTGTAATGTCATGAAGGCACACAACACATAGAAGAAGAAAGGTTAAAGCTTATTAATATCTAGAGGGAAATAGTGGCAAGTGACTAAGTGCTATAGACATAGAATGTGAAATTCGGGAGCCGGTTCTGATTCCTCGACTTCATCACAGATACTCCTATTTGTCATTCTCGCAGTAATGGATTAAATCCCAGGGTATGTAAGTATGTATAGCTGGCCACTCGTATTCGAAGATACCCGTCTACTAGGGCGGCTAACCAATCATTATTGCAAACGCTTTCTCAGGCGCATTTGTATTTATTCAACACCCCAAAAGCCCACCTATGGTTTATACTGCAACTATGCTGAGCAGACCTGTAGTTACAGTTTCTGGGAAAGAGCGTGTTATTTATCGGGATCAACAATTTGAACAAGTCCAACATGCCCAAGCCCTCGGCCACGATTACCTGTGACTTCGTGCTAGCAGACCTATCAACGGCCCCTAAGGTTTCTGTTTACCCAATTACACTCACAAGGCTTGGATCAACCCGTGGTATAGTTCTCAGGGACTTTATAAATGTGCCGCACGCTGGGATCGACCACTCATATCCGATAACATCAGGAAGTCTCCTTCCTGACAAATCTATCACGGAGATTCGGATCTTATGGTCAGAATGTGAGCGTTCCGACTACTCGGCCGCGTGTAGACTGATCTCTATAGCCTGTGGCGTAACCTATCTAGGAAAAGGATTTTCTAAATTCAAATCCATGGAAAAAGGCCAACAGGAAATGACACCACTATCTTTTCCAGGAATAGAGGTCAATTATTAATTAATAAAAAAATAGATGCGTGAAGTTATGATTGTCGAATAGGTTTTTAAAAATCAATACATTTCTAAATATTAAATATTAAATATTCTAAATAATATTTAAACTTCTGTTTTCACCTCGAATACAATAGGCACTATTAAAGATATAATGTTTCGACCAAGTCCCTCTGGTCATCATCAGGTCATCATTTTTTGGCTGATATAGGATATCTGTTGATGATTGTCCTACTTCATCCCTGTGATACCATTACGTTAGTTCCTCCGGATCCATTGCATATATTGTTACACTACATGTTCCCACAACTGCTATATGTTTAACCAACGTCAATATACCGAAGGAAATCACTCGATTTTTGGAGACTATAAATCCAATGTCAAATAATCTTGACATTTATTTATCATGCCTTGTTCGTAACACTTTTAATAATTTTGCATCTCATTTCTGTGATGACGCATCTATAATAATAAAGCACGAGTGTACGTGTGCCCGTCCGTCTGTCCGTTTTTCGAACGCGGTGAAATATAAAAAACCTGAAGTTACAGGTAGTAAATACTATAGTTACACGCGATTAAAAATTAAATAAAAAAACTTTAACTTTAAATATCGAACAGGGTGAAAGTTTAAAAAATTATTTATTAAAGGCTGAACTTTAATTTCGCTTTTCGTCGCAATTGCGATTGACATAGTCTAATTAAACCGTAATTAAATCTTAAGCTCATATGTTGTATTTATCTTTTTCTAGCACGTGTACTGTGACGTAATCAAATATTACCTAGTTCAAAGCTCCCTAATGTCTTTTAAGCATGAATTTCTGTGAAGGGATTATAAAGAAAGATGATCTTAAAAGAAATTAAAAAAAATATCCGGGCAAAATAATTGTAAACAAACTACAAATATCGGTTGCGTATACGAAGAAAGATTATGTCGAATTAAGGTGTCCAATAAAGATAAAATAATTTTATTATTTCTAAATTCTTATAACTTTTTACGTACATAAAACGCTGAAGATAAAATGGTGGCTGCCACGCTAGTTGACAATATAATTTAAATTATTTGCACTATTTTTTCATCTTGATTATTATATATATATATATATATATATATATATATATATATATATGTATATATATATATATATATATATATATATATATATATATATATATATACATATATATATATATATATATATATATATATATATATATATATATATAGTTTTGTTTAAGCCACCTAAAGCAATCTTCAGTTGGCATGTTTACTGTGTTATTTTATTCCTACGTCTCTTGTAGGTCTATTGATGTGCTCGGTACTCTGCGAGTGCGTCATATTTCCTGAATATATTATGGCTTCGGTAACTGTGTATATCATTTTGGCAACAATTGTTGTCCTACCAGTAGACGTAAAAAAAGCATTTCGAGCTTTTATTTTCATCTCGGTCTTTCTCAACCTTACGTATAGCATCACACAGCAGCTGGAGAGTCTCAGATTAGTAAATGTCTCGAAAGAATTACTCTTCTTTGCATCGGGAACGGAAATGAAATTTTGAAAAAAGTATTTGAAACCAAACTAAAAGATACAATCATTGAATGCCTGATCCTTATATTTTGGAAATTTAATTCACTTACTGCTTGCAAAAATCTCTTTTTCTATCACTTTCTCT
Source organism: Acanthosepion esculentum (assembly GCA_964036315.1). Lineage (NCBI taxonomy): Eukaryota > Metazoa > Mollusca > Cephalopoda > Sepiida > Sepiidae > Acanthosepion > Acanthosepion esculentum. The sequence goes on along the minus strand of OZ038493.1, from coordinate 44,556,866 downwards.
TTCTTCGTCAGCCAACCCCCCTCCACACACCTCTATACGTCATATTTCTTTATGAGCTAGGATATCATGGCTCTCCATGATTTCTTTATTTCGTTCTTCTACCGTGTCATTTCAGGACGTAAGCGATCATGGTCCTCCACAATTTCCTGTTCTTCTTAATAATTATTCTCATTTTTTATTTCACCCAAGCCCTGTTCTGGCATCCTTTCTTTTGCGACATAGAGGAAAGGAAGTTGGTGTGGAGAAAATGATAAACCTAAGTCGCATTAAATCAGCAGAAGTACAGGAAGAAAGGGAGTAAAATACTTGACATGATTTGTTAAATGTAAGGTAGAAAAATTAGCGCGAATTAAATTGTTGGCTTGTAACGGGACAATAATTCGTTTCCGCAAGAGACGATAAACAAAAGAAATATCATTCTACAGAATTAAACCTATGATACCATAGAACGAAAATGTGAGCAACGGAGAAGTTAAAATGGAGCATAAAAAGGAAACTTATGCTGAGCATTAGGAAACTCCTAGGGTACGCAATGAGGCAAGTTCGTTTAGAAAATCTGATAGAGAACAGATCGAAGGCAAGAGGGACTGAGGGGCGCAACTCATATCATACTTAGGAGAAATAACAAAAGACACCTTTTTCAGGGCTAAAAAGGAAAGGCAAGTTTGGAGATCCATGATCGTCTAAGCCCTGTGGGGATGCAGCAGCAGCAGCAGCAGAAGAAGAAGAAGAAGAAGAAGAAGAAGAAGAAGAAGAAGAAGAAGAAGAAGAAGAAGAAGAAGAAGAAGTGAATTATCATCATCATCATCATCATCATCATCATCGTCAGTTCTTTGACTAATTCATTCATTCGACGGTGGGGAACTTGGGGCTGAAGGAACAGACAAATTCCTCCACGATGATCGGTTGACGACTCTTCTCAGGAGTTCCGCCATTGTCATCTCCCATCCATCAATTTTGGCGTTGCCGTCCTCGCATACAACACTGTCACGCATGATGGTCTTGCAGAGGCTGTTATGCAAGGTGATGTGACCAAACCATGACATTTTCTGACGCTTAGTAGTTGCGAAGATAGTGGTTCGTATTGAGGAATCGGAGAGTCGAGTCCGAATTCCAGTCGAATCTATTACATACATTTACGTACTATTATACTTGGAAAAGGTATAAATCATTTTCCTTCTCCCGACCAAGGTGTGGGTAAATAGCAAGACAGATCGGAGTCTAAGTATGTGGATAGCAACTGGTCTACTACAGAAAGAAATGTCAACCTACTGCGTAAAAATTCTGTCTCGTCAGTCATGTATCAAAATATACATGATCTGCCATGGCACAAAACTGACTGAGTAGTAGCGAGGAGAGATTACTGTCGATCCACGAGACATTAAACATGCTCCGTACATAGTCCTTGGTTTGTGTTACCAATAGGAGATGCGGAGGAGCTTTCCCAAGCAATTGTTATCGAATTTCTGGATCTTTTTTTCCTACTTCAACCAGGAGTATCGATGTTTTGTAGGGCCTGATTTTGGTGCTTCAGTTTATGTTACACTTCCATATCCTTTCCAGTCTGGCCATCGCTCCTGTGGATGTGGCAATACGTGTTCGGATTTCTGCGTGGCATTTGCCATCTTTTCACAGGATTTCTCTGAAGAATTTGAAGCTGGATATTGCCGCCAGAATTACTAATATACAAATACCCCGCCACAATACAGTATTAATATTTTTACCATGGATTTCAGTCTTTGGCATAGTTTTGGAGTTTTAGCTATTTGTAGGGTTTGACTTTGGTACTTTAAGTGATGTTGCACGTACATATCCTTTCCCGTCAGGCCATCGCTCATGTAGATGTGGTAATACTTGTGGGGATTTTTGCATTGCAGTTGTCATCTTTTGACAGTATTTCGTTGAAGTGAGTGAAGCTGGACATTACCGCCTAAATTGATACCATCCAGATATCCCGCCACAATACAGTATTAATTTTCTTCCCAGGGATTTCAGTTTTCGACGTAGTTTTGGAGATTTAGCGAATTGTAGGTCCTGATTTTGGTACTTCAGGTGATGTTGCACTTACATATCCTTTCCCGTCAGGCCATCGCTCCTGTGGATGTGGCAATACATGGGCGTATTCTGCGTTGCAATTGCCATCTTTTGACTGGATTTCTCTAAATTATTTGAAGCGGGACATTGCCTCTTAAATTAATACCATCCAAATATTCCGCCACAATACAGTATTAATTTGTTCCAATGGATTTCAGTGTTTGCCATAGTTTTGGAGATTTAGCGGTTTCTAGGGCCTGAGTTTGGTACTTCAGTTGATGTTACGCTTCTATATCCTTTCCAGTCTGGCCATCGCTCCTGTGTATGTGGCAAACCGTGTGCGGATTTCTCCGTTGCAGTTGCCATCTTTTGACAGTATTTCTTTGAAGTATTTGAAGCTGGACATTGCAGCCTAAATTAATACCATCCAAATATCCCGTATTATTAGTTTTCCCAGGGATTTCAATCTTCGGCATACTTTTGGAGATTTAGCTATTCGTAGCGCCTGATTTTTGTATTCAGGTGATGTTAGTGTTCCATATCGTTCCAAACTGGCAATAGATCCTGTGGATGTCACAATCCCTGAGCGGATGTCTGCTTTGAATTTGCCAACTTTTGCCAATATTTCTTTGAAGTATTTGAAGCTGGTTATCAGGGGCTAAATTAATACCATCTAAATATCCTGCCACAATACAGTATTAATTTCTTCCCATGCATTTCAGGCTTCAGCATAGTTTTGGAGATTTAGCGATATGTAGGGCGTGATTTTGGTATTTCAGGTGATATTGCTCTTCCATATCCTTTCCAGTCTGGACATCGCTCCTGTTCCTATTTTTAATCCGTGTAAGGATTTCTGCGTTGCAGTTGCGATCATTTGACAGGGTTTCTTTGAAGCATTTATAGCTGGATATTGCCGCTTAAATTAATACCATCCAAATATCCCGGCACAATACAGTATTAATTTTTTTCCGATGGATTTAAGTCTTCGGCATAGTTTTGGGGATTTTAGCGATTTGTAGAGCCTGATTTCGGTACTTTAGCTGATGTTGCACTTACATATCCTTTCCGGTCTGGCCATCGCTCCTGTGGATGTGGCAATCTGTGTGCAGATTTCTGCGTTGCAGTTGCCGTCTTTTGACAGGGTTTCTTTGGTGTATTTGAAGCTGAACATTGCGACTTAAATTAACACCATCGAAATATCCCGCCACAATACAGTATTAAATTTTTCAAACGGATTTCAGTCTTCGGCATAGTTTTGGAGATTTAGCGATTTGCAGGGCCTGATTTTGGTACTTCAGAAGATGTTACACTTCCGTACCCTTTCCAGTCTGGCCATCGCTTGTGTGGATGTGGTAATACGTAGCGGATTTCTGCGTTGCAGTTGTCATCTTTAGACAGGATTTCTTTGAATTATTTGAAGCTGGACATTGCATCCTAATTTAATACCATCCAAATATCCCGCCACTATACATTATTACTTAATTTCCAATGGATTTCAGTCGTCGGCATAGTTTTGAAGATTTAGCGATTTGTAGGTCCTGATTTCGGTTCTTCCGCTGATGTTGATCTTCCATATCATTTTCAGTCTGGCCATCGCTCCTGTGGATGTGGCCATCCGTGTGCAGATTACTGCGTTGCAGTTGCCATCTTTTGACAAGCATTTCTCTGAATAATTGCAGCTGGACTTTGCCGCCTAAATTAATGCCATCCAAATATCCTGCCACTATACAGTATTAATTTTTTCGCATGGATTTCAGTTGTCGGCTTATCTTTGGAGATTTAGCGATTTCTAGGCCCTGATTTCTGTACTTCAGGTGATGTTGATCTTCCATATCCTTTCTAATTTGGGTATCGCTCCTGTGGATGTCGTAATCCGTGTGCGGATTTCAGCTTTTCAGTTGCCATCTTTTCACAGGATTTCTCTGAAGCATTTAAAGCTGGACATTGACGCCTCAATTAATACCATCCAAACATCCCGCCAAAATACAGTATTAATTTTTTCCCAAGGATTTCAGTCTTCGGTATAGTTTTGGGGATTTAACGATTTGTAGGTCCTGATTTTGGTACTTCAGGTGATGTTGCTCTTCCATATACTTTCCAGTCTGGCCATCGCTCCTGTGGATGTGGCAATCCGTGTGCTGATTTCTGCGTTGCAGTTGCCATCTTTTGAGAGGATTTCTCTGAAACATTTGAAGCTGGACATTGCCGCCTAAATTTATACCATCCAAATATCCTGCCACAATACAGTATCAATTTTCTTCCGATGGATTTCAGTCTTCGGCAAATTTTTAGTGATTTAGTCATGTCAGTCTTCTGTCTTTTTCATTGAATTATGTCGAATGTTATTTTAGTGATGAATTCATTAATAACTTACAGTTAACAATATCATCTATAATGATGTGTTATATCCTGTATCCATCATAAAAATAACCCAGAATATGGAACTAGAATATAATAGGCACTGAAAACACCTTGGTATATGGACCAGTTATAACAGATGTAATATACCAGATAACGAAAATTAACATAAAGCTATTCTATGGACAGTTCTGCCCAACACCGCAAATTGCTAACAAAACAAAACAGTAACCTAAAAAAAAACTACTTTTATATAACCTCGTCAGATCGAAATTAAATGACTAAAATGGATTACAGTGCAAACCCCGTGTGTCTATACGAAGACCATCCTTCTTCGAATATAATAGATTGGCGCTACAGAATCACGAAACAAGAACTGTACTAGATAGCTTAAAGCTCATCACTAGAGGACTTTCAACAGTCGCAACAAACAGCCAAAACTGATACCACATGTAACTTGAAGAGAAAATAATGAAAAAAGTCAGAAATAGTCTTTACACGCTACTTCAAATCAAAAGTCTTGTATGAAACGCCCCCATCAACCATGGAAAGATCGATAACAGCTACTGGACTTACGAAGCCTATTTTACTATATCAGATGTTATATTATTTTAGATATGAAACGATTAGTGATATATCAGATGTTTAAAGAGGTATTAAATGATAGGAGAGATAATAGATGATTAGTGAGGTATTAGAAGGTCAGAGAGACAATAGATGATTAGTGTGGTATTAGATGATCAGAGAGGTAATAGATGATTAGTGAGGTATTAGATGATCAGAGAGATAATAGATGATTAGTGAGGTATTAGATGATCAGAGAGATAATAGATGATTAGTGAGGTATTAGATGATCAGAGAGATAATAGATGATAAGAAAGATAACATATAGAGAGATACAAGATGGTTTGAGTGATATCAGATGATTAAAGAGGTATTAAATGATAGGAGAGATAATAGATGATTAGTGAGGTATTAGAAGGTCAGAGAGACAATAGATGATTAGTGTGGTATTAGATGATCAGAGAGGTAATAGATGATTAGTGAGGTATTAGATGATCAGAGAGATAATAGATGATTAGTGAGGTATTAGATGATCAGAGAGATAATAGATGATTAGTGAGGTATTAGATGATCAGAGAGATAATAGATGATAAGAAAGATAACATATAGAGAGATACAAGATGGTTTGAGTGATATCAGATGATTAAAGATATATTATCAGGGAAATAATAGATGATATGTCATACATCAGATGATCACAGTGATATCAGATTTTGTTTGCTCTGCTAAACAAAAGGGATAATGTTTTTTTCTTCGGCGTTTGATCATGAAATCATTATCTATGCTAGACAGTGTTACGAAATTCAGTGTGGATAAGTTTTCCTTTTAGCAATGTTCACCGTAATAAAAGAAATATCAATTATGACATGAAACATTTAAACCTTTCAGTCGTTTTTGTGTTAAGGTGTATTGCATTTGTGTAGACACCTGCAACTGAAACCTGATGTTAAGAGTTGGGAATATGCATCACATAATGAATAGCAAATAGCGTTTATCATTTTTTAAATTTTTTATCGTTTTAAAGGTGCCGTAGAAGAGGTATTTTGCGATAAACCCGCCAGTGTTATTTCTTGCGTCATTTTTTGGCATTAAATGCTTGAAAAGAAAAAAAAACAACTTTCCCGCATGGGTGGATTGCATACTTGGAATAAACATCAGTTAGAATTTGAAGAAATTCTGAAAAAAAATATATTAAGTGCTTAATAATGGGAAGTTACTTTTGATGTTTGTAAACCGCAAATAAAATAGCTTAACATGTTTCGACAATCAAAAACCAATAAATCCTCTCAGCGAAAATTTGATATTTGTTGATGATGTCACATGGTACATGCATCGCGCAATATGGCGTGAATCATATATCTAAGAACAATTTTTAAGCGATTCCTAAATAGTATACTGACGTTTGGAGCGAGGCATGCGCTGCTAACAACATAATTTGTCTTTACAAAATAACGGTAGACTTATCAAGACAGCTTTTTATCTGATACAGGTAACCAAAAAAGTTACATTAATAGTGTCTTCAGCGACATGGAGATATCAAGCTTCTTGAAATTGTTTGTGTAGACTGGACAAATGACTATTGATTCTGCAAGAAATCCTAGAAAATATCTAGTGTAGTGAACACTAAGGTTATATCCTATGTAACGCCTCCGTTTGAACCGAGGCATTGACACATACCACAGATTTGGGAGACATGTCGAAGCCTATATTGTTTCAAATCCGGATTATTGAACTCAGAATTATGGTGGTATGTGTAGAATTTCTGCAGGTCTCTATCCCTTAGTTCACGGATTATGCGACCATAGCCGTGAATTTTCACGTTTATTTAATTCCTCCTAGTTCCACATCTAAATCGTGTGTACCACGACGTCCGTGGCCTCGTTCTGATCACGGAGGCCACACAGTATGATGTAGGGGTTGATAGCCGTCATCGATGTAATGTTTACCAGGAAAGAGAACTACAGGATCACACCATGAACTACAGGATCACACCATGCTTGTGTATTTGTGCAGCAATCGCTCTTTTATACAAGGTTCGTTAAAACAGGTGATATGGTACTGTGGTTAAGTTTTTTTGATAATTTTATTTAAATTCCTTGTAAAAACATTATTAAAACATAACCACAGCACGTTGTCATTCGTAATAAAACTTGCTTATATATATACAGGGTATACAGGGTAAAGTACGTTTACAAAGTTTGGGGCGGGTTCTTCACACGAAAACAAGGAAAAAAAGTCCATATAAATATGTCTTCAAATACTTCCTTTTTGAATTATAAAGTTTAAGGAGAGTTTACAGTAGAACCAGGATCCCGTAAAAGTATTTTTGGATTCTGTCTTGTTTTGTAAATTTAACTCCATCTCCCGTAAACTTTAAACTTAATAACTCAAAAATGATGTTATTTTGAACATATTTTTCTATGGACTTGGTTCCTTATTTTGGTATGAGCAAACCGCCCCCAAAGTTTTTAAAAAGTATTTTTGATACACCCTGTATGTATTTTCAAGTGTCGTTACAAAGGACAAGGTGCTATGGTCAATTGTTTTATATTGTAATTTTAATTGAAACTGAATAGAGGATAATCCCACGTGTGACATTTCTGGGTAAACCAACCGATACATTTATCACAAATTAGACGTCTTTAATTTGTTGACTGGGCCTCTAATTTAAAGGCCTAGAATACAAACTATGTCAGTCATTTAGCCAGTTAAGTGCCATGCGTGATGCATGCTAAGGTGATCATGACTCTTTACATTCATGACTGGACTAGGCAGAAACTTTTCCCGCAGTAAGCTGTGGGTTTTTTGCGATAGACTGGTTGCCAAACAAGGCTATAGAGTCTGCCCTGTTATTAAACCCGTAGATATTCGGAAAAAAGAATGGATTCGCACCTTTGCCAAGGGTATATATTCGTAAGTAAATGTTACGAATCCGACAGTAATTCGAACTTGGGTATCCGATTCTTCGTAAAGAGACGTTATTCATTACACTATACTGCTCAACAACGATAGAGAGGATTGTAAATATATCAGCGTTGAACGTGGCATCAGAGGTTAGGGTTCAAATTTCGGGTGTTTTTTGGTGTTGACGTTCGTATGAATCCCTTCAGAATTAAAAACATGGATCCATATATCATTCTCAAAACTGTGGATTAAATAGTAATGTAAACTTACTTCTCTAGCCTTCGATGGTAACCAGTCTAGGGGAAGGAAAACAACAGTAAAACATTGCGCTATCTTTCCCAAGAGAGTATTGGCAATTCTATAACCACCAAGAATATAAAACTGTAAATATTCATGATTGCCAACATCCGGATTTGAGATGGCATTTCAAAAATGTAAAGTAGAAGCGGCGCCATATGTAGAGAAGGCACAGGATGCCGAAGCGATCATTGTGAGCATTTACGCATCTTACGTGCATCGTTAATATGACTCGTCGTTCAGTCGTATACTGAGTTTCTAATTTATACCTGATTGGCAAAATGCAGTTTTTTTTTATTTTTATTTTTTGTGCTCGTAAATGTCAGCACGGAAGTTTCTTGCATGGAATTTAATTTAAACCTCCTGAAAAAGTTTTCTCTAAAATATTCACGTATTCGAGATGAAATCTTTCCCAGTTTATTTTATCCTGTAACTTTTCCTTTACTTGTTCAATTAGTATCACGATTTTTTTATAAACTCTTTCACAAGAGACATAGTTGCATGGTTTATCGTTGCTTCATTTTTGCTGCTTGGTTTTTACTCTTTTACCTTTTCTATTTTCGGTTCAATACTGAAGTAAACTTTTCCGTCAAATTAATGCCAGCCGTCGTGGTTATGTGGTTTCGGGTCTTCCACCAACCATCGATCTTTCTACGAGGATTTGAGGTTTTTCATTTCTCACAACTCGGAAAACATACATTTATATAACTGTTTAATTGCCCTGTGTGTATCTATCTTAACTTTATCGCGTTTATAATGGTGCCTTCTTCGACATCATTTGAGGGATGATTCTACATATGGTGGCTTTGAGGTCACATTCTTACTCAACCCTGGAAGCTCTTAGGATTATTGGCGTTCTGTGGTGACAATTTGCACTGGTACATATTGTATCATTCCCTTCATAGTTGTATTACGTTGTTTGCATGCTGTCATCTAAATCAATAAACGGTAAATTCTGTCTGCCCTTTCGTGTATCTGTAACACCAATGACCCGGGTCACACTTGGTCTGCGTAGACACGTTATACATTTTTTGAAATCAGGATGGGCCTGGGATTGAAAATTGCCCTTCATCCAACATTGGGTTTGTGTCCGGTTGAGGAGGGAACAGTTAATAATTCAAATCTTTATTGATGAAAGAAATTAGTGAATTTAAATTGTTTTTTTTTTAAATTTATATTGTTTTTCAAAGTAACACACAAACTTCGTGAATTTAAAGTTTTTTTATTTTAAATTCAGTTTCAGATATTGCCATATATGAGGAAGTCAGGAAATCAATTGTATTTATTCAAAGGCTCAAGGAATTCAGAGATGTTTCATGACGTGAGGTTTTGAACTTCCACGGATTTTATGATTTGAAGAAATCAACTTTTGTTCTGAACTAGAATTTCGGCCCAAAAGGCTATTTTGCCGGAATTGGTCTTTCAGACCAAATTAGAATTGAAGTGATGTTTCGAAGTTCCATTAATTTAATTGAGGAATTCAAAGTTATTTTTCAAAATTATCATTGCTGATTCCGAAGCTGGACCAGAATTCACTTTAGATATAGTCTGGAGACCCCATTTACCCTACGCAGGAGATACCTAAACATTTGAGACTTTAACGCTAGTTTTGAATAGAATATATGTTCAGTCAGAAGACTTGTGTATATAGCTTTATTAAAATACATTGATAAATAATTTTTATCTTTGTTGTAACATACGGAATCTTACTAAATAAAATAGTTAGACAAATGTTGGTAATGAACGATATTACTTAGGACAAGAAAAACACGTATAAGATTCGCCAGCGGCCCGTAGAATTAGCCAACTGCTAGAAGTGAGTCAAGTGAATTCCACAATGCATCTCCAACTGCAGACCGATGTACAGTATTTACTACTGTATTTATGTGAATGGGGATATACACATTATAGTCCGTAGGTATGCTACAACAATCTTGACTAGATATCATTTCAATACTTTGATATTTTATCCAATATATGATTTTATTAGAAAGGTAATTATGTCTAACAAAAAAATTAACTCTAAATTTAATCCTGGAATTGTTGAATATATATAACTGAATGTTCTCACATTCCTATAATAAACGCTTTCTCAAAGCTAATATATACGCAGGTCGTGAATTCTCTGTATACAGAAGTTTTAGTTTAAATGTTTTATGTAGATCTCGTTATGATTTGTTTCAAGCGTAATACATTTTCCATGGGAGGATACGTGATTTTCTCTCTTCCATATTTCTTCCGCAAGCTCTCTTTTCAATAGGTTTCTGACTCAGTTTAGTCCTCGTTATGACGATAAACTTCACTCAGCAGCAAGCCCCCTGGCAGGGAGATTGACGGTTTTGACATGCGGGGAATCACAAATTAATTCCTGTTGTTCCCAGGTTTACACTAACCCAGAGTCCTAGCTGTGGACAAACAGTGAATCCCCAAACAAAAACTAACACTATAAACAAATAAAAGAATTACCAACAAGACATATTTAGAGTCAAATTACAAACAATACATTTTATCTGCAGACAGTTGCGTTCAAAATATATTTCGCAGAATCCATAACTTTTTGTCCGAGATAATTAGACTTCGGCATTAAATAACCCAAAGAGATTTATATGCAGCTAAAAAATATCAAACAACCAACTGACTTAGTTTTGTTATTTTAACAGGTTACAATCAACGAATCGCTACTTTCTCGCCCAACAGTGTCTTCAAGCCTTTGAGCTGCTGGTCGAAACTTTTGATATTAAGCCGCTAACTTTACGCACAAGAAACCGGCACTTTACAAAACTCATCATAGATCCTTCTGTAAAGATTTGGTCGCTTTTCATGTCGGCGAATAACATCACAGAAACATGCTTCTACTTCCTGTTCAATAATCTTCAGATGCTTAGATGTGACTTGCGACGTCCAAAACTAACTCTACATTAACAAAAGTTTCATCTCTGAAAATAATATCACTTACTATATACAGCAATATGTATTTTACGCTATTTTTATAACTGTTACTAGCAGCATGGACCGGCGTTGCCCAGGCTTGATTAAAAAATCGTACGACTCATACAGCAATCGCTATCACTTGACTTAAAATATTTTTGCCCTTCCACGCCTTTGCTACATGCCTTACTTCTTGCCTATCTCACACTGCGAATTTTTTTCTAAGCTCTATACTAAACATTAAATCTCTTACGAAAAAAGAACTAAACAAAATGATTACAAAACGATCAGCTTTAAAAATTGACTCGTAACTGGAAAAACCGAATGAACAAAGAATGTTAACAACAAATATTTTTTCACACCCAACCCAGTTCTGCGGAATCAGAATCAACGTTGAGTTTAAGCAAACGAATGAGCCAATTGTGGTAAAGTGCCATGCAGATTTAAATTTTTCCCACTTGTGACGGATGCAGCTATCGATTTTTTTTTGCATACTAGCATGCTAGTTAATATTCGTGTCAGTCAGCTGCTGACTCTCACGTTGGCCAATAGAATCTTGCTGCCTATTCGTGGCTCTCATTCTGGCCAGTTGAAAATGGCTGCAATCTACATGAAAACTGCCGTAGAAGCATGAAAAAATCGATTAATTCCACTATCGATGGGAGTTGGGAAATACAAAGTCGGTCTTGGCCTTCCCGCTAACTTGGAGCTAACTTGGAGCATGTGCATGTAAATTTTGGTGCACATCCATCGAGATTGCGGCCGTGCATTCGTTACACACACAGACACACAGACACACATCCTGCCTTTTATAGATAGAGATTAAACGAAATGAAAGCCAATATTTGTCTAGAAAGCACAGTATTAATTTGATTATATAAACTGATTACTTTTTAAACAGGTTATCTCTTTATTTATGTTAAACTTATTAATCTTAAAGATGCCTTTAATGTCCATAGTTTCATGTGTTTATCTGAAAAAGTGAGTAGGGCGTGGGATCAGTTTGATATTTTCAAGAGAGGTGGTCATAAGATGAAGACGCGGAACGCTATGAAAATTCTAATACATAAAAGTCCATTAACTAATGTATAGTGAAGCTATTATGATAATTTCATATATCTGTGTTTCGTGAGAGAGATATAGACGACATCTATTGAACAGAACTAGTCTTTTGAATATCTCAAGAATTGCTCCTCCGGACTTCGGCTAAATTGGAAACCACTCAGAATACGTGAAAATATCGACAGGAACATTGGTACTGTGTAACAACATTCAGCATGTAAGTTCTTAAAAGGGTCCATAATTTTATAGGTTCAGATCATGTATCTCGACATCAATCACTTTCTCACCGACGTGATGTGGCTTCCCTATGTTTTGTTTTTTTCATAAATATTTTCATGACATTTATTTTAATGACCACCCCAGCGTGGTACTCCATGAATTTAATCGTACTACTTCATTGGCTATTAACTTACATTATTGGTGAAATAGCTAGATGTAGCCGTAATTTGGCTACTAACAATTTTCTTTTTCTCGCACTTCTCGCCTGCGGAACTTTCTTCCATTTTTATCTTCTCTGCCACTTACAATCGACAAAAAATGAATTGCAACGTCAATCGCCATCTTCTGTTTTCCTGAATACCTATCCATTTATTATCCTCCCGAATGCATGCTCATTGTCTATCGCTCCATAATTGTATTATCGCCTTTCTTGGGGTGAAATGATTAACAAAAATACCTGCCCAATCTTCACGTACAATACAGAATATTTTGGCAAAACATCACATGAAAATATATCTGCTCGCCGCGACATATTCGGTTGTCTTCCATTGGCATCTAAAGTTAAGTTCAGGATTAAAACGAAGATAGTTCACGCCAATGACAGAATTAAGTAGGCGATGAGACAACTGAAGTGGATCCTGCGATAGGAGACCGAATATTTTTCAATAGTGTTTTGCGTTTTGTGTCGTCTTTGTTTTCAATTCTTGAAATGTCAACGGTATATCACAAGACTGTCATCAACGTCGACCAATTTTCGTTTCATCTCGCTTTATTTTATAAGGAATTGTCGTCATGTCATTGTTTCTAGCAGGAACCGAGAAGCAGAAAGAGAGAGTGAGAGAGAGAGAGAGAGGGAAAAGAGAGAGTTAGACATTGCAAAGGCGCTGGCTTGATTTAATGCATAACCTGGAGGTCGTCAGTCAAATAGACCATTATAATTTTTGTGGTTAAATTAGTGTATTTACAAACTTTTTTGCTCTTATATCCAAACCTAAACAAAGGCAACGCAGTTCGGGTCGTCAGAGTTCTGACCACAAGTTTTCGATTCTGGGTTAGCCTACTAATTTTGTAACAAGTGGAAGGCATGCTGGGTTAAAAGCACGAAGTTCCGATCCGGTAAATAAAAATTATACAGCAGTAAAAAATAAAATAGATCCTTTCGGAACATATATAGCGGAATGTATGTAACAGACACAAGTAGACCGTCAGTAAGGATTGCAATTACCTCGCCGTCTGTTGTTTGTGAGATTATTTGATTAAATATAGTTGAACGACGAGGTTCCAATGAGTATGAAAGATGATTAGTCGATAATGCAAAAAGCACAATCTCATATGGCAACTAGTGAACATTCAAGGCACTACTGTAGTAACAGCCTGAGAGGTCAGTTTCCTAATGATCACTAAATAGGAGTGTGAAGATATGTTCAAGCACTTTCCAAACGTGCCGCACCCTGATTCGTTTCCCCGTCTGATGACATCAAAATGCCCCCTCTTTCAGAAATTAACCATGGTGAGATTTGAAACAGTGCCTCGTTGCCGGAAGCTATCAAAATAATGTATATAAATACACTATTTACATTATTCGAATTATTGTCCTCATTTTTGTCGCCATATTTATAAACAAAGTTTCGGCTGTTGTTGGCTCCGGCCTTCTTCCGGAGGTCGGAATGTCGAACTGAACCCTTTATTTCGCTCACTGTCGTAGACTGTTCTTGTTCCACGTGCCATGTTTAATGGATATCAATTATCAGTTATCTCCTGTTAATTCCCCTCTCCAAGTTCTCTACTCCCTTAACCGGGTATTGAACTCCCACTTTTTGGATCCTGTCACTGGATCTAAATAACGCCTTTATCCACTGTGCCATGTGCCCTTGAGGAAATACACAGACAGTATATAAATATTTATGTAGAGAATCTGTAGAAAATAGTGATAGTGTGTTCTGTATAATAAAGACTGTTTAATGGGTTAAACTAATATTATTGATTTTCGTCAGTGTTTTCTTCGTAAGGATTATGCCAAATAATATTTCTTTTTTATTACTTGTATATTTTCTTTTCGTAAAACAGCATTTCCCTAATATACAAATTAGCCATCTGTAATATTCTCTCAAACGTTTCTTGACTGTAATCATATTTGAAAGTACCATTCTGAAATCCAATAGAGATAAATCTCATGTTCCTTTTTTATCATGCAACGTCGGATTCATTTGTCGCTCCGTGTGAAATGGGTTTCTTTGTTCGATTGGTTCGTTGAAGTAGAAGAAAAATACGTTTTAACACGGTAAATATATCTCGCTGGCAGGAACATTTTTTGATCTTCCCTAAGCGTTAGTCAGTAAAGCACAAAGACAAATGAGTAGAAATATAGGTAAGAAAATTATATTATGCCATGCCTCTAAGTATCGAAGACCAGCCAAAAATGAAGTACCGTATTTGACGGCATACAAGACGCACGGGTGTATAAGAAGCCCCCCAATTTCCGTAGAGCAAATCAAGGAAAAATAGCCATTATAAAATTAGTAAAATTTTTAGTAAATCGTACAGCCTAGGCTATATTTATGAGGTATTATTTTGGTAAACATGCCATGATTACAATTAAATGGAATATAATAGAAAACAAAACTCGTGCCTACAAAAACTATATTATATCCAAAGATAAGAAAACAAAATAAAAATCAAGCAATTATTACAACTGAGTAAAACAGTACAGTTACCATTAAAATTTTATTCTGTCTATATTTCTAAGATGAGGTATTATGTACACTATTTATATTATTCGGACTATTGTCCCCATCTTTTCGCCATATTTATTTCATCGTTTCGACTGTTGTACACTCCGGCCTTCTTCAGGTGGTTCGAATGTCGAACTGAACCATTTATTTCGCTCACTGGGGTAGACTGTTCTAGTTCCGCGTGCCATGTTTAATGGATGTCAGTTATCAGTTATCCATTGTACCATGTGCCCTCAAGGACACATGGCACAGTGGATAAAGGCGTTGGTTAGATACAGTGACAGGACCCAAAGAGTGTGAGTTCAATATCTGGTTAAGGCAGTGGGGAACTTGGCGAGGTGAATTAACAGGAGACAACGGCCGAAACGTTGTAATAAATATGGCGACAAAGATTAGGACAATAGTCCGAATAATGTAAATAATGAGAATTTTATTCATCTTCAAATCCATATCATGTCTTCTTCGTTATCAAAACTCTGATACCCATTTTCAATACAACTATCATCTTCGTTAAATAAAGCGTCATCTTCCGTTCAATTGAGGATATTGCTAATGCCACACTTTATAAGAGATTTCACAACAATTTCTGGTCTAATATTATCCCAAGCTTGCTTCCCCCATTTGCAGACCTGCCCAATGCTGTTTTTTTTTTAAATTCTTTCTGTAAGTGTGAAATCGTGAGCAGGAATTGTCATCCACGTGTTCCACTGCCACTTTATGTCTAAGTCTAAGCTAACAGGAGTTGCCAGGTAGCTAATTTCGGCCGACAATCGCGAATTGTAAACCTACACATTGCATATAAGACACAGGGGAATTTTAAAATATATTTTTAGGAAAAAAACTGCGCCTTATATACCGTCAAATACGGTATTTGTCTTTTGCTTCAAATTGAACCCAACCCAGAATCACAAAGGAAAGAATATATCCTGATTTTCACCACAAGCTGACGAAGTATTTAATATTTACTTAGTTTAACATAGCATAAGAATTAGCCATATACGTCGAAATTTTTAGGCAGTCGTTGCATCATTTTTGGCAGCATAAGAGAGCCAAGCAGATTTAATATTAGCATTCGAAATACGGCGTTAGGACATGGATCTGCTACGGAAGACAGCTATACCGCTAGTACTGGTAGATCAGCTTCTGTGTTCGTAATTGAACGCAACCAGTAGATGTTGCCATCTGTTTTTCCCGCCACAATGAGGCTATGGCAGGATGATTTTGCGCGAGTGCGGAATGAGATTACTTACGCTAGGCTCGTCAGTGTGAAGATTGCTAAGGGAGAATAATTAAATATGTATATCATTATAACCATTCAAATACACACCAGAAATTACCTATGAAAAATTCCAAGCTGTAATTTTGGTAATGAGGTAATTATCAGAACCATGTCATAGAAGACAGCATTCTCTCCAATTTGAAAGTAAACAATAGTTAAATATCTAACTAAAAGTTTGGAGAAAATGTAGATTTTGGGGAAAATTGGGACTATTGAAGCAATAACGAACGGCTAGGATAAGCCGGGCTAAATTCGTCAATTCGAATCACCCTGATTTCTCCCATATTACGATTATAAGGTGAAAGATCAACTCAGCTCTGTGGAATAAATTCCGTCGTTGATGCTTCTTATCGACGTATCGGCATGATTTCTTGAGAAGTGTATTGGAGCAATTTACTATTGCTTTCTCCCTGTTCTTTTTTTATATTCAGAGTCGCCCTCCTTATAAACTGACCACGGCCCAAGACACCAATGTAGCTTCTTATTTGGCCTATGGCGTGGAAATAATAATAATAATAATAATAATAATAATAATAATAATAATAAAATTATTAATAATAATAATAAAATTATTATTAATAATAATAATAAAATTGTTCTTACAAATACAGACCACACTTTATGAAGGGCTTTATCTATGTAATTTTTTTTTGTTTTGTCAGTGGAAAGTGCCATGAAACCATTTCTAACATTAGGTTTCTGGGCGGGACCCAGAAAGAAATGTGTACACACCAGAAATCAAAGAAAGTAAAATAATAATAATAATAATTAGACCTTTATTTCTAGAATGATGAAATATCATAATCACGAATCATCATCTGTGGAAAGATTGTTTTTAGAATGATGAAGTTTCAGATCTTTATTTCTAGAATGATGAAATTTCAGATATTTATTTCTAGAATGATGAAATTTCAGATTTTTATTCCTAGAATGATGAAATATCATCATCACGAATCATCATCTGTGGAAAGATTGTTTTTAGAATGATGACATTTCAGATCTTTATTTCTAGAATGATGAAAATTTAGATCTTTATTTCTAGAATGATGAAATTTCAGATTTTTATTTCTAGAATGATGAAATTTCAGATTTTTATTCCTAGAATGATGAAATATCATCATCACGAATCATCATCTGTGGAAAGATTGTTTTTAGAATGAAGACATTTCAGATATTTATTTCTAGAATGATGAAAATTTAGATCTTTATTTCTAGAATGATGAAATTTCAGATATATATTTCTAGAATGATGAAATTTCAAATTTTTATTCCTAGAATGATGAAATATCATCATCACGAATCATCATCTGTGGAAAGATTGTTTTTAGAATGATGAAACTTTAGATGTTTATTTCTAGAATGATGAAAATTTAGATCTTTATTACTAGATTGATGAAATTTCAGATCTTTATATCTAGAATGATGAAATTTCAGATTTTTATTCCTAGAATGATGAAATATCATCATCACGGATCATCATCTGTGGAAAGATTGTTTTTAGAATGATGACATTTCAGATCTTTATTTCTGGAATGATGAAAATTTAGATCTTTTATTTCTAGAATGATGAAATTTCAGATATTTATTTCTAGAATGATGAAATTTCAGATTTTTATTCCTAGAATGATGAAATATCATCATCACGAATCATCAGCTGTGGAAAGATTGTTTTTAGAATGATGAAACTTTAGATGTTTATTTCTAGAATGATGAAAATTTAGATCTTTATTTCTAGAATGATGAAATTTCAGATCTTTATTCCTAGAATGATGAAATTTCAGATTTTTATTCCTAGAATGATGAAATATCATCATCACGAATCATCATCTGTGGAAAGATTGTTTTTAGAATGATGACATTTCAGATCTTTATTTCCGGAATGATGAAAATTTAGATCTTTATTTCTAGAATGATGAAATTTCAGATCTTTATTTCTAGAATGATGAAATTTCAGATTTTTATTCCTTGAATGATGAAATATCATCATCACGAATCATCATCTGTGGAAAGATTGTTTTTAGAATGATGAAACTTTAGATGTTTATTCCTAGAATGACGAAAATTTAGATCTTTATTTCTAGAAGGATGAAATTTCTGATCTTTATTTCTAG
>OZ038493.1:44530878-44533378 GCA_964036315.1 Acanthosepion esculentum | reverse complement strand
TTAATATAAATATGTCTCCATTAACCATATCCTGAAGAAGGTCTATTAGACCGAAACGTCTGACGTCGACAGAAAAACAAAAAACAAAAACAAAATAAAAAAACAGTAAACTCACATATTCGGATTTCGCATTGTCTTTTACACATTTTCATCATATATATATATATATATATATATATATATATATATATATATATATATATATATATATATATATACATACACACACATATATATATATGTATGTATTTATATATATATATATATATATATATAAATAAAAAAATATATATATATATACATACCATGTGTAACAGAGAAAATGCCAAAGTCGTATAACGGCAAAATTGTTCAAATATTACATTAAGCTATGAACCGGTGTATATTAAAAATGATTTAAGATATCTAACTGGAATTTTCAGAGGTTTTATTTTGTTTTAAATTGAACTCTACTTTGGTCGATAAGAATGTATAATTTCTCTCTAAGCTTCACAGCAGTATCGATGAAATTGTTTATAAACGGAAATGACATTTTCCTCATTAATTAATCATAACTAAAGATCAGAAGCTCATGAATACTGAAGTGAGAAAAGAGAGAAGAGACACGGTGGAGTAATGGATAGCGGCTCGGATTGAGTAATAGGAGATGCAAGTCGAATCCATTACATTCACTTACATGAATACCTTGCGAAAGGTACGAATCCTTTTCTTCTCCCCACAGCTTTAGGTAAATAGCAGGACAGATTGGGTTGTAGAGCCTTGGATGGCAACTGGTCTACCACAGAATGAGCACCTAAGCATGTGCCACGCATGACATATTACTGACTGAAGAAAAAAGGATGGAATGTCGATTACCTTGTGGTAGCGGGGAGGGGGATTATGAAACGGCGACTGGATAGAATTATGGAAATGAAGAAAACCTTTAAAGCTCCTCCGAATATAGACGTCGCGATCTTTTCGCCCGAGAATGGTTGCGAGAAGGAACGAGATCTAAGAGAAAGAAGAGAGAGATCTGATCGCAGGAGAATTTTTTAATTTCTTTTTTTTTTTAACCACAGAAATAATAACTTCCGAATTTCCATTTTTATTGAACTTCTGTTTATTAGCTTTTCTCATTTTCGTTTTGAATTCACTCGATTAATAAAACCTTTTTCTTCCATTCCTTTAATCTCTATAAAACACCCCATTTAGTAAAACAACGTTTATATCCAAATGAATAGTCCGCTGATTAATACGTGGAATAACCTGACCGTATCATTTGACAGATTTATGCAATATTAAGACGGCAAAAAAAAAATCATTGTATCGGATGAAGAGCTACAAAATATACAGAAACAAAATTTGATAATCGCAGACGTCATCAAACAAACCAGTCGAAAGTATAAATCCTGTGTGATGAAATACATTATTAAATAGTTTATATAAACATTATTCAATAGCTAATATACACCAGGCATAGAGGAACGTTTTTTTTCCACAGGGTATAGCGTTCGTATTATTCACTGTTCAAAGTTTGGCTGGTTAGGCCACCCTGAGGCCATTGAAAGACACGACCGTCAGACAAACGAAATCATCTAAAAATCGTATTCGCCTGGTTTGGCTGAACTTTTCACCATGTCTCAAATCAATTTGTGCTCAGTCTATCAGTGGTTGTCAGTGTTTGGGACCTGTTTTACATTGCCCGCCAGGGTAACGGTTGATTCGCCTATGACGCATGCCCAGCCGGTATTTAACTTACAAAAATCGCCTTTTTGTTGTGCAAACTTTATTTTGCGGGAGTTGGGCAATGTCCAACGGAAACGAGGCTATGTATTATGTCTAGGCGTCTCCTGGTAGGGAGCATGAGGGAGCAAAGAAGGTGCTTAGCTGCCAGGGAGAAAGATTTGCTTGATTTATGTATATAAGATCTAAAAGTAAGCGAGCGTTCAACAAAGACAAAAGGCAAATGCTAAAAAAAAAAGAAAAACTGATTTCTTTCTATCTGTCAAACTCTGAGTCACACAATCACTTCTCTCCTCTCACGCACGCACGGGCGCACTCACACAGACACACGCACGCGCGCGCGCGCACACACACACACACACACACACACACACACACACACACACACACACATATATATATATATATTTGTGTGTCTGTGCCTGTTGGTTTGTATGCGTAACATAGCTGAGGTTGTCAATATTCTCAAAAACTACCGCTGTATTTTAATTGTATCGCCTTTTCATTTCTCATGGCATATACACACACGCAGATACACACCAACGCACGCACACACACACAAACACACACACACATATATATATATATATACAATATAAATATATTGCCCCTCTCTCTCTGTATACATATATATATATATATATATATATATATATATATATATACTCACAGGAATAATGCACATGTGGTTAGTGTATCGGTTAGCTTCAAAGAACGAATAATAGATGAACTGAGTTCGAATACTGGCGAGTTCGTTAAATAGTTCACTTTCACACAC
>OZ038493.1:44498378-44525878 GCA_964036315.1 Acanthosepion esculentum | reverse complement strand
ACAGTAGCAGATTTGAGGAGTCGAATCTTCTCCTGTATGTATTCAGACTTTTAATCTTCATTAAAGTTCTTCAGATGAGCTAGCCACTAGTTTAAATCTTGTATAGATTTAAGGTGTTTTTCTTAAACATTTTCCCCGAGGTAAGGTGCGAGTACCACTAGGACGCTGTGGGTTACAGTGAGTGAAAGTGAAAGCAAAAAAACTGCGTATTGGGGAATTGAGGAAAGGATAAAAGATTAACAGGGTTCAAGTCAACAGAAGATGGCGGTTGTGGTTGCATTTAAATTATTGAAGATTGTAGGTATCAGGGAAGCAAATAAACGGAAGGGAGTTCCACATGTGCGAAGTCTGAGAAAAGAGACTGTTGGCGTAGAAGTGGCGGTTACATTTAACTATTTCAACAGTAAAACGGTGGGACATAGATGCAAATATAGTTGCGCCAAGTAAAAAATATTGGGCAGCAAGTAAAAAAAAAAATTGCAAAAGAGTTGCCCTGAAAAAATATTTCTAAAAATGACATAGGGAAACCTCATCACGTCTATAAGAATGTAACTGATGTCGACATAGTAGGTCAGGATGGATTTGAATCTCTGAGAGCGGCTTTTACTTTCACATTCTACCTCCCCCTTGCGATTCAATGCTATTTGATTACCAAGGAATGTGTTGTTCATATTTTTAAAGGTATGACCTCTGCTGCAGCATTTTCAGGAGAACTAACAAAATTATTGTACGTTATATTAGGAGAGGGTTCATCGGCATCGGCCTGTAGCGTTTCAAACTTATTCCTGAACGCAATGATGAAATGGTTTACGAAATAACTGTTTATTCTTAGAAGAGACCTCTCATATTGCCGATATGGTAGACAGAGTGGAGAGTGCGAAAATGAGTGAGTGAAGTAATATATAGGGAGGTTCGGTAGTGAGAGAGTGTGTCCGTGAGTGATGCAATATAGATGTGCAGATTTATTAGATTTTATTTTTACTAATATATATATATATATATATATATATATATATATATATATATATATATATATATATATATATATATATATATGGTATGCAGGTGAGAAAAACAACTGATAAACTATGAGAAATGGCTGAATATCATCTCCAGATATTTAACACCCCGGAGCGAAAACAGAATTCTTATTCGTTTTACTTCTTCTTTTTTCACTATTTTGAAATTTATATCTCTCCTCTATGTAATGCCTGCCTTCACGAAAAAATAAATATTTTGATGTTTCATTTCTTATATATTTTATCTTCAGCTGTAACTTTATCTCTTCTTTCGTCTATCTTATCACCTGGAACCAAATTCTCACAATGTTCTTTTCTTTCTTTTAATGTTATTTTAAAAATTTTTTATAGAATTTATTTAAACTTTTGCTGATATAAAGTCATCTTTGCCACTTTTCCGATCTCGGCCTCTTGGGCTTTCACAAATATTACATGGAAATCGAGCAAATCTTGACTAACAGTTGAAACTTTAACCAAAACACACCTACTCATCTGCTCTCTTATATCGGCCCTAATTTTGATATATTGCTTGCTAATGAAGTTTTATCTAGCTACAATTAACCCTCCCTTAGTACTGCACAGTATTTAAATAAGCCACGAATTATTTTTCAGTGTAGTTTTCCTATGTATTTTCTATAAATCTTTTCATGGAAATTGCTCTATGGTTTTCTAGACTTTATTATTTTAAGGGCGGTACTAGATTGGCGGCAAGGTTTCATAAATTTTCTCTTGAAATGGCTGAATGAAACCGTAAGAGATTCTTCTATCCCACTTCTAAAATGTGAAACTTTTTCCAGCTTTCTGCTTCCCAGTCAACTTTGTTTTTCAAATATTTATATGCAATAACAATCTTTATATTATGTCTTCTTAATTCTTCTTCTTTTATTCTCCTCTTTCCTTAATAGTAGTTTTTCTCACGTTCACTAACACTCTGTACCCTCTTGCGTCCTAGTGGCTTTATTGCCTTGCTGGGAGTGTAATGATTTAGAAAATTGCAAATATTACGCCCATGATTAGCCAAGTCTCCTTCTGAATACTTCTGTCAAGAAACTACAAGTTTTTTGTCAGCTACTCATTATATTCTTCTGAATTACCAGCATGTGACCATAATTAAAAAACACATTTTGTTTTGCAATAGTTGTAGTATAAATGTATGCAAAGACCACGGAAATATTCTGGTTCATTGATTAGAATGTAGAACAATAATTGCAGAGAGGCCATGTTGATCATATATTGATGTCAGTGTTCATACGGTAAAAAAAAAGATCTATATTTCATACTTGGAGTCTTAAGACCTAAAATGTTTACGGCCAAATCAAATTGAGACACGGGTGTCCATATAATCACCGAAGTTAAGAAACATCGAGCATGGTCAGTATCTAGATGGATGACCGCTTGGAAGTAACAGTTGCTGTAAGCTTGAATGTGCGGGTGGTTTAATGTCCATAGACAATGGAATTGTTCAACGGAAAGCCGAGTTCCAATTCAAGTTGTTTTCGTTATATTCACTTGTGCGCAAATACCCTTGAGAAATGTATAAATCCAAGTCGTCTTCCACCAGTTGATTTTTTAATTCATCCTCTAAGAAATATACAATAACTTATCAGTCAATCAGTTATGTGCCATACGTGATACACGTTTGTCAGGTCATATCTCTTTCGGTTCATAACTGAAACGGCAGGAGAAGGTTTTCCAGTAGTAAGTTGCCATTTCTTTCTGAGGTAGACTGGTTGACAACCAAGGCTACAGAACACAATATTTTCTTGCTATTCAAGCCATATCTGAGTGGATGAAGAGATAGATTCATACTATTCGCAAGGGCATTTGCGTGTACGTGAATATAACAAGAAGGCAGTATATAAAATGAAAATTATGAAATAAATACCATATGCATATTTCAAATGGGGTTTTTATTATTAATAGAAGTTCAATAGGTATTATGACTTTCTCAACGTTTATAATTTCTTTTTATCTAAAATTGTCCAAGAAACTACAGTTTAGTTTTCGCATTTCTAATCCAAATCTCATTCTTCATTTATTTTTTCCCCACCTTGTTTTTGTCTTAAAGTACTTCTCGTTTCTTTTCCTTGGGTTGTCCTCAAATTGCTTAATAGCTGTGTCGACGCAACCCTAAAAAAACTCTAAGTATTATTCTTTGATTATGCAACCGTATATCGGGGCATCTCCAAAATTCTAGATGATCTAAGCTTGGCACCTGATCTCTCTTCTGACCTAGACCCAATAGCTCATTGACGAAAATCTATCTGGTCGCCATCAATGACTTGAATATCAAACTAGTGGCGTTCAATCATCAACAAGCAAACCATGAATGTTCATCTATCACGATAAACGATTGCTGTCTCAGGAAGGCACTGTGCTTTCAGTACCTATCGGGACTTAATGTCAGCCTAGTCCTCAAGTGGACATCATACATAGTATCAATCACTAAAAATACTGGAAAAATGGTCGGTTTCCTCTCTTTGCTGCTCTATCGCTATTTCCATGGGAAATTCTCAGACGAACTACATCCATTAGTTCAACCAGTTATTTCCTTCACGTCTAAGAGCAGCCATGCCACGCATGTTTGCAGCGAAACACAATCATTCTCTTCGAATTCTATTGGTGATATGAAAGTTCCAAACGAGTATCTTCTGCAAAAGAACCACTTCTTTGTGGAACCGACTCACAAGGAGATGCTTCCTCTATCTCTACAAATTCAACCTGTTCAAGACTATGGTTAACCGTTATCTTCCTTACATGTCCTCAGAGATTGTGTCTTTTACTATGTAACCTTCTAACACGAATGCATCTTTCGTCTTGTATACGATGATCATTCCAATATATTTCTTACTTATTTTAGATATTTTCTTGTGCTTGAAATATTCCCATAGAAGTCATATCCAGTATGATTGAACAAAGTAATGGCATCTATTCAATTTTCAGAATTTTCGTCTAGGACACGTAAATGTTTTTGCGACTTCCAATTTTTCCTTTTGCATCAAGAATATTGAAAACAATTTTATGTCCTGAATTGTACTGCAATTAATGACAATTTGACATTCAATTATTATTTTACGTAATTTATTTTCTCTATAACATCTTCTAATACTTAATTTAGTTATCTTTCTGACTCGGCCATTATCCCAATATCAGGTGCGTGTTATGTTGTCATTGTCATGTCACTAATAATAAACCTAATATATTTCTTATTCGTCTTAAGATCGTGTGAGTATAAGGGTTAAATCAACCAGGCAAGAAAATCTGTCTTTCTGAAACTTGTTCTTTTATTGTCATTTATTCTCACTAAATTCCTCTAGTTCCCATTCAACCCCGTTAATCTCTTGCGTCATAGCGCCATAATCGCCTTGATTGGAGTAAAATGAGTTTTAAAATCATTACTTAGCATATTTCTGTTATTGAATTAATGGCTCGTTTCTTTGCCGTGTATAGTTACAGTTCTCTGCTTTCACTGGATTTGTTATGATTTGGACAAGATACTCTGATATTTTTTAATATTCAGCTATTTA
The DNA here is from genome assembly GCA_964036315.1 of Acanthosepion esculentum. Classification (NCBI taxonomy): domain Eukaryota; kingdom Metazoa; phylum Mollusca; class Cephalopoda; order Sepiida; family Sepiidae; genus Acanthosepion; species Acanthosepion esculentum. The sequence continues at coordinate 44,521,332 of OZ038493.1, read as the reverse complement.
TTCACAGCACACGCGTACAAACAGACACACACATACACACACATACGCACACACAAACATATATATACATATATATATATATATATATATATATATATATATATATATATATATATATATATATATATATATATATATAGTGATAATAAAATAACTTAACATTTTATGCCTATAATTAAAAAAAATCTTTTTGAAATGAGTCCTCCTGCTGATACGATCAGGATCAATGCCCCTCTCATGAAGGTTAACAAATAGTCAAAATTTGAATGAAATCTGAGGAGCTTCAGAACGGAATCTAGCTGAAATGTCTCTATAGAATTCAAAGGCACGCAGAGTTTCTTCTCATAACGCGCAAAATGTTAACTAGAATAACGTGTTTCAATGAATGAATTGATAATCAACTATACTTACTATTATATATACATTATATATATATTATATATATTATACATTATACCATACACACACACACACAAACACACACACACACACATATATATATATATATATATATATATATATATATATATATATATATATATATAATATTATGTTATATATATCATACATTATATTCTATATTTTTGAATTGGACAAAGTCTGACAATTTATTTAAAGACATGTATGATATGTTTAACGTTCTTTTTATAGATACAAGTATTTAAGCAAATGCTCTATTTTTATAATAAACAGTATTAACTAACATTTACCCGCATTTATTCTATACATATATATATATATATGTTATATTATTGTGGTATAATGTATAATACATATAACATATATATATATATATATATATATATATATATATATATATATATATATATATATATATCTCATCCTCGTCGCCAAGATGTTTTGACTAAGTAAATGGTTAAAGAAATAACAAAACAAATGTTGCAGATATATTATATATTAAACAGTAATTACAACAGAAAAGTATTACACTACTAGTGAGTGTGTGTCGGTTGACCCAGTGTTCCATCTATTCGACTGTTGATATTTACAACCCTCCACACAAGGAAGGATGTGGCACAAGGCCGAGTTTAATGTGGGGCAATCCGAGCCCGTAGGCTCGGCAAAATATTCCCTATAGTCCCCGTATAAAACAGGGTCGGGTAACTTTTTCCCGAGACGAGACTCTGCCCTTCGACATAGCCTCGTCTGGGAATCCTCCCTGCCCGGAGGCAGAGAATTTGACCAGCACAGTGCGAACAGAGCTATTAGACTGTTGAGTTGGTAAATATCAACAGTCTAATAGCTCTGTTGTCAGAGAGATAAATTCTCGATATTATCCGCCTGGCGAAGTGATCATAGAGTACGACACCATTGAAAAGTACAAGAGAACTCTACCTCTGGTTGAGACAATGCTTTTTGAAGTTGAATTAAGCAGACATAACTGTTCGGAAGTTGTCATCATTTGACCTTTCACGAAATGACGAATCATCGTGATACAGGGTTAGAGTCTAATGATCTTGTTCAAACTCTTGAACACGTCACTTCCGGAAACTGGAAACTGCTCAGTGTAGTAACGTTATTAACCACACGTAGGCTCCGCTGGTGTTGAAAAACAAAAACGAAATGTGTTTGAGAAGACGTCTGCCGCGATTATTACCAAGCCACAGATTTCTGATCTCGGAAACGTGTAGCTGGCTATATGTCGCTATGTGTGCGTGTGTATTCTGGCTGAAATAGTTGAGTCTTTGCAAGATAAGAAGTAAGTAATTTCAGTTAGAAAGTATCGATTACTCTTTCCTTGACACTTCGCCATCTGTCATACTAATCTAGTTCGTCTGTGAAAAACAGTAGTTGCGATCATTAGTCTAGAGAAATAGAGGCTAAATGTGTAACAAAAAAAAGAAAGAAACTTGAAAAAATCAGACGAATGAGATAAGACTTGTTCTTTTTGTCCGTCTGTGTCATTCAGTAATAAACAAACTAAACTAAACTTCTATCTTCTTAAATTATCCATAGAAAGGCGAGAAAAAGATCATTGTTTTGCTTTTAATCCTATCTCACATTCACTGGCGGGTGTTCTCGAAAAAAGATTAGCGAGATAGTCTCAAATAAAATGTTTCCAGCGTGTTCGATCCACAGAGAGTGACCTGTATTACTATTTTTTTTTGCTTAGTAGATTACTGTTCTCCCTAGTGCTTTACATACGAATTAAACTTGATTAATCCAGTGACAGATAAAATTTCCGACTTACCAATATTACAGTATTGTTCTCTCTCTATTTATTTATATCATAAACAGTAGATGATCTGAAGCTATAAAAATAAAACACGCTGCGCAAAAATCGCAGCTGTGTTTTTTCTTTCTTGTTCAGTTCTAATTTATTTGTTATGGACAACGTGTTGTTTAAAGACATTTTTATGTTTAACATTCTTTTTATAGATACAAGTATTTAAGTAAATGCTTTGTTCATAATAAGCAGTATTAAATAACATTTACCGGCCTGAATGCCCGGGAAATTTTCATAGAAAATATTCGTCCTCCGACAGGATTCGAACCGGTATCCTATACCGAACCGTCATATAGCCTGACGTGCCTTAACCGATTCGGCCACTGAGGATCGTTCGGTTGGCAAGGTAGAATTTACTGCTTATAAACTTCAATCTTCCACGAATCTCTCACGTACATTCATAACTTCTCATGGCGTATCAAATGTAAACAAATGACGTCACACATTATGAAATGGACAAAGTCCGACCATTTATTTAAAGACATTTTTATGTTTAACATTCTTTTTATAGATACAAGTATTTAAGTAAATGCTCTGTTCATAATAAACAGTATTAAATAACATTTACCGGCCTGAATGTCAGAGAAATTTTCATAGATAATATTCGTCCTCCGACAGGATTCGAAACTGTATCCTATACGGAACCGTCAAATTGCCTGACGTGCCTTTAACCGATTTGGCCACAAAGGAGCGTTCGGTTGGCAAGGTCGAATTTACTGCTTATAAAGGAACGCCTTCAGAACTCCGTCATTCAAGACCTGTGGTCGTCCACTGCGAGGCTCATCATGGAGAGACAAATCTCCCGACTTGAATTGTCGAAACCAACGCCTTGCAGTACGTTCATCGACAGCACTAACCCCAAAAGGTTGATATATGCGGCGATTTGATGCAGCTGCTGATAAGCCCACTTTGAAGTCGTAAAGCAAACAGCCACGAACGAGATCTCTAGACACTTCCATCCTTCTCACTGCTGTCCGGCTTATAACTGATGGCTGGGCACGGTGCGAGTGTTTTTTTTATAACGTTTGATGTTCCTACTTCCGGCTGTCCGAATTTGAAAACAATTGCGACACGCATTTTGTATATATTTCAACTTCATTAATGACTAATCAAAAAATGGACAGAACTGTTTTGGTTACCTTGTATATATTCATCTTTGTTTCGTCGAGCTTATGACAATAACTTATTTAGTAGACGATATTTAATAGGAAAGTTAGGATATTCTTTCTAAATTACCTTGCTGGGGTAATTTAATTCGATTTTTACTGCTTATCTACATTTTCTACGATATTTGTAGCCGAAACATAATTATGGATCGCGAGAATATATTTTATTTGCAAGGGAATATCATATTAACTATATTTGAGTGATAATAATTACCGATACAGATTTCAGTATTTAATCTATAACTAGGGGAGAAGGTGACTTGCCAAACGTAATTGCCCGTGAGTAAAAGTCATGAACCCAAATGAAATTTAACTCGGCTCACTTAATTCTTATTCCGAGCCGTTATCCATCACACCAACGACACATCTAAACTTAAAGAACCTTGCACACCTAAGCACTTAGCACCCTTGTATTCCTAAGCGGTTACTACCCATGTATTCCTGAGCGGTTACCACGCTTATATTCCTAAGCGGTTACCATCCTGGTATTCCTAAGCGGTTACCACCTTTGTATTCATAAGTCGTTACCACCCTTGTATTCCTTAGTGGTCACCACTCTGGTATTCCTAATCGGTTACCACCCTTGTATTCCTATACGGCTAGCACCCTTGTAATCCTATGTGGTTACCACCCTTGTATTCCTAAGCGGTTAACACTTTGTTATTCTTAAGCGGTTACCACCTTTGTATTCCTAAGCGGTTTCCACCGATGTATTCCTAAACGGTTACCACCCTGTTATTCCTAAGCGGTTACCACCCTGTTATTCCTAAGCGGTTACCACTTTGGTATTCTTAAGCGGTTACCACCTTTGTATTCCTAAGCGGTTACCACCCATGTATTCCTAAGCGGTTACCACCCTGTTATTCCTAAGCAGTTTCCACCCTGGTATTCCTAAGCAGTTACCACCATTTTATTCCTAAGCGGTTACCATCCTGGTATACCTAAGCGGCACTGGGCAGTGGAAGAAAAGAAATTGTTCCTATTATATCACAGCTAGTATTCCTATCCGCATAGTAAGGAAGCAAATATCTCCGATTTATATGAATTGGAATACGCTTACACCATTCCTCAAACTTTAAATCGTAGGCAATCATTATTTTCCACATCTCATATTTTATTAATATAAGTAACCCATTTCGGAACCTCTTTCCTTTTGTTCTCCCATCCAGTTATTCATCTTAGGTACTTTATTCGATGTATGCATTTGCTTTACTTTCATTCAAAATACCTGCTGATTATTCAATTTTATCGAGTCTTTTACGTCATCATGAAATCTTCAGAAGTACATTTCTGATTCTTAGCAACAGTTTCCTCATTCTCCTTAAAGTTTCATCGTTACGCACGTTTTCTGTCCATATTATTTGCAACATTCATCGTTAGAGCCACACTTTTTCGCTTCAAGTCTCTACATCGTATGCGTGCTGGTTGTCCAGTATTCGCTATCATATAGGATCTTATTTAATACATGAAGGCACATTACTTACCCCTCTTCCTATAGAAATGTATTACTCCATAACGTAATATTTCGCTTTTGTTATTCTAATGAACTTTCTTATTCCTGTCTCAAGTAAGAAAAATTCAAAGATGATTAAATTTCTCCAACAGCTTCATTTTGAGGTTGGTCTATTTTCATGGCCATAAAGCCTGTCTTTGTACGGATAATTGTTAGTGTTTCAATGTACTTTACTCTACTAAAGTATCGAATACAAATTCTTTCTTACTATGTGCAGCATCCTTTTAGGATGTAGACGATCACGGCTCTCCACCTCGCTCTATCCCTTGCAACACTCAACAAGTTCCTTCATTCTGCCACCTCCCCCAGACCACGTTCTGTCATCTACTTGCTTAAAGCCGCTGGGTATGTCAGGCAATTTTTTCCCTTGTCTCTTATTCCCTCTATTCGACTTGTGAGTATCAGATTCTCCAAGCCCTTCTTCCTCATTATGTGTCCAAGGAACTTCAACTGCCTGTTCCTTTTGTTAAGTATAAGCTTCCTCCTTGTTTGCATCCTCTCTAAGTCGGTTTTCTTAGTCTACCATCATCAAATTTTCGTACGTGTATCTTATGTCTTTAAGATAATAAATCCTGATAGGACATCTATTTATCTTATAAACTCCTTGTTGCATAGGTTAAATAAATCCGATGTGAACACACACGTCATCCTTCTGCGCTTTCTATATACGTGCATTCAATAAATAGCTTTTCTATGACTTTTTCCAATACAGGTTACGCATTAGAGGAATGCCCCCTACGCCCCTGTAATGATGCTTTTAATATCTACACGTCGATTTTCGTGACTTAATCTATCAAATGTTCTGTGTAATATATGATAGATAAGTATATGACTTTCTGCATTTGTTCTGCCCTCTGATATCATTTTGATTATAAATAAATCATTTCTTGTTCCGGTATCTTGAAGGTAGCCACATTTTCTTTTTTTGGTCTAATATTGCTATGAGCATGTTTCATTAGATTCTTAATTAGTTTTGCACCTGCTTCCTTTAATAACATAATAAAGTTAAATCTTCTGATAGCGTCTGTTATTTCGTTTCTGCCAAATATCTTATTTATAATTTGGTAAGTTTATCAATCCAGGTTTTCTCATCTTTTCGTATAGGTGAATGCTATTTGATATCAAATTCAGTTCGAAGATTCTTAGATTTTTAAACTAAATTTCAATTAGCAAATATAATGATAAAGATTTGCTGGTGAACCAATTAATGCTAAAGATTATTATTATTATAACTATTTATTTAAAACTATTGAATTCCTGACTGCTTTCAAATTATTCATATTCTTCGTTGAAAACTCTAAAAGGAGAGGTGAAGAAAATAACTAACGATGTCACTAAACTAGTTTCGTAAGAGACACTTTTTATAGACGAGAAAATCGAACGGCTATGTCAGTTCTCACTCTTTCCACAAATGTAGAGTCTCTTAATAAGAAACGTAATGGTCTCAATAACATTTCGACTCATATTTCTACGGTTGACCTCACTATTCCAGAGAAATTAGAATTGGCACCACTTTTTATGTTATATCTGTCACCAAAATTAAATAACAACAAACATAGTGATGAGGATTCAAGAAAATTATAAATTGCTACAAGACAATAAAGAATCACTTGATATTGAGACCCTATTTCCTCGAATGCAAAAGCAAGTGCCTCGGTTGTAAGAAAGACATTTGGAATTAGAAGCTCATCCCAAAGCACTTGGATATATCACGCCTTAATATCATATGGAAACAAAAAAGCTAGTTTTAAAGACGCTCACACACATAGAAGTATCTCACTTAGACCCATGACGAGGAAAATACCAACGTATATCGTATTAGATATACGTTGGTATTTTCTATGAAGGTTAAAGCTCTCATCAAACAAATCCTGAAAAAAAAAAACAGAATAGAAAATGTTGTCCTGCTATGTCGACCACACAAAAGATTTAAACTTATCATCCATTAGAAAATCTCTTCCCGGATGTAACTTCACCGAATGCCTTGATCTGATCGAGGAAATTTAGCGGTCCATAAAATAACACATATCTAGTGATGGTCAAATCTATATTAGGACGGATGTGAGGATACGGGCGCTGATCTTTTAGGTAACCCAAGCAGCATCGCAAACGAATCTACTTATATGAGACAGAATTCTTATTTTCCCACCCTAGGCTACTGCACTGGTGTTGAGGTAAATTATACTGATGACATAAATATTCCTATTTGCAATGAGAATGATTTTTAACAGGATATCAATGCCCGCTCCCATGCGTCGACAAGTAGGAATGAGGATATTTCCAAAGCAGAGATTATGGTCTAGAACTTGAATTAAAGGAGCGAGTTTGCATATCATTAACCCAACATGAACATTCAGGTTCTCGAGCAATCAACGAAATTAAGCAACGTCGACCCTGGTCACTACCTAGATAGGTGACATCTTGTGAACACATTTGTAGGTGTAGTGCAACGGATAACGGTTCGGAATGAGAGACTGGAGAGCAGTGTTCGAATACCAGTCGGGTTCATTATATTCACTTAAGCGCAAATACCATTGGGGTCTCGAAAAGTGTCATGATTGCTCAAGCATTTCACATCCGCCCCTAGTAACACGCATTGGACCTGAACAGCACGATAATAACCCTTTATGAATCTGGGGAAGGTTGTTCATAGGCGGAGAAGAAGAACGGCTTCAGATAATTCGTGTATGAATTAGTTATAACAAATTTAGTAAACGAGATAAGAAAGTTAAACATAGAACAGTAGTACTGGGCGTATTTTTTCAACCCCGCAAGATGCTACAAAACCAAGTCATTAGCATAAGAAATCGAGTCATGCTCTAAAATAGTCTTTACGGATCATGATTTTCATTTCGGTTATCCACTGCTTCAGAAATGTACAAACTGACGTCTGTATACATTCGTTTTCACAGATCAATGATTAAAAATGGCTTCGAGCCAATAAACCCAGTAGGCCTTAGAGGGGACAATTATTTCTTGAACCTCGTGTACTGCATTATTTAGCTATCTGCCATGCAAAAGTACGTAACGCAAATAAATAAAAAATGGGAATATATTTGTAAATTTCAATGCAGTGATTCAATTCATTGTAAGTGAAAATAAAATCGATCTTCTGAACTGATAATGAATAGGCGATCATGTATCTTTCGATACATGACTGACGAGGCAGATTTTTTTTTCCGCAGTAGGTTGCCATTTCTTTCTGTGGTAGACCAGTTCCCATCCAAGGGTACAGAACCCGCTCTGTCCTGTTATTCACCCAACCTGGGGGGGGGGGAGAAAAAGAGCCCCTATTAATAATGGATTCGACTGGAATTCGAACTCGGTTCTCCCATTCCTTAATCCGAGCCGCTATCAATTACTCCACCATTCCTACGAGCTAGGTTAGTGACATCATTGTTTGCTCATATCTGTGATATTTTTAGTTATTTTTTATATTTTATTTATATTATTCGTGTTTCTTTTAATGTTTCCAGTGAAGTCTACTAGTAATTTATTATAAATTACTAATGTAATTGTGTTAATATTAATAGGTCCGATTAGGCAGAGTCCTCAAATTATTATTATATATGATGTCACTAACCTAACTCGTAAGCAAGTAAACAAATAGATGTTATAGACGCGGAGATGGAACGGCTAAGTCGGTTCCCACTCTTTACTTCAAATGTAGAAACTGTCAATAAGAAATGTCATTTTCTCAATAACACTTCAAGCCAAATGCCAACCCTGACCACAGTAATCTAAAAATACCAGAGGAAATTGGATTTGCACAGCTATAAACATACAAAGTCTGTCGGCAAGCATAAACAATGAAGAACGTAGTATTTAGAAAGTCAAGAGAGATATAAAAACAACTAATCAGTAATAAAGTATCCCTTGACCTTTAGGCAGAACCTTTGAAAGTATCATGCGATGTACCTGAATAAAAAAAAAAGTTTCTAAATTTAAATTAATTTTTGTTTGAAGGTTTCAATGGTATGAATAATTTTCGCATATTTTCTCCCGCTTTATTGTCTTTTGATTTTAATCGACAATTATCACATTTTTATATTCTTTCAAATTTATGCATGAGCAATTCCGTTTGATTATTTTTTTATTTGCACTCATTGCCCTTCCATTGACCTTTCCGCCTCAACCATTTGTGCTTAATTTAGTTGATACATTATCAGTTCAGAAGATCGATTTTGTTTTCACTTACAATGAATTGAATCACTGCATTGAAATTTACAAATATATTACCATTTTTATTTATTTGAGTTACGTAGTTTTGCAAGAGGGTCGCGGTAATTATATTGCAGTGTTTTCACTTTTGCAGGAATTTTTATCTCAGTAAATTCAGTTCATGGTTTTTTTATAGACTTCGTATAGTACGCTAAACGGTATTAAACAGCATTCACCGGCCTGAATGTCCGAGAAATCTTTAATAGAAAATTTTCGTCCTCCGACAGTAATCGAAGCATTATCCTATCCGTAAACGTCATATAGCCTGACGTCACTTAACCGTTTCGGCCACGGTGCAGAGTTCGGTTAGCAAGGTCGATTTTATTGTCTTTAAACTTTAATCTTCCACGAATCTCTCACGTACATTCATATCTGCTCAAAGTGTATTAAATGTAAATAAATGACGTCACACATTGTGAAATATATATATATATATATATATAGATAGATAGATAGATAGATAGATATGAATAAAATAGACATATCGGAAAATATATTCTTAAAACTTTCACAGACACACGCTATCTCTCTCTCCCACACGCACGCACACACACATATATATGTATGTGTGTTTGTGTGTGTGTGTGTGTGTGTGTGTGTGTGTGTGTGTGTGTGTGTGTGTGTGTGTGTGTGTATACACTAAAGATCGATAGTTTAAGATACTACTGATAATCTTTATATTGGCCCCAAAAGTAGTTGTTTTGTACTTTAAATACGAGAAAATTATAATAAATTGTTAAAAAAGAGATACACGCCTTTTTATTAGAAATTATATCATAACTGAAAAAAAAAAAAGCATTTTATGATTAAATTTTGCTCTCATCAAAATATACTCCTTTAGCCTTGATTACTGCAGCCCAAATCCATGGCATTCGTTGTAAAAAAAATTGATAATTGATGCCATTCTTTTTGCAATGACTCTAAGAGTTCTTTTTCATTTCTTTTTCACACTTCTTTCAAGTTCAAACCATGCTAATTAGGACATCTCTTCAAACTTTGATCTGGAGTTTATATGAATGTAAAGATGAAACACTATTTTTTTGCATTCGTTCTCTGGGGACTTTATCAAGGCAATGTAGGATTTATTTTGTTGCACGTGATTATATAGAAAAGCGAGGAGTCATGGAAATAAGTACCTTCAGTATGGTGTTCTCCTGGTTTTTGCTGAAGCATTCTCGCTCATGCACACGCAACGAAATTGCATGTACAAATGAAACAGTTTATATTTCAAATATATTAAAGAAAAAAAAAACAGAAAGAAAAACACAACTTCTTTTATGTAAGTATGGACAGTTAATTCAGTTTCTGCCAGTCGTCTGTATGGTAGGTTAGGGAACAAAATGACCCCAACAAAAAATTCAACCTTTACATTGAGGGAAATATATGAAGAAAATGCATATAGGCCAAAGGCCAAGCTTGTAATATCACTTCTTTATTTTTTTTTGTGTGTAAGGCAACCCTGCTAATAAGCTTCTTTCTCGGACGAAAAGAAACTTAGGCTTCGATCACCTTTTGAAAAGACAAAAAAGAAAGAGAAAAATTTGGTTTTCAATTACGAATACATTTATTATAATATGGGAGTAGGTATAATATCTCTAGCTCGCAAAAAATATATGGCTATCAGTATTTTGTGTGCTGACTCGACAACACGAAAATAAATTAATTCCCAATGAGGAACAGATTTCACAGATATACCAGACGATGATTATTTCACAACTAGTAGCTATAGCCTACGCAGCAGTACATATTTCACTAGGAATGTTTTTCCAATATTTACATTTATAACGTGGGTCATTAAAACAAATTTACACTGGATTAGACACCTTATCAACAGCTTTTTAGATAGTTTTTACAATTATATCTCTACGGGTTATGCTCATCAATATTTACTGTAAATTCTAAATATGGCTGCACGTTACGTAGTTAAAACAGATTATCTTGTTTTAAATGTTGTCAGGCTGATGGTAATGTGGATCTTCGAAACATATTCTGAATGATAAACGCTGTAACCTTTGCAGTCACTATTAAATTGTAACGTTAAGAGAGTAATATCTAATAAAAACACTATTCTTAGCTTTGCTTGCGTATAATTATTGTTTATTAACTTCTGGTCATCGTCAAATTAATATCGGTCGAATCGAGGTTATATGTTTTTAGGTCCTTCTTCGAACGGTCGATCTTCTTCCATTGTTGTGAGATGTGCTGTCTTCATCGTTGATACACCACGAGTTAATATATCTTCTTTTCATCCCGTTGTCTTATGTGTGCATTTGCTAAGTTCATCTGGATCCATTTCCTAGTTTATAATGGCACACCCACCGTTATAAGTCAAGTCCCTACTCAACACTCGGTGGCTGTGGCCTTACGTTTTAAGGCAAACCTCGTCTGTATTTTGATGTTCTGAGGTGGCATGGAGTACAAAAATTATTTCAATATTCATTGGAGTGAACTTAGTACCTATCGCGTTCACCACGATCAATTCTTTTTAGATAAAATATTTCTTATGGGCATAAAATTTGATTCAGTCCTCTTGTATTTTCTGGCGTAACTAATTGACTACAAAATGAATGGATTTGCTTAAAAAGGAAATTGTGATATTCTCACCAACGATCGAAGAGAGACTACTCAGTGATAACAATATAGTAATTTTATTAAAAAATTATAATTATTAGTATTGTTTAAACTTATATGCGAAGTACGTATTTTATAAGGATGTACAATTTTTTTTTACCGTAACCTATGATCTAGTGGACATATATACGATCCTCCTCAAACAATGACTTCAAATAACTTCCATCCAACAATTTCTGCCATTCATAATCAACACAGTTTTCATTTCTGGTTCCAGTGTCTTGTCCGAATTTATCAGTGAAAATTTCATCACGCTACGCCACAGATTTTACTTGCATAATCTAGCATATGACTCCATCACAATTCAGCACATAAATTCTTTCTTCTCAGCTTTGAATCTTCTGCAGTACACGTTGAAATCTGTATACATGAGATTAAGATAGTATCGCCGTAGGCCGAATTTGTTACCGAGTATGGGAGGGCTCAGCGACATTTCCTTATTTGCCTTCTGATGTTTTCGAAGGTTTTTTTTTCCTTTGTTCTTCACCAGTTTGTCCTTTCTGAAGCTTCCGTCTCCCATTTGAGACAATCGCTTTCTGTCCTCCACAAGGTGTTTTTTAAATGGTTCTTCAATCGATGACGTAGGGCGAAGTAATAGAAGTTCGAATATGACTTGAGAAGAATGAAAGTCTTTGAGAACGATATCCTTAACACATAAGCATCAGCTGGCACCACTCACGTCATCAATCCTGGACTTGACAGGCACGTTCATGATGACAGCTTGCATCAGGTTGCCGACTTGTTGCCTTCCCTAGTTTACAACATAAACTATAATAGAGAATGCCAACAAAGTTATAAAATGGCAATGATAATGAAGAACTTCATAAATGGAGCACATCTCATCTTCTCTATCCGGAAAATATTCTTAGGGAATTTCAAAAAGAATGATTTTCGCAACTATATAATTTTGGACCAATTAAAATGAATCCTACCGAACCTAAAAGACAACAATGCTGAAAGTATAGTCTTATAAAATATTTATAACTTTCACTGTAGTCCAATACACAAAAATTATAAACAGGATGCATTCGCCATGTTAGCCATCTTTAAACAAAACATTTCTCCTGACGAACCCAGCAAACCTGTGAAACTTACAATATACCATAGCAAATTAAAAACTGCCAGGCTCATAATTATTAATAACAACACGTCTATTAAATCTAAATTTGCTTCTGATCTATTGTCACGGAATCAGTTACATTCCCACTGCCATAAGGTTGTCTCCCTTTACCTTTACTATACATACATTCATGGTAATCGTTTGGATGCTCTTTTCCTTGGCAAGAGGGTGTATGCTCATTGGCCCATTTTTATTTCTGTCTTTTTTTTCCTTAGTTTATTTACCCATCACCTCCATTGTTAGAGATGTCACCTTTCTGGTGGATGCGGAGCGCCTTTCTATTCGGGAGTGATTTTCGTATTTGTTGTTCTGTTAGTATGAGTTTGTGTTTGAGTGAGTGCTTGGGATAAATGAACGTTCTCATATTACTAAAAACCCGCATTGATTTCGTCCAGTGAACTGATGCTTCTGCCACAGATAAAGATTGTAGGGTTTTTTATTACTAACACTATTTTGTTTAGTTTCTTGTATATAGTTTTTGTTTATTTTTTCAGATATTCAATTGCGTTCAAATTTTTTAAATGTTATTTCATTCCCCTTCGCCACAGACAATGAATTGTACATAGAGGGAGTATTAAAACCTTTCATAGAGACATTGCGGTATTATGGGGGATGGAGAAAGAAAGTAAGAATACGCTGATTTGGTGTAAGGAATATTGTTGTATGTTTGGGTCAGTGTTTGTGACTAGCTAAGGTTAATGTTAAGACAGATGAAGATCGTCTTTTTCCCGATTCGCCTTCTTGGGCTTCTGCAACATGTTCTGTACATAGCAGAAATAAATTATCGCTTTTCGCTATGCGTTTAAGAGCAGTACTAGACAGACGTCGAGGTTTCATCAGTTGAATTGATTAGATGTAACCGTAAATTCTATGCTAGCAGTTTCTTTTTTCTCGTACTTCTCGATTGTGGAACTCACTTCCGTCTCCATGCTTTTCAGCCAACTTTAATCTTGAAAAAGTAAATGCAATGTAGATCGCCATCTATTGCCCTCCTGATTACTCTTTTTGTTCTCGCTTCTTAGTAATGTTTCTGTTTCTAATTCTTCCACACTAAATAATAATAATACTTTGTGTCTAAGTGGCTTTTCTGTTTTAGTTGAGGTGAACTCGATAATAAAAAAAAACCAACTAAAACAGAACAATGTAGTGTGTCAGATTAATTAACCATTACATTACGTCTCTCATAACAAATTAATGGTCTAGATTAGACTGGACATTTGATATAAAAAGCTTATAGATATTAAGAAAGAACTGAGAGCCCCCATTATGAAAATTCCGGTTGATAATATCATTTTATACCTTTGTAATTGCAAACAAAAATTATCGATGTCCTTTATATTAAACAACCTTACTTTATGTAACAATGGTGGGAGTGTTTTGGTAGTCTTTCGGGAAGATAGCGCAACATGGAGTCACAAGAACGTCCTCTTGCACAGCCTGATATTGCTACTACCTAATCAAATACACGTCAGTACACGAACAGTAACAAAGAACACATTCAAAATGGTTAATAAATAGTCCGAAAGTGCTTGGAACAATAATCGTTATGGGCACTTATTGCTTTCTATTAGAAAGCTATAAGAACATTAGATAAAGTTAATAAAATATATGAATTTCTTTGACTATCAAATTCAAAGATACATGTATAAACAGTTTGCTGCCCATATATATATATATATATATATATATATATATATATATATATATATATATATATATATATATATATATGTAAGCAGACAGATAATTAATTTACTTCTTTATTCAACTTCTGATAGATATTAAAAGACTGCAAAAGATATATAAATAGATCGATAAATGACGAACACATTGAAATAGATAGATAATGAACAGATTGAATAGATAGATAAAGAGAGAGATATATATATTTATATAGAAAGGCAGATAGATAATGAGGTGAATGAGATAGATAGATATATAGATAGATAGATAAAGAGAGAAAGAGAAATATTTACATAGAAAGGCAGATAGATAATGAGGTGAATGAGATAAATAGATAGATAGATAGATAAAGAGAGAGAGAGAAATATTTACATAGATAGGCAGATAGATAATGAGGTGAATGAGATAGATAGATAGATAGATAGATAGATAGATAGATAGATAGATAGATAGATAAAGAGAGATATTTACATAGAAAGGCAGATAGATAATGAGGTGAATGAGATAGATAGATAGATAGATAGATAGATAGATAAAGAGAGAGAGAAATATTTACATAGAAAGGCAGATAGATAATGAAGTGAATAAGATAGATAGATAGATAGATAGATAGATAGATAGATAGATAGATCCAAATGACGGTATGCTTGAGCTAATCTACCAAATTGAATCACAACCTAATATATCACACAACCAGCAACAAAAGGGCTGTTCTCTTCTTGCAAGTAATTTTGAATGGACTATCTCTTCATTAACTCAACCAAGAATGTCGACTTTTGAACATGATGATCACATCGAACAAATTAAATGGATACTCGTCTTAGTGATTCGTCTGCCTATTTCGCAAGCTACTGTTTACGACCGGTGGATTGCGAAATTCACTTGAAATACCTCCTTCAACCGAAGCCGATCTAATCCCGGGCAAAACCCACCAAATTCGACGAGCCTTTAGAGCACATGAGGTTTACAGAGGAGAATCGTCTTGATCTCGACTCAGCAGCACGCACCGAGCAAAGCAATCGTTTTCTTTGATCTACATTAATTGCCATTTTCGTTTATAAAGATGCTCTAAGGCTGGTTCAAATCAAGTTACGGTTATTTATTATTGATGGAATGAATTTGGCCAATCCCCAGATTTGGGTGCGGTAATGATGTAGCTATTATTAAATTCAGCACGCAGGATTTGGTTTTAACCTAACTCGAACACAGACTTCTTCATATGAAATAAACAGACATTCATGTTAGCAGTAACTTAGGTACTATGTTGTTTATATATTTGACAGTAAAGAACAGTTTGTTATCGACGGTTTTCGAGATTGGCGGGATAAGCACTGATCTTCTGTAAGTGGCATCTTGACTTTAAAGAAGAATGGCTCTTGAATTGTGTAGAAAATTGGAATATAGGTCGATTAGATAATACACTGTTAGCAGAATGTCTTATAGCTTATACTTACGACAGGATCTTAATCTACGAGAAGATTAGGATAAACTAATATATTAAATGCAGCCTTAAGTCGAATATTTCTAATTTTTAAGTTAAGCCACAATTGGCAGGCGGTTTGGTAGCAAAGGCTTTGTACAGCTTTATTGAATGAGATTCCTGTCGGCTCGTGATTTTGTAGCGGATCCGTTAAAACTTCTTGCTGCGGAGGATGAAGTAATGTAAAATAATAACATTAAAAAAGGGATTCAACATATTCACATGAACACGTGTAACGTTACATATATCGTTTTATATAAAGAACTAGCAGGTTTCGTTCGCTATGAATTGAAATCAGACCAGTGACATCGGAGGAGTTGCTTGGACACACACACGCACAAAACACACAGACATACATTCTACTTTATATATAAGATAATATAAGATAATATAATTCTAGATAGAAAGTATACTTGTGTGTGTATAGGCAATGAAAAAGAAAATCCCTAAACTTTGCTTTTAGGAAATGTGGGTGTGTGTATGTGTGTGCGTTTATGAGTGTGTTGTTTGTGTGTGTTCGACGCCCATCGTCGCTGGGTTCGAAGTTCAGCAGCCGCAAAATCGTGGAAAGAAATTGCCCGGTATCTCCCCATTCTATAGAGAAAAGAGAAAGAGGGAGTTTATACACGTTCTGATATTGTCTTGAATAAAATGCCACCGAGCAGAAGACTTCGCGTACGATATAGGGTAACCTCACAGTTTAATTTGCAGACCATTAAAAGTGAATAATTCTGTTTTTTTTTTTTCGATCAGCTCCGAATCCATCGCTTTTCGGCAGTTACCCATGGAGATTTTGAGGATAAAGAATTAGGTTTTTTTTTTTCGTTCAGGAATGATTTAGATACGTTCCAGAGATTACTTTTTTTGGTGATTCAGGAAGTACCGATAAATTAGAAGTTTCGAACAATAACTGCATATCGTAAAATCCAAATTTATTTGATTTTTTGTAGAAACATGGCAGATAAGAACATTTCTGTTATATTTTTCTTGACATCATCTTGTCTTGAGAAGATCCAGAAAAAATCTACCAAATGGAATTCGTCCTGTTCTTCATATGTAAAGCACAGGACACGTGATTTCCACGCCCGTTCATCATAAGCGGTGCGCATGTCATGATTTTGAAAGACTGCTAAACCTAAGGACGCTTATGAAAACAGTCTAGTATTGAACAGGAGATCTGAAGAAACGGCTAATCTAATATTTTGTGCATCAAATATGATGACCTGTTTTCAGATTTTATAACTACTGCAATGCAACCCACCTTAATTGGCAAATGAAATGTGATGATATGTAGCGTTTCACGTAATCAAATCCTGTGCATCATGTGTGATGCAGAGAGTGTAGTGTAAATAACTTATGATTTGAACGTTTTTATTATATAAGAAACTATATTCTTTAAGCATTCCATCCAAAGCAAGGGAGGAAGCCACTAGCACTCAAGGAGTAACAGAAGGTTGGAGCGAGAGCAAATAGGATTGATAGAGGAAGGACAAAGAGAATGATAGTAGATAGATCAAGACATCTGGAGACGTCGATTGATATTACATTTGAATAGTTGGGGATTATAGCTATCAGGGAAGCAGGAGGATGGGAGGGAATTCTACAGGCGAGAATTGATAGAAATGAAGCTATTGGAGTAGAAGAGACGGCTACATTTAAACCGTTTCGACAGTGAAAGGGTGTGAGCAAGATGCCAGCATAGTAGAACGCTTAAATTCATGAAGTCTGGGAACCAGCAAAAGCAGCTCATTGGGGCAGTTGCCGTGAAAGAGACAGTGGAGGCAATGGTGCGTCTGTGAGAGAGCAACTGCAGACGAGATGCCAGATCAGGGCCAATTACATTGCATATCCGTCTCTGGATCTTATCAAGAACCCCGAGACAAACAGAAGGGGCTCTAGACCATATATGGCAGTAATACTCCATGCAGGGGCGAATGGTTGATTTGTAGATTTGAAGGATTGACTCCGGCAAGAAAAAATTCCTGGCGCGGCACAAGGAGCCGATTTTCCTTGCGGCGGACGAAGCAATTGAATTAATGTATATATCAGCGCATTCTTTTTGCCAAATAGTCTGAGTTGCCTTACAATAATTATAAATCTTAAAACAAACATGAACGTTTGGATAGTACATACGAAAATAACCCGGACAGTCACAGGGTTAATAAAGAAGTCTTTGTGAGTTGAATTTAATTTGCAATAGTTGTTCAACCATAATTCTGTTAAGATAATGTGAATAAATTTAACAAAAATAAAAGAACAATGTTCATACATTTACTTTTATTTATATAATTACCGATCATTGGCATTTCTAGATTTCAGGCATTTTATTTAATTTAATTTTTTGTTTTTTACATTTGTGATGAAATACTGGAGGCACGGTGGAGTAATGGATACCGGCTCGGACTGAGCAACTGGAAAGCTTCGAATTTCAGTCGAATTCATTACATTCACTTACGTGCTAATATTCTTGGAAAAGGTATGACTCCTGTTCTCCCCCCAGCTATGGTTAAATAGCAAGACAGACCGGGCTCTATATCCGTGGATAGCAACTGGTATATCGCAGAAAGAAATGGCAAACTACTGCAAGAAAATAAAATCTGCCTCGTAAGTCATGTATCGAAAGGTACACGATCGTCCAAGCGTGTACTACGCATGCCATACAACTGATAATACTGGTGTTCTGGGTCGCACAATGAGGTAGACAAGATAGATTCTGGAACGCCTATAAATGTGCTATATTTTTTCTAATACCAACTTCTGAATATTTCCCCTTCAGAGAGCTGAGTTAGAATTCCAGTCGAAACAATTACATTCACTTATTTGCTAATATTCTTGGGGAAGGTATGAATCCTTTTCTCCCCCAGCTATCGGTAAATAGCAGGACAGACCGGGTTCTATAGCCTTGGATAGCAACTAGTCTACCGCAGAAAGAAATGACAACCCACTGCCGGAAAAAAAGATCTGCCTCGTCAGTCATGTATCGAAAGTTATATGATCGCCTAAGCGTGTATCACGCAAGGCAAATAACTGACTGACTGAGGAAATACAGGTTCTACAGAAAGGTGACTCATGTATCGACTTTTGTTCTGTTTTAATATCACTTGAGAAACTATTCACTATAATTGAACTGTTGTCACTACTCCAGATTTGACACTTGTTTACCGGGACCATGGTCCTCGAATAAAATAGTTGATGAATGGAATTGAAAAACGTATGGGCAGTGTTGATAACTAGGGTTGTGAAGACGGAATTCAAAGAAAACCTAAGAAAAACAACAAATAATTTAGCCTTTGACACTCTGCATTATTCAGGATTTTCCTTTCGACTACATTGTTTTTCAAGGATCGTCTACTGCACTACTTAATTCCAGTCATGATCCTTTTCTGTTGCCATAGCAGGATATGACAACACAACTGCAAAATTCGAACACACTCTCATTCATTTATTCATTCATGCAGTGGCAGGATAAATTTGTTTTTTTGCGATTTGAAAAAGATTTTGTAAGCGATCATTTACAATCTGTTTTTGTTGTTTTCAAGGCTTCATGATGCCTGATAGGCCAAGCTTCATACAGGCAATTTACGGTTATGGCTATGAAATACAATCGAGTCTAAGAATGTATTCATTCTTTTAAACTGGAAATACATAGCGATGGATAGCGATGTCAGCAACGAGGAAGTGTCGAGAAAAATGGAAATAAATATACACAATTCGCAGTTAAAATTTCCGGGACGCAAAAAGAGGGACGTGAAGAATGTAACGCTCACAGAACGGAGAGAAGGCGGCTCAGGCAGTGGGAACAGCAATTGACCTACCAAACGAGCTTGTGTAAATGGATAGCAAAACTGCGACGTCGGCGTATAGGAAGGCGAAAAAACATTAGTCGAAGGATAAGAAGTTGTGGCGATCCATGGTCCCGATGTGACACATGACATTAGAATATTGCCCCTGGAAATATTTAATTTTTATTGTTTTTTTTTAAGTTTTAAAGCATTCCCTGATGTCTAAGATTAGTAAAGTATTCGTGAATTGTTTTATGTTTTAAGCTATCTTTGTTACCATGTGTAGAAAAGAACAAATGATCTGCTTTAATAAAAACAAATTATGGTAATAAACTCGAAAGCCACATTTCAGGAAAGGAACTTTCCCATGACTGAAGAAACTATTCTTCTAATGCTATTACAAAGCTATTGTCTATTATTACTTCGAATAATTCAAGTAGAGCGCAACTCAGGGCAATAGTTTCTGTTGCGGCTTTAATTTCCCTCTTGACTCATTGTTCTTGTACATTCCAAGAATAATTGTTAAAGCCAATAAGAATGTTTAAATGGCCTCTTGAAGAACTTCCGAGGTACGTAGGTAGTTCTACAGACAATGTTACCTATTAAGCGTTAATGTACATGGAATCGAATTTATGCCAAATGCGAAGTATTGTTTGTTTCGTTTTTTTCTACCTTTTGCAAATTCTCTTTGAAAAAGAAACAAAAAGAGCCTGACAGAAAGAAATTTCGGTTTTTAGAGAGGCGCGTTAAGAATGAACGGGGCATATATATATATATATATATATATATATATATATATATATACATACATATATATATATATATATATATATATATATATATATATATATATATATATATATATATATATATATATATATATATATATATATGAACAGAAAAAAAGTACAAATGGAAAACACTGAGAAATTACAAGTAAATAATATTCAAAAGACAATCATATTATTTAATAACAAGAAAAATAGGTTGTTTGCCATTATAAAGAGGATAGATGAAGTAATGGTTTGCGGGTCGGATTGTGAAATCGGAGAGCCGAGTTCGAATTCTAGTCTAGTCCATTGCATTCATTTACGTGAAAAGGAGAGGTGTGATTTCTTCTCTTCTCACCTAATTATGTGTAAAATAGCCGTACGTCGGAACCACTATAGGAGAAGGAAAATGTGAATTCAAAACGGATCGCACAAACCTATGTGTGCACATGCACCTGGGACTGCTTATAAATCTAAATTCCCCCTCAAACTCGTACTCGCAAACTTATTATCACGTGTGCATTCTTATTAACACATCCTAGATACTTACCTTGCACAGGGCTCCGTCCCTGTGCCAGGTAAGTATCACGGCTACGATTAGCTTGGACGAGCTATTTCAAGCCAAGACCAACTATGATTAGCTTAGACCAGCTTTGACCAACTTGGATAAGGTATGACCAGCTAAGGCCAGTTTGAACCAGCGGCCTGAGTGAAATCACTCTGGTCCACACGTTAAAAACTGACCTTGAGTCACAACCTGAATCAATGGGGGGTCAAGGAAATGTCCTTATTACCACGTCCTAGGATGCGGCGTTAAATGGAGCCCAAGGCTCAATAGAGAACGAGAGGAACAAACTATACATAGTTAAAGGGCACTTCGATGTTGCGTAATGGCTAGCAAGATTTTCTTACTACCTCAATTACGATTGTTAGGTCTTTGCTGGGTGCATCAGATTTTCGGCCATGGTGCCACATCGCAAACGACCATTGGGAAGTCATTTAAGGCACTTCAACTTTGTTTGGAAGCTTGTCTTGTTAAATCAATCAAGACTGAGAAGTGAGTTCGATCCTCACTGTGTGCTTCATAAAGTCGGTCTTATGCAGCATTTAAGCTATGCTTGCTAAATCGTTATACTGTGTGAAGCAAATGTAAGAAGACATTCAATAATACTGCAAATTAAAAAAAAGTAATTACCGACAGACGCGGAGAATCTTTTTGGATTTTCCGTATGGAAGTTTTGAAAAATAAACAAAATGAAATTCATTCAAACGTCAGGTCAGCATGTTGGGAATACATATACGTATGAGAGTGTGTATATTCGTTTATTTAAATATATATATATATATATATATATATATATATATATATATATATATATATATATATATATATATATATATATATATATACGTAGTTGTATATTTAGGCAGTAATCATTTGTTTATGCATGTTTCATTAAAACGACAGAGAAGGCACTAAAGTTAATCTTTTTATTTAATTTTTCTTGTGTGCGAACAAGTGCTTTCTTTTCTGGACAAAGGGTGTGTAAAAACTGTCCGAATGCTTTATATTTCCGAGCGCTTTCGGCTATAACTTTAGCCATTGTTAAGGATGATTCAATTTTTCAGCTTAATTGAGTGTGTGCATTATGCGTCTGTCTTAGTGTGTTGTAGGGATGTTTTTAATTTCCGAATACGGTTAGCACATTGTGGCCTTGTCCGTAGTTAATATTGTTAAGAGTTGGCTTTTTCTTTTTCGTATTATTAAAGCTTCCATTATTTTTAATCTTTCTTTACAGGTGGATGCAGTTAATATATTTGTGTTTTCTACTAATATGTTTCTAATGGAATGTGGTAAGTCTGTGTGTGTGTGTTTAAATGGGTTCAAATGGATCGGTGATCAGATAGGTGTAACGTAATACGTCTGGATAAGGATGTAGTTGTGTAACCGATGTAATTATTTATGAGTCCAGTTTGATCAGCAATACATTTCCTTAAGGGTCATTTGATCATTTAGACATTTTTACACACCCTTTGTCCCGAAAAGAAAGCTCTTGTTCGCACAGAAGAAAAATTAAATAAAAATCTTAACAGTAGTACCTTGTCTGTCGTTTTTAAATGAAACATGCATAAACGAAAGATTGCTGTCTTTTTAAACTTATCCACCGTTCTCTTCATGGTTCTAGATTGGAGATGACGCTAGAGTATGGACGTTGGTAATATTACCGAAGTCATGAGTGATATTTTTCCTCTCACCATTGCTCATTTGGGAAGTCAATGGGGCTGAGAGAAACCAATTTTATCCTGTTCTCTTTCTAGCTGAATATCTGAAAGGGTTTT
>OZ038493.1:44490878-44493378 GCA_964036315.1 Acanthosepion esculentum | reverse complement strand
TTACTTTTTTTCTTCCTTCTTCCCTCGTCTCTTTCCTTCGCTTTCTTTCTCCATTTCCTGTAATTTTTATTTTCCTGTTTCTCTCTTTCCTTCGTCTCAACACTTATTTCCTTGTTCCTCCCATCATATATTTCCCTATTTTTCTGTACTTCTTAAGTTATTTCCTTCTTTTTTAAGTATATTTTTCTTTGTAAAAAGTAATGTTTCCTTCAATAATTAGTTGTATTATTCTTTATATTGTACGAATCTGAAAACTTTCCCAACGGCATAGACATGCATTATTACATTTCTGTTTTTTTTATATTCTCGGGAGTCAGTTTCACAATCTAACGGTCGACAGAAAGGAAATTACTGAGAGGAACTGTCTTCTTAGCAATTGAAAATGAAGTAGATGAGGATAATTTGAACCTGTGTACATTATTTGATCACTACTAGCTGTAAATGTCTGAAACGGTAGAAGGAAGAAATGTAGTTCGTCTGAAGATTTGTCCTGAAAATACTAATAAAAGAGCGAGAGGTCAACGACTTTTCTTTTTCGGGAATGGGGCATGTTGAATATAATTCATTACCCAGAAACGATATCGAACTTTTTGAACTCTATCTACAGCCTTGTCAACCCAAGTAACTGTTTTACATCCAATAAAGGGATTGCATAATAATTTTCCCCCGAAAAAATCTTCTATTGGACTTTGGAAGAACGATCTATAACTAATGCATCAGCCCAACTGTTACATATGGACTTGAGACATGGATATTAAATAAGAAATTGATTCTTTCACTAAGACTAATGGAAGTTGCGCAGAAAAGGTGCATACGAAATATAACCTCGAAAGCCTAACAATCAGCATAATATACTGAAGAGAAAGCAGATGTTAGGGACTTGAAGCTTTTAGCAATGGCAATGAAGAAATCATACCGGAAGAATATCGAAGAGCTATCACCGCTGAAATGGAAGGATCCCAACAGGTGATAATCGAAATTTTGTCTAGCTTGATGATGCTCATACAGCATGATATATATAGAGATAGAGAAAGGCAGGCAGGCAGGCAGACAGACAGAGCCAAAGGCACGGTGGAGTATTGGATAGCGGCTCGGTTTGAGGAATCGGAGAGCCAAGTTCGAATTTCAGTCGAATCGCTTAAATACACTTACGTACTAATACCATTAGGAAAGGTATAAATCCTCTTCTTCTCCGTCCATCCTATGGGTAAATAGCAGGAAAGACTGGGTTCTATAGCCTTGGATGGCAACTGGGCTAAGAGAAAGTCAACTCGGAATTCAAAACATGCGAAGGGTCGTTTGGAGACCTTGTTGCATGTAGTGAACCAGGTCTCTGTATTCGGCCGTTCAAAAAGTACGATTCGTTCTGCACAAAGCCTTCACCACGATAATAAAATTATATGTGCTGGTGTCTGGGCTTTCGGTTTCTAGGAACTGAGCGGCTTCTCTCTCATCGATCGAATACGACGGGAAATATATTTATATTGATGAAAGTGTTAATATATACATACATACATATATATATATATATATATATATATATATATATATATATATATATATATATATATATATATATATATATATATATATATATATATATATATATATATTAAGTTCATATACTTCAAATAAGGTGTTTCGTCAGTGGCAATATTTTTGCAGTGAAGCGATCGCCTCTGCTTTACTCAGTTGGATTGGGATGTGGAACTCTACCGGACAGCGGCCTATATCCAACACTAACACGAGACATTAAGAATAGTCGAAAGGCTTTAACAACCTGATTGCTGAAGAAAAATGCCTCTCTCCAACCCACTTGTGATAAGCGCCGATCGGCCAGTCACCATCCTTGGTGTAAAATCTGAACCTCAGATGCTTACGGTTTTACCAATTGGTGGAGGGTCTTATCGGAGGAGGGACGGGGTAACCTCAACATCCCTGGTGCAAAAGTAACCGGCAAGGAATTCTGAATCTCACCATTAACCACATTTGTGACACGGAGGGAAGTGCTGACAACGGCGGCGCAAAATACGCTATCCGGATAAAATATTATCAATTTAAAGAGGTTGGAATAAATGCAAACCCAAAGCAGGCCTAATAAAACCGTGTTTTGAAGTCCGGATTATCTTGATTGATAGAGAGAATAAAATAAGACTCGTTATATTCTTCTGTGTACCGTCTCTCTTCAGAGTGAGGCCGACAATGGCTCTCTTCCGGTCATTTTCAGCTCTTAGTAAGTTTTGTCTTCTTACGATCCTTTCTCGTTCCTGTTCCCCGAATCATTTACATAAATCTATCTATCTATCTTCTTTTCTAAGTGACGTGTTCCTCCAGGACCAGGGCATCGTGAATTACCGTAGCTGTCAGTCATTTGCAGCTAGGTGTCTTTTACTCTCCTCCATATTCCTGTTCTTCCATAAGCTTGTCAGATAGGTCGTTCGTTGGTTCCATTTGTTCTTCTTAGATTGAATATATCATGTGAGTCTCAGTTTTTCTGAGC
>OZ038493.1:44480878-44485878 GCA_964036315.1 Acanthosepion esculentum | reverse complement strand
TCTATCTATCTATCTATCTATATATCTATCTATCTATCTATCTATCTATCTATCTATCTATCTATCTATCTATCTATCTAGGTAGCTATCTACATTTAAGTTTAATTAAAGGTAAAGATACATAGATTTTTTTAACTCTCTCGCTAGATTTATATTTGAAATTCTCGGTTGTAGAGTTGTAATTATTTACATTTTTTTACAGTCAGACAATCTATATATCTAACTAAATTCTGTTTATAGCTATCTAAATTAACGCTATTCATATCTATTTCAGCCTAACATAATTAACATCGAAGATATGGCAATTGGGCATAAAATCGGCTATTGAATAGCCATAGATAATTTCGCACAACATCACAAGTTCCTTATATAACGAATAACGTTCAGAAATATACATACGTTCGGCTGTAGACAACCGTTGCTAGGATCGATGCATAGAAATGTCTTCTAGTATATTAAACCTTTACGTCTAATCGTCGACCATCTTTTTTCAAACTCTATTGTTTGACATGAAAGAATCCCATACAGGAAATAGTCCTAAACAACAGAAACCACAAAACTTGAGGATTTTCATCAGGAACAAAAAGTCCAACGGAGAGCACGTGTAACTCTAAGAGAAAATGATGAGTATATCAAAATAGTGACGCACACCCCAACAAAAATGCAGTGTAAACTGAATTCTATAGACTTGGGTGGCAGGTAGTCCTGGAGAAAGAGAATTCTAAATTCAAACACGTTAGGAATGTAACGGAAAACTACACCATTATACGTTCCTATAAATTTTGGTAACATGGATAATTTATATAATCCTTTGATTAATTCAGCGTTTTATGACAGTCTACTTTTGAAAACTCTTCCATCCCTTATAGATTTATTTCCGATTTTCTATTCAGGGATACCGAAGAATTTCATTAGTAACAGTTAAGATATATAAGGGAATTGTTAACTCTCATTATCTGGTGTTAGTTTTAAAAAAAGATGGCAAATAATGATTTAAAACTTTTCAAAAGCGTTCCACAAATAAGTTATACGTTCTTCGGAACTTCGACGCGTTGTAAGGGTTTTATAACTCGCTCTTAGCGGCTATAATATTATGCCTCGCTTAGGCTACTCGCAGTGACCTCATTAGACATTTTCGACTGACTCCAACGGAGTAATATTTATTTAAGAAAATGTAGCACAAGGCCAAATGTGTGGATGTGGAAGGCTGGTCTTATGTTTCTTATCTTAAACTTAGCTAACCACAATCACTGATCCAAACAAACTATACAATATTCCTTGCAACAAAATATCACATTCTTATTTAGCATTCTTACTACAACCACCATCATAACTCAAGTCTGTAGGAAATCCCAATTAGTCCCCATATGTACAATGTGTCTGTTGGTGATGAGGAATGGAATAAGAACTTTTAAAAATTAAATTCCCAATGTATATTTACAATATGCATAATACTATATATACGAGAAATTAAACAAAATGTTGTTAGTAATAAAAAAGACACAATCCTTAATTGTTGCAGACTTATCAGTTATCTGGACGAAATTAATGCTGGACTTGGATGACTGAAAAACGAAACATTCATCCAACCACACAGATACACAACTAAACATTCATTCAGACACGATAGCAATTGCAGAAGACTCACGAAAAACAAAAATGTCCCATAACTACCAGGGAACGGACATTTCTGGTGACCCAATGGAGGAGGATATGGGGGAATTAAACTAAGGAAAGTGGGGACAAAAATAAAAGGGATCAATCAGTATACATCCATTAGCTAAGATAACTTTAGGCATACCCAGACCTCCTTCACAAGGGTGGAGGCAACAGATCTTCCGGCATACCATTTGTCCTCACAAGATGGAGAACAAGTCTCTAACTTAATGCATTTGTATGGCATCTAGGGGTGGAAGCCCGGAGAGTCGGCAAAGTAGAATTGGGAAGAGATGCGAAACATACTTCCACCTTACCCTTTACGGAAAGATTCTTCCGGGACCACAGCCGAACTGCGCCCTCGACCTTCTCCCGCACCACAGAGTAGCAAGAGATCGCCAAATAACTTGACCGGCCCGTACCTCCAGTGGAAAGGCCCGGGAAGAGAAACTGTCTTCCACGCGCCCAGCTGCATGATATAGTGGTTGATATTTGCCCCTCTCTCCGCCTCCTACCCTATGATCTCTTTGCCGACTTCGTGAATCTCAGCCCTGCGCAACAGAAAAATAAAAATCGTCATCAGCATAGGCGGAGTAACTGGCCGAGGTGGTAGCACCAGGTAAGGAGATTCCGCGTCGGGCCAGATTCGACTTCAACTTGCAAAGAACTTATAACAAAGGCGAAAGCGGAAGACATTGAAGAATGGAGTGTGACAATATGAAAGACTCTAATCGTACCGGGGGACGCATACAGAAGTCGGGTCCAAGCGGGAAAATACGACCTGAAAGCGGCAACCGAAAGGACCGCATCCAGAAAACAATGGTCAACCTTATCAAATGCCTTGGATTGATCTAAATTGATCAGCGCTGCTTCATTTTCGTCGTGCTCGATGATCAAGCGAACCAAATGAAGGTTGTCCGGAATAATCCTACCAATCACAGAACAAGTCTGCTCAGAGACTATTAGACAGGACAGGACAACCTGCAAACGACTGGCGAAGATCTTGTCTAAAATCCTCGACGTTGTATTTAGCATTGAGAATGGCCGAAAGTTACCTATCCCATTATTCTTAGATTTGCGTACTCACTTGATCACATCCCTGATAAAGCGTTGAGGAATATACCCTTTCTTCATCCAGTTGTATTAAATCAGTTTTGGAAGGGAACAAGAACGAGCGCTTGCCTCAAGTACAGTTAGTAAAGAAGACCATCTAATCCCCGACATTTTGTTCCAGCCAACCAGCTTCAGCACTTTCCAGATGTCACACTCTGTAACGGGACTCTCCCTGCCTCAAGGCAGATAAAGTCGGTCAAATAAGCATCGTAGAGAGCAAGGTTCGGACTAGTCTCTTGGTAAACATATCCTTAAAGTAGTCACAGAAACCTCACATATGCCCTGGTTTGTAGTCACAAATCGCTTCTCAGGCAATGTAACGTACGTGATATGCCTATTGGATGCAATTCTAAATTCCTCGGCAAGCAGTTCAGCGGCCACATCCTCTTAACTAATACTCGTCGAGGTAGCTACATCGCATCACCGAAGCCAACCTGGCCCTATTTGTCAAAGTCAACACTACCTTCCGGGGGTGCTCATTACGATACTTATCGACAAGATGGAACATCGATAAAGTCCCGAAATGACTTCACATCCGGGTGTTAGTACCCGATCGTATTCCTTTACGATCTATATCGGGGTTAAGGAAGACATTCAATCGCCCTCTAAAATAACCTCTTGAGCGTCCATCAAAACATGATAAAACCTCCCAGACAATACTGTATTCACGGAAAAAAAACTTCCCAGACTGAATTTATTCACCTTCTCGAGTTGAAAGCCGGGTCTCCTGTATAAGATATTCATCCATACGGAGACATTGCAGATCCCGAGAGAAACCCCACTGCCTTTATAAAGACTATGGCTCCATCCCAAATGACCAAATCATCCAAGTCTCCGAGCTCAAACCTGGGCTATTTATATTAGCCAACCAGTGATATATGATCAGTCCCAGTAGAATTAGGTATCTTCTTAAACATGGCCGGGGTGAATGTTGGAGTTTTTGCGTACCTTTGTGTACTAGTGAGCCAGCCAAAATGAGCTGACTCATTTTATATTTCCCCAATAGAAGTTTCAACCAATCATAAGGCTCAAAATATTCAATACGACGTGTATAAAGGCGGCCATGTGTTTTTTTCCGGAATATTCACTGCCAGCCTTTGATAGTAAAGACTGAAGAATTACGGAACAGCTGCTGGTGGTATTGGCGATATGGTCAGATTCTGCACCGGTTTGATGTTTATATCTCCAATTTGTTACTCGCATCTTGGACTTTTCCTCTTGCTGATCACCTTACTCTCTGTCTTCTGTCGATAATGATACTAGATATAAAAATAGGCCAAATAATAGATGCGTGGGTTGAGGCACTGTTTATCGAATATTCACACAAATCTAGTAGCAATCTAACAACTGATCGTGCATTGAACTTCAAGATTGAGGATTATTCAGCCAACTCTTTGATGTTTTCAGTTCTCTTCTGTCGATATTGTTCTCTGCAAATTGCATTGTTTAGTCGTTCCGGTGCGTTTGTATTGGCGCCTATAATTCTGATTTTGGTTGTGTCTCGGTAACTCTCGATGGGAAAGTAACACGATTGCGTTGAATGGGTCGATTCTTTATTATTGTTAAGTAAGGATGATAGTGTCAAATAACGATGAATTTTGGACGTACATTGAAAAATGACAAGGTGCTGCAGAGATCATGATATTTTAATGAAATTCGCATGAATTTTTATTCCTTTTTTATCTGTCTGTGAAGCAGTTCTAATGATGTGCTCAGATATAAACAAAGTATTGATATATTTGATATATCGCAAATATTTCATGGTGTATAAATTCCTCGTCAAATATTAACCTGAGAAATCAAAGCGCTCTATGCAAGCTTTATAGGTAAATTAAGGATAATAAACGTACCCCAATAATCAAATGGGAAATCATTCATCGGCCCAGAAACACCAACAACTCCCGGACAGATGCGATCTTTGTATACAGGAAAAAATCGCAATAATCAAATACACAAATAGTAACCACTTATTAAACCAACGAAACGAGCTTATCTTCAAGCATATGCATTAAAACTTAAAATCTGCATGGATTTGGGGAGGATGACACAGGAAATTGTGTTTCGTTGATAAGCATAGATCACATATATGTGTAAACTCATATGTGGATATGTAACTTTGGACATGTATGTGTATGTGCGTACGTGATAGTAAATAATACACGACCTGGTCACTTATTGCGAGCTTCAACACACATGGTGGGACCTAAGACTGTCTGGCCGATGTGCGCCTT
>OZ038493.1:44408378-44478378 GCA_964036315.1 Acanthosepion esculentum | reverse complement strand
ACTATGTTACTGTCGGTGTGTTTTTGTGGCTTACTGTGAATTGTTTTCAATTCTGAAATGAACCATTGTTATTATTCCATTAATTATTCAGGAGATTATCCGCAGAATGTGTAGATAGAGGAAAATACAAAGATAGACGTGATAAAATGGCGCGAAAAGATACATGGGTATAAATAGAGAGAGGAATGATAGAGAAGGAAGAGAAAGATGGATAAAGAGAGTGTGTGAGTAGTCGGGTAGGCAAAGTTATGGAAAAGAGCAATCGTTCGCCACAGGGAGGGAAAGAGAGACAAATTGAAAAACAGGGGGGGGGAAGTGAGCTATGAAAGAAATAGTGTGAGAAAAGAAGCGAAATCATATATATACATATATATATATATATGTATGTATATATATATATATATATATATATATATATATATATATATATAGAGAGAGAGAGAGAGAGAGAAAGGAAGAGAGATTTAAATAAACTCTAACATGTAGATAAATAAATGTGAATAAACACTAATACATAGATAGATGTGATTAAACTCTAATAGATAGATAGATAGATAGATAGATAGATAGATAGATAGATAGATAGATAGAATGTTGGCTACAATACGAAAAGTACATGGTTTTTCATAATGATGGTGTCGGTTCAAATACTTGAACCAAAACAACATCACAAACACCAATTTCTGACTGTTTATCCAATATACATTTAAATTGGAAAAGTACAATACTAAATTAAACAGTCAGACCTTGTCAGTTAAATGTCATTGAAATTAAATAGACTGACCTTGTCGGTTAAATGTCACACTCACACACACACACACACACAGATATATATATATACATACATACATACACACACACACACACACACACACACACACACATATATATATATATATATATATATAACTTTTATTGGATTGTCGAAAACGGTCGGTTGGATTATTAAATACAGTTATGTAATTAAATTATTAAATTTTCTAATAAGCGAACGAAGTTTAGGCCCAACAAAATATCTTCGTTTTCTTAAGTATATGTATCCTATATCAAACACACATAGACATATATACATACAATCGCATATACACACACAAAAAGACAGACATATATATATATATATATATATATATATATATATATATATATATATATATATATATATATATATATATATATATATATATATATATATATAGGCCTTGGGTAATTTAATGATAGATTGGTAAATTCGTTACATATAATTTTAGCGACTTGATTTTACCTATTGTAGAACTATTTCAATTGATCAAAAAGTGTTCTGTTTAAATTAATGTCCCGTCTGTAAGTTTTTTATTTTAAAACCTATAACAAATTTGTCCTTCTCTGTAATAAATTAACTGTAAGGCTGCACTATTAAAAACAAACGTGTCCAGAAAAAGAAGAAAAAATAACTTATGTTTAGCAAATAAATGCAACTATAAAAACTTCAAAACCTAACTTATTATAAGTAGAATATAATCTTTTCTCAAAATCCTCTATTTCCAAAGGATTGTCTCTCCTTGCCAAATTGTCTTTATTCAAAATATAAACGTTGACTGAACAAAAATACACCAATACACAAACAAACAAAAGTGTGTATGCATGGAAATTGCCTACGTTGTGTTTCTCTTAATGCCAGATGGAAGGTCATCAGTTTCCCTCGCAGGAGATAGCCAACGTGACATCTATCACAGCAAAATTATATGGTTTAGATCGAGGAGGCTGGTTTTAGTGTCTTAGAACATTCCTGGGATCTCGCCCTAACCCATAGCCCATAACCATCAACATTGCTGACATCTCTCTGCAACACAGCACCAATCGTGGAACAGCTACTCTTGGAGATGGTTTCTGTGATCTGATGCGTCCAAATTCATCTTGCTACGATGCGACGTTTGGATCAGTGCTAGAAGATGCTCAAGTTAATCTTTATACCTTGACCCTTTAATACCTTGACACTAAGGATATAGCAGTTGTTCTATGGTGTGGGGCCAACTTCAGTCATGAGAGAAAAATAAATCTTTTGTTTGTGGTAGACTAGCTGAATAAATCTTGCTTTCGGGATGTGTTCAGATTAGACATGAATGAAAAACGAACCGAACTCCCATTCTAACACAAAAAAAAAAAAAAAAATAAACATTCTGATGAAAAATAAATATTTGCTCAGAAGACTCTACAGCGTCACGTGGTACCAGTTATAGATTCACGGGCACAGTTTCCTCATTTTAATGCCTTTTTGCACGTGTGAAATATATTCTGACGAACAAAGAATACTGCAAGGTAATATCCCGACAGACATCGTTCATCAGGCTTTACTGATTGGTAGGCCGACATTACATTTGCTAAATCCGTCTGCAGTAGGCATTAGTCCCATTTGGACACAATAATGGATACAAAATCAGTCTGTACGAAAACAATTGTCGTCAAGGAGTGTGCATTTCTCACAACGAGTCCCTGTTCTCTTCTACACCCTTCCGTCTCTCTTTTTTCCCTCACCTCTATCTGTTTCTGTCTCTATCCCCGTTTCCTCTCTCATCTTCTTGTAGGTTCTTACTTTCCTGGATTTATTCTGCTTTCAGAAATTCTTAATATCAGTTTTTCTCTTTCCCTGGGGATATTTTTCTCTCTAGGTTTCATTAACTTTTTTCTCAAATTATATTTATCACTCTCTATCACTTTTATAGGGAGGCACGGTGAAGAATTAGATAGCGGCTCGGATTGAAGAATCCGAGGACCGAGTTCGAATTCCAGTCGAATCCATTATATTCACTTAGGTGCTAATACCCTAAGAAAAGGTATGAGTCCTCTTCTTCCCTCCATAGCTATAGTCATATAGCAGGAGTGATCGGGTTCTATAGTCGTGGATAGCAACTGGTCTACCGCAGAAAGAAATAGCAACCACCTGCGGGAAAAATCTGTCTCGTCAGTCATGTATCGAAAGACACATTATCGCCTAAGCATGTATCACGCATGGCACATAACTAACGGTTTATATTTATTGATATGTCGTCAACGTGAATCCTCTTCTTCTTCCTCCCAGCTATGGGTAAATAGCAGGACAGATCGGGTTCGATAGTCTTGGATGGCAACTGGTCTACCGCAGAAATAAATGGCAACCTATTGAGGGAAAAAAAATCTGCCTCGTCAGTCATGTATCGAAAGATACATGATCACCTAAGCGTGTATCACGCATGACACATAAATGACTGATATCTTTTTTTATCTTTTCATTTTGTTTTTTTTTCCTACGTTATTTTCTCTCAAAACACACGTTCTTTGTTATCACTCTTTCTGTCGCTATCCCAATAACATTTCATATTTTCTATTACCATGAAAACGCTGCCTTTTAAAGCCATAGAGTAATGCAACATACAGAGATGGAGTTTCTTAAGCCCAGAAAAAAATTAGGGACTTGTTGGTGCCCTCGATGTAGGTCAGTTTTTAAAATCAATAATAGATTAACGTGAGTGTTAACATTTAGTTGATCCAATTTATCCAGGAGATCAATTTCGGGATACTAGATCGGGAACCAGCATGAGTGAATCAATAGAAATTCCGACCAATAGACATTCGAGCTGCTGACCTTACCGAAAAAAAAGAACTACCAATGCAGACTGGAAGGGGCAACCTACCAACATTCTTAAAACAAAAATTCAAGGATATTAAACCTATTGACTATGCATCGAAGTTCGTTTTCCTATAATTTAACATTCGTTTGGAGATGGAATCAATCGTATCCGAATTCTATTTATTATCGACATTAAGGAGGCGCTGGAACCTGTAGGTGTTCTGTATATTCAGAGGAAAAAAATGTACCAGCCATTCAGTCCTCAAAAATTTGCAGAAGCGACAGAATTCAAATGACTTTGCACGGCCTTGAGTATGATAAAATGTTCTCCATTCTACAACGCATTTCCCACAGACACGATGCTGCTATCATCCGCCATTTTGTATCTATTTTCATGGGTGATGTTTGGGCCAAGTACATTTCTTGATTCTATCAATCTAAAACTTCACAACTAGGACTCGTCAGTCTACATACACTGATATAGTTGACTCATCCTCCTTCCCTTCATATATTGTTGGTAAGGAAGAAGTTCCACTCAGAGAGATTCTGCTTCTGAACTCTGGAAAAAACATCGTGGAACAGACTCACGATGCTTTCCGATCGCAAAAATTTTTAATTCTTCAATTTCAGATTGAAACGTCATCTATCGTTTATACCCTCATAATATACACCTACCCTCACGGTACACCCTTGCAACAACCTCATTTACTAAGACGCTACTCTGAATGACTTTTGGGTTTGTACTGGGAGAACAATATAACAAGAAAGCGAGATAAACGCAACGTACAGAAGTGGAACTGACTTCCTCAGTCTCACATACGTCGATACAAAGTAGTAATCCCAAAAATGAGCAGCGATGAATAATTACTTTTCTGTTTACTTACTCTTAGAATATGTTCTCTTAAATTTAATAATTACCATCTTAAGTTTAACATAAAACTGAGATTTGCAAATAAATCAAATCGGCACCAGAACTTATCTTGAAAAAGATTGTACAGAATGAACTCAGATAATTACATATTTTTATTTCCTGTTGTGGATGTTTTATAGAAATGTGAATTAAATATGAGATTATTCGAAAAAAATTTAGTGATTGATAATCCCTTTAGCCATGTATCTATTTTATAAAATTATTGAAATTTAAATATATATATATATATATATATATATATATATATATATATATATATATATATATATATATATATATATATATATATATATATATATATATGTATATATATATATGGACAGATCTACATTTACGCATATACGAGCAGAAGGGAGTACCCACAGGAACGGACACATGCACTATGAAAAATGATACTTGTAACAGTGGAAAGTGCATATAAAAAAGAAAAATCGGAAATGTAAACAAGTGCTCTGGAATCGGGAGACTGAAGATAACGTCATTCAGTTAAGTGGTAAACATTTTAGATATGTTAATTCTCTCTTTCTCTCTCTTTCTCTCTCTTTCTCTATCCACACACACACACACACACACACACACACACACACACACACACACACACACACACACACACACATATATATATATATATATATATATTTGCATGCAAGCATGTGTATGTGCTTGCGGGTTGTAATTTTTTTAATACAGCTTGTGGTGGCATCTCAAAGTTTGTTTTGCCAATCAATCGAAGATGAGCTGATGACATCGTTGTTGTCCAGGGGAAGGGCAGCGGCCGATGCTACTTCGCATGAGTGATGTCAAAGAAGCTGCCATCATGACCTTGGATGCGAACGGCGAAGCGTCTTTGAATTCCGATTTTATCCTCAAGGTCTTCTCTCGAGGCTCGTTATCCTTATTGCGTTTGGCTTCAAGGCAACGGAGGTTTCAAATAAGACTTGTCCTTTTAGAACTTCTATCCCAGGTTAACGCAGTTCATCTGGCCGATTTCACGTTTCTCAATGCATCCATTTATAATACATCATATCTATCTATCTATCTCTATCTCTCTCTCTCTCTCTCTCTCTCTCTCTCTCTCTCTATATATATATATATATATATATATATATATATATATATATATATGTGTGTGTGTGTGTGTGTGTGTGTGTGTGTATGTATATATATAATACATATACGTTAAGAGTTATGATGTATGTTAAAAAATTATTTTTGTTATTGTTTAAAGAAAAATAGAGTGTATGCATGTGTGTGCGTGTATGTGTGAACACCTTGTTAATATATAACACATGTGTACGGAATATATATATATATATATAATTATTTATTTGAATATTACAACATAAATATGTTATAAAATCACGACAAAAGTAGCCATTTTGTTTCAACACTTCGTGTGTCTTGTCAAGTGATAATATAGAATATAGAATAAATGGTTTTAAAAGTTTCAAATTAATCAACGATCCTTAGCTAAGAGTAAACGCTGTTACGTAAGCTAGAGTGGCCAATCAAAAAACAAGTATAGGATGATTCGAAAAATTTGACAACTAAGCAAGGTTATCTAGATATTAAAAGATTTATAAAATTTGAAATTAAAATTAAAAGTAAAAAATTAAAATTACCTATTTAGAAATCTAAATCAGATCTCTATTAAGTTTTAAATTGTAGAATTACCAAGGAGAAAAAAAAAAAAAAAAAAAATTTATTCCGTCCCCACCTGTATATATATATATATATATATATATATATACATATACAGGGTGTGGACGGAATAAAATTCCAATAACCAAAAACACAATTCTTAAAAGAGTGCTAAATACAGAATAGAGCAAATATTATTTATTCAAAAGTTATAATATGAGCATGATATAAAATCTCTACAAAAATAGCCATTTTGTTTCAACATTTCTGGTGTTTTCTCAAGTGTTACTGTTACTTGAGAAGTCACCAGAAGTCTTCAAACAAGTCTTGGCTATTTTTGTAGCGATTTTATAACATGTTTATGTTATAATTTTTGAATAAAATATATAAAAATATAAAAAAATAAAATATATATATATATATATATATATATATATATTTTATTCCTCAACTAGTTTCGGACAACATGCCCATCATCAGTAGAAAGAAATTCTACTTGTTAGTATCAGTGAAATGAATGACTTCATGGAGAAAATTACCTTTTGTCTGTAGTTTTCATTTGTTTTTTTTTATTTTCTTTATTTTTTTTCAACATGTATTTTGGTCAGACCTTGTGTTAGTCAAACAGTCTCTTTTTAGTTGTTATTTAACATAATAGCTGAATGGATTCATGCTGCTCTGAATCCCCTTGGTCCTTTTGACAGAATTATTGGTTCCTGTAAAGGGGATGTGTCCATGTTAAGTGTGTTTGTGTTATTTGGTTCTTAGGGAGTGAGTGAATATGATGTGTGTATATTACTATGGGTGGGCGTTATCATTTGGCTTATTAGGGAGTGAGAATGTGTGTATATTCGTGCGTATAAGTGTGATGCATTCACAATTCCGCAAACATACTTGTCTGGTGTGGGTGAGAAATGTTGGTAGGTCCTAATTTTAGGGTTATATATTGTTAAATGTGTGATTAAGCCCGTCTGGAGAGATCGTTTTTAGGCACCGAATACACTTATTTTCATGGCCCTCGAAGATCTTTCTATTGTTATCTGCTCTGAACTTTTCTATTTTCTCAATTATAGTGAATTTAGCATGGGTTTAAAATCGTATTTATGTAGGCGGACATGTTGTTATATATATATATATATATATATATATATATATATATATATATATATATATATATATATATATATAATTAAGTAATTGATTGAGTCTGAAAGAAACCTCACCAGAATGCAGAAAGCACTGGACGGCCGTTTCGTTCTATATTTGGGACTAATCAGCAGTGCGCATGCATTAATGAGAATTGAAACACTGACAGTTGAGTTTCCAACTGCTCCAACGGGCCTTGGTGACGAAGAGGTATCAAATCAGACTAAATATAGCGCCGCTGGCTCACATATTCCGTGGTGGAACTCAACTGAAATTCTCTGTAACCATAGGACTGTGTCCCCCGGAGCCCTCGACTACTATCACCAAGCCGCTCAAACTGAAGCATTAGAAGCCGGATCGAGCAATGATATACACATGATAGAAATTGTTAGAATGATTTGATAATTATAATTAAGTAATTCATTGAGTCTGAAAGAAACCTCAACAGAATGCAGAAAGCACTGGACGGCTGTTTCGTCCTATATTGAGACTCATCAGAAGTGCGCATCCACTACCGAGAATTGAAACCCTGACAGTTGAGTTATCAAGCAAAGGCATAGAGTTTGGCAGTAATGAACGGTGTATATCACTGTTCTTTGTTTATATGATTTGTCCCCAGCTGTATTTTGGACTAAAATTCTTGTGTTTATGTATCATCTGCTAAGATAAAAAATGGTTCACAGCTAATATATTTTAAGTTCGCGCGGCAGATTTTATTACTGGTCAAATAAAATTCAAGACTGAGGACGTAGGAGAAAACACCACACGTGATCTGATTTAGCCAATGAAATTCGTAGAAATTACTTATTTATTTTAGAATTTAACTATCTTTGTTTCTGTAACAATTTTTTAAAGTTAGTTCTTGATACGATTTTCTAGAATATTCTATGTTGTTTGCTGATTGGTTGAAAAATATATGAGTGTGAATTCTATGTGAGTGAGATTTAGATCTTTTTTTTCTAGAATATTCTATCTACGTATTGTTAGCTAATTTAACTAAAAAAATAAAAAAAATTTGGATCCTATGAACTCTCCAGCTATGGAATATTTAGAAAGTCTCTCGTCCTCTTTAGGTTTTCACGTTATTTCTAACAGTTAGATCCTTAAATATCGTTCTTAACGGCCAAGTAACGGATTGGAGGCGTTCGACAGAGTTTTCTCCCTTTCTACTCTATATTAATGAACTAATTACTAATAATATACATCGATCATTTGTGAGTATCTATGTAGATATTACAAACACTTTATTGGCGAACATCCAAATATATGGATGAATAGAACCTAGCAGTTCATGTCTCCCCTGACATCACCCAAGTGCCAATATTGGACAAATAATTGCTTGTAAGATTCAATACGGCCAAAACGAAACTTTTTTTGCTGGGCCGATAAAGTTGTCGCCTCCTCAAGCTTTTTTGAAGAAGAACAGCTTAGGTTGTTGTTTTTTTTTTTTAAGCTTATCACACCAAGCAAGGCTGGAAGCCACTAGCACGCAAGGGGTTACAGAAGGTTTGGAGGAAGAGCAGATAGGAGTGGTAAAGGAGAGGATGTGGCGAAAGATAGTGGATCGATCAAGGCAAGGGTGTTACAGAAGATTTGGAGCAAGAGCAGATAGGAATGAAAGGTTAAAGGATGTGGAGAAGGGAAGTGGATAGATCAAGGCAACTGGAGATGTCGATTGGCATTACACTTAAATAGTTGGAGATTGTATTTGTCAGGGAAGCAGGAATAAGGAAGGGAGTTCCACAGGCGAGATGTGCGAGACCTGAAGCTATTGGAGTAGAAGAGAGGTCTACATCTAACAGTTTAAACGGTGAAGGGGTGGGAACGGGATGCCAATCTCGTAGGACGTTTAAATTCATGAGGCCTGTCAGAAAAAAAGGGCTAGCATTATATGGAACGGTTTGTTCAAGTACTCCCTGGCTGGAGGGAGTAGAAAACTGTAGATATAAAATTACTCCTCATATTGTTCGATGTTTGGTCAGCACTGCCTTATCCGGTGATCTGAAGGTACGGTGTTGGCTTCAACCATATTGGGCCAGTCGTCCAGTTACACGCCCGCTGCTGACATTAACTCTGCGAGTAAAGGGTTCTGAAGGTCAAGGTCTTTATTCTAAGGAGCGACACTTTCACCTATTATGACGGATGGGCAATCTCTCAAGAAGGCTCCGTGTCTTAATCGTATATTAGGACTCAAGATCTTTCAAGACCTCAAGAGCAATTCCAGTGATTGATCTATTGCTAAAGGTGCCGGAAAACTGTATGTACTGCCCCCAACCCGTCATACTCTTTCAAAATGCAGATGAGTCCAAAACTGGAGAATTGTTGCCATGTCTGTGTTGGAGCTGCCCGGTCCTTACTTTTTCTATCTTGACAGAGTTGAAAAACGTCTACGCGAAATGGTAGGTGATTCAATATTTTCCACCGACAACGGCATTCACACAGACGAAATGTCGCGAACCTCTCGCTAATCTAACCCTATTTACATTGCATGTGTTCTGAGGAAATACATCCTTTAGTCTAACCATCCTGATCTTTGCAGCTAAGGCCCGACATGTCATGTGTACAAGATTGAATTATATATACACTCATAGTAAG
This sequence comes from Acanthosepion esculentum, assembly GCA_964036315.1. Classification (NCBI taxonomy): domain Eukaryota; kingdom Metazoa; phylum Mollusca; class Cephalopoda; order Sepiida; family Sepiidae; genus Acanthosepion; species Acanthosepion esculentum. The sequence continues at coordinate 44,468,482 of OZ038493.1, read as the reverse complement.
AATGTTTCCCAAACATTTTAATCTTCACCTTTTCAAGTCTAGAGTTAACCTTTGTCTTTCCTACATAAACTTTTGAATTTAATTTCCTGCCTTTTCTCACAGCCATACAATATCACACAGAAGCGAACTACTTTGAATGGCTCTTGGGGCTTGTATTCGTTAATATTAACATATATTGAAAGTACAATAATTTCTGCATTCTCTCTCATTAATATACAACTAGCTATTACTGTTTATAATATATTATTACTAATTTAATGGTGAATCTATATGGGATACTATATTCCATCAGTCAGTTATGTGCCATGCGTGGTACACACTTAGGCGATCATGTATCATTCGATACAAGACTGACGAAGTAGAATTTTCCAGCAGTAGTTTGCCATTTCTTTCTGCTGTAGACACGATACCATCCAAGGCTAAAAACCCTGCCTGTTCTGCTATTTACCCATAGCTGGGGGAACAGAAGACAATTCTGAGGGTATTAGCACGTAAGTGAATGCGATAGATTAGACTGCAATTCGAAGTCGGCTCTCCGGTTCCTCAATCCAAGCCGCTATCCATTATTCTACCTGTCCATAGAAAAACTAAAATAAAAAATAAAATAAAATTTTTAAAATTCTATATCAGTATAGTAATTCATCGAGTAGAGAATCCTCAGCAGAATGCTGAAAGCATCGGGCGGCCGTTTCGTCCTATTATGGGACTCATCGGCACTGCGCATGCACTACCAAGAATCTAACCAACGGACCTCGGTGACGAGGAAGAAACTGAACAGACTTCATATAGCGCCGCTACTCACAAATTCCGTGGTGTTACTAATGCAAGTATTCATAAGCCAACGGATTGTGTCCCAAGACCAAACGTCTTTTCTTTCCCCCGAAGCGCCCCATCACTGAGCATTAGCTGGGTCAAGCAAGTATATACAAGTACTAGAATTTTAGGGGTTTAGGCAAATCATTATAGTAATTTATCGAGTCTAGGAGAATCCTCAACAGAATGATGAAGGCACTGGATGGCCGTTTCGTCCTATTTAGAGACGTAGTCTCGGTAGAGAATTCTTCTAGATTCGATGAATTAATATTTTATATATATATATATATATATATATATATATATATATATATATATATATATAGATATATATATATATATATATATATATATATATATATAGATATAGATATATATATATATATATATATAGAGAGAGAGAGAGAGAGAGAGATTTATATCTTGTGTTTGGTCCATTTAAACCAGTCTGTAGATGTAGTGTAAACCAACAGCATAAATAAATTTAACTTTGAAATTTTTCCCAATTAATTATATCGATATCTATTATTTGTTATTATTCTCATACGAGTGTCATTCAATGAATAAGGTAAAGTTTTCAGTATAAGAACTTCTAATACAGATAGAAGCTTACTATTTTTTTCAACGTAGTCTCCCAGCACTGTCACACACTTTTACCATCTGTGCACAAACTTCCGTATTCCCCCAGCATAAAAATCTTTGGACTGATGTCTCAGCCAGACGCTCACAACACTTTTGACTTCATCGTCACTTTTAAACTTCGTGCCTCTCGTGAACGCTTTCAAGGGACCAAACAGGTGAAAGTCTGAAGGGGCAAGGTCTGGGCTGTAAGGAGGATGAGGGAGCCGTTCCAAGCCCAGCTCGTTGATGGTCTGCACCGTTTGGGCTGCTGTGTGAGCCCTTGCGTTGTCATGATGCAAATGACACTTCTGACTGATGACCCCTGCGTTTGTCCCAACAGATAAGCTCAAAGTCCTTGCAATGTCATCCACTGTCACCCTTCTGTCAGACTGAATGAGGTCATTGACTGATTCGATCACCTCAGGAGACCTCACTTCTGTAGGCCTCCCTGTCTTCATCCTCAACCCGTCCTTCTTTAAACAATTTAGCCCACTTGTAGACATTTTCTTTGGTTGGAACATGTGGCACTATACACAGTTGACATTATCCTACGAATTTCAACTGGTTTGTACCCTTCAGCAACCAAAAACTTGATAACTGACCGCTGTTCAATCCTGGAGCATGCTTCTTGGTCAGCCATCTTTGTTAATCGCCAAAACTCTCAAAGTTTTTTTTTAATCTGCAAAAGAAATTAAATCCATGTGAAAAAGAAGTAAAACAAAAAAAATAAAAAATAAAAAAGAGTAAGTTTCTATCTGTATAAGAAGTTCTTATACCGAAAAATTCACCTTATTAATTGAATGACCCTCCTACATTGAGCTCTCTACTAGGAGTTTTACGTGGATATTCCCGTTTTAGAAACTCCTTAGGATTATCCACAGAATGAAATGATTATACACACACACACACACACACACACACACACACACACACACACACACACAAATATATATATATATATATATATATATATATATATATATATATATATATATATATATATATATATATATATATATATATATCAGATAAAGCATTTCTATACAACTGGCGAGGATATTAAGAAGATAATCTGCTTCTGTTTGAACATTTTATTGCAATCAGAAACAAATCTCAGACGTAATTGATACCAAGAAAGAACTAAAACATTCCAGAACAGAACTGCTTACGGTATCTTATTGGGAAAGTCGACTAATATTACTATTACCTTGCAGATGTTTTCCTGATCATTACTCTGACAGGTCTTTGCCGCTAGCTTAATTAGATTCTCTACGAAAGAGCAAATAAATAAAGACAGTCTGTACACGTTCATATGTTTCTTTTTAAAAGAATTATTTAATATATTTATTAGACTTTAATATTTTTAATAATCTTTGAATTCACTTAAAGGTTTTAAGATTAAATGAGCTAAAAATTAAATTTACTCGGGGAATGTCGGGGAAATGAAAAAAGAGAGTATGATTAAATTGAAAAGGACGTCGTTATTTTTGTTGAAATGTTTTTCCAGAGTTTTCCAAGCTGATATGTTGTCCGGCTATCTTTGCAATCGATCTGTTTCACGTAGTTTTATAAGTTGATTATTGGTGTGAAAAATTTGCTTTGATATATTGATCTACTTCGTAATTAGTTTATGCAAATGAGCCTGAAGCTGAAATTAAAAAAAATTCTGAAATGTTATCCTGATAAAATGAAGTTACTAAAATCTTCTTTTTTTTTCTTTTCTTTGCCATCTTTTTCCGTTTTTTCTTCATGTCGTGTCTATGTATGCCATCGTGTTTGTGATACTTTATTTTCACATTGGCCAAAGTATCTTCTGAACTTGTCTCTTTTTTAAATGTTTAATTCTTCCGGATTTTAATCGGGAAATGAAGCAAAGTAAATCTGTCTTGATTTTGGTGCTGTAAACTTTTTCTGTTATTTATCTAAGACTTTCTGAAGACTTCTTTTGGAAAGGTTAACTTTCATTCAATTGCGAGTGCCGTATCGGAGCATCTCATTAATACACACACACAGAGACACACACACATACATATATATTCATACATGTTTCTTTAAATAATATAGACAAGTGTTGTCTATTTATTTTATGTAAGTTCTTTTCATATCGTCTGATAAGCTTAATAACATTATCCTTAAACGAAGAAGTTAAAATCACAATATTGATACATATTTTTTTTAATCCAATCTAAACTTTCGGCTTACATAAGCCATTATCGAAGATGACAATTACACAATATATTAAGCAATACACGAACAGGAAATTGATGATAGTCTGTTTTTGTTTACATGAATGATTTTCAAGCAACGATAAACACGTGCATATAAGACGCTGAAAGCGAAAATCGCACCACAGCTCATGACGTCACACATGACCACGCGAAAGTGAATCCGATGAGTATTGAGTATGGAAAGCCGTTGGTATAAACCAATGGCTTCTGTTACCAATTATAGGCATTTAAGAATATTTGTGGAGATTTCATAGTTTATTTTGTTCAGGTTAGGTTTCAACTGTTTTATGTATATAGCTTCAAGAATTTTTATTTTTTGTTTATTGTTTTCATGTTTAAGTATAGTTGTGTTTTCAACAAGGATTTTCCGGTATTGTGTATGCGGCCAGGAATGTTGTTTTAAATGCCTAAAAATGTTAGAGTTATCATTCAAATGTAGTGTCATGCGTCGTTAAAGCGAGTTTGTGGTGTGACCAACATAGATATTATTTAGTTCGTTGGAGATACAATCTCCCAAAGGTCAAATCGCTAACAGGGGGAGAAGAACCATTGCGAATAATAAATAATATCTATGTTGGTCAATACAGAGTAGAACATATATAATTATTTATTCGAAAATTATAACATAAACATGTTATAAAATCACTACAAACACTTCTGGTGTAACACCATCACTTGATAAGGCACCAGAAGTGTTGAAACAAAATGGATATTTTTGTAGTGATTTTATAACATGTTTATGTTATAATTTTTTAATAAATAATTATGTATATATATATATATATATATATATATATATATATATATATATATATATATATATATATATATATATATACACACAGTTGGACCGTCAAAAGGACACACATATTAAAATGCACAAAGAAAAAAAACACGAGAACAAATGAAACACACGTGTAATTGCCAAAGAAAGAACGAATATCCCTTAAATGGCAATTGATTGCAGAACAATAAAATATACGAAGCCACTGTAAAATGAAGAGATAACGAGCAAAAAATATGCATAGGATTAACTGAAGGACCCTGTAAACAAAGAAACTACACACACAGAGCATCAGTTATGTAAATACGATATGAGGTTTCTACACATATATGGGAGATTAAAAAAAAATCACACATAAATATAATGGAAAATAAAGAAAAAGCCTCATCCTAAAACAGCAGATCACAAAAACGTGAAAACAAACACAAACTAATAAATAAACGATCAGAACTCATCTTAAAATGCACAAATCTTTTCAGCGTTACTTAATAATTGAAAACAAAAAAACGAACAAGAAAGAACAAAACTAAATAAATAAAAAATAAAATAGATTAAATAATAAAAAACAAGTAAAATTAATCGAAACCAATAAATAAGTAAATAAATTAAGTAATAAGCAAATTATCAAAACAGGAACGAACACACAAGTAAGCGTAATAATAACAAAAACAAATAAACAAACAACACTAAAATACATTCTTCATAGACCCTACAATAATTTGAACATAACCGTGACCGCCAACTAAAATAACCATCCGAATAATAAAATAGTCTACCATCCACAATGTTTCACTGTCCGTTATATATAAATAGTAGAGGAACAACAAAACAACGCATAAGGCCTGACGATTGCATTTAAACATGAAACAGACTGTGGCCACTTGGTGCTGATTTCAATGTCCACTTATGTGTGCGATGGGTAAATTGTCTCCATTTTATATTTTTTATATATTTTATTTTTTTTGTTTTTAATTTTGTCGACTGCACAGTATAGTAGGGTGAGCTGGGCACAGTCTGCGAGAAAACGAGCACCATAATGCAATTCACTCTACCAGAAATTTGAAAAACGAACTGCTGCGTTGCTTGGCAGTCGCACCGAAAGCTACAATACGAACATTGTAGTATGTTTAGATGTCTATCAGTGGACAGTGTAGATGATTCGGAAAGAGTTGGTGTGTCTAATGTCGAAAGTATTTGGAGTGATCACTAATGATGACGACGATATGGTTAAAGTCAATGGTGATTTTATTGAATAAATCCACTCTTTAGTTATGCACGAAAATTATGTGCAATCTTGGTAAATATATCTGTTAGAATGAGATGTTAGTGTTGTTTTCATTTTTGCGTAATTTAGACGATAATTTACCCATCATATACTGTAACTGTAAATGTATATTAATAGACTCAGATTTTAGTACAACATACACACGAAGAAATAAAGAGAAATACTGGATTTTAAAATTAGACACATATACACTAGGGTTAAACACAGACTTGGGTATTTTAAATCTGTATAAATATTTCAATAGTTAAAAATTTCTTTAGATATAGTTAAAAAAATCTTTTTAAACAACATCTAAAATACTATCGTTAGATTTATGTTAAAAAATTCAAACATAGTTGCATTCCACATCACGTGACGTCCGCGTCTAACGACGAACGCTGTAAAGTGTAAACAAACTCCCAAATACAGTAATACAGTAATTCAATTAATTTCTGAGGAAGGACCGAGGTGGTCTGAAATATTAAAAATGTATATAAAAACACCCAATTTTTTTCAGTTATTTTATCCAAATATATATATATATATATATATATATATATAAAGACATTTATGTTTAACGTTCTTTTTTTATAGATACAAGTATTTAAGCAAATGCTCTGTTTTATAATAAACAGTATTAAATAACATTTACTGAATGTCCGAGAAATTTTCATAGAAAATTTTCGCTCTTCGGCAGGAATCGAACCTGTATCCTATACGGAACCATCATTTCGCGTGATGTGCCTTAACCTTTCGGCCACAGAGCACCGTCTGGTTAGCAAGGTCCATTTTACTATCTTTAAACTTAAATCTTCCATGAATCTCTTCTATTCATATCTGCTCTAGCGTATCAAATGTAAACAAATGACGTCATATATTTTTAGAATTGGACATAGTCCGACAATTTATTTAAAGACATTTATAATATGTTTAACGTTCTTTTTTTTATAGATACAAGTATTTAAGCAAATGCTCTGTTTTATAATAAACAGTATTAAATAACATTTACCGGCCTGAATGTCCGAGAAATTTTCATAGAAAATTTTCGCTCTCCGACAGTAGTAAAATCGACCTTGCTACCCAGACGCTGCTCTGTGGCCGAAAGGTTAAGGCACATCACGCGAAATGATGGTTCCGTATAGGATACAGATTCGATTCCTGTCGGAGAGCGAAAATTTTCTATGAAAATTTCTCGGACATTCAGTAAATGTTATTTAATACTGTTTATTATAAAATATATATTATTATATAATATATATATATATATATATATATATATATATAGTACCCTATGCCGAGAGTACAACTAGGAGTTCCATGATTATATTATAGTACATGTAATTATTTAATTGTACTATAATCTAATCATGAAACTCCTAGTTGTACTGTCGGCATTGGGTGGTATATATATATATATATATATGTGTGTGTGTCTCTGTCATTAGCACAAGTTATTGTTTCGCTGTATCTCAGCAACTCAGTACGACTAGACAACTGAATTCCTCAAGCCCAGATCGAAACCCAACCAATTTAGTGTCAGTCAGAGCTTCTACCACTGATCCATCTTCACGCGACAGAATGTCAGCCATTAGCGTTTTGCTTTTACAAACGTAAAGAAACACCAAGCAGCCATAGTGCTCCATTCATTTTACTAAAGAGCTTCGCATTTACGCAGGTGGGCGTTGTGTTTAGAATTAGTTTGTCATTCAACAGTGCTCAATTGAAAATATCTTTTCAAGAGCTAAATATGTCATTCACAGACAGTATTGTTTCGCTAAATAATTAAGAAAGAGGCAAACTTAAGTTTTCAGGATTATAATTTATTTCCACGGAAAATATATTTTCCTGGTTCATCAGGTCACATCCCTAGTTCCAAAGAATTTAGTTTCTTTTACTTTTACTTTTAATAGATATTTTTAATATATATATATATATATATATATATATATATATATATATATATATATATATATATATATATTAACTGAAAAGTAACTCCACATTTTAAATGCTTTTAAAAAAGATGGACATGTCATGGAAGCATTTCACATGAGGTCATAATTAAAATGCGACATAGACTCCAGATTTCGATACCAGGAATTGCGTTAACAGATTACACCATGTTAACATTGTCAGCTCTTAGAGATTTGCTATGAGAGAGATAAACGGTATTGTCATCTGCATAAATGATTACTTGTGATTTGATGACATTAGAAATATCATTGATGAAGATCAGAATTTGCGTATGACCCTACATAAAGCATTGGGGGACACCGGCGTCCGTGTGAAATCATTTTATAAAGTGAGCCGGTTCTAGAGAGTATTGGCAACTCTGCAATAGTGTGCTGAATAAGAGCAAATCCTCAATCCATCGTCTATCATATATATATATATATATATATATATATATATATATATATATATATATATATATATTAATGAAAAACAAACACTTAAAATACCATAGGTGATAATTTATTTCATTGAGGTCGATAAAAATGGCCTCAGATCTTCAGATCTTTCAACGAAATATAAATGGAAAAAATCACTCCTGGTTTAAAACTTAAGTATAGATTTACTTTAAATATAGACTGAATCAATTGCTTCATCCAACACAAGGAAAGTTGGTTCCTTATGCTGCGCCAAAAAGATTTTCTCGCTCGAGTCCATTCTTCAAATCTATGAATCAACCATTCGCCCTTGCATGGAATACTGCTGCCATATATTGTCTGGTGCTCCCACTGTTCGCATTAAGGTCCACGACATGCTCCAGAGACAGATATGCAATGTGGTTTGTCATGATCTGTCATCTCGTCTACAGCCCCTCTCTCACAGACGTGCCGTCGCCTCCCTCTGTCTTTTCTACAAATGCTTTCACGGTAACTGCTCAGACGAGCTACTTTTGCTAGTTCCCAGACTGCATGAGTTTAAGCGTGCTACTAGGCTGGCATCACAGTCCCACCCTTTCATTGTCGAAACGGTTAAATGTGACCGTCTCTTCTACTCCAATAGCTTCATGTCTCACACCTCCCGCCTGTGGAATTTCGTTCCTATTACTTGTTTCCCTGATACCTAGAATCTCCAACTATTCAAATGTTATAGCAATCGGCATCTCCAGATGCCCTGACCTATTCCCTGTCCTTTTCATTCTTTCCTCCATGACGCCTCTTTACTCTCGCTCCCACTCTGTAACACCTTGCTTACTAGTGGCATCCTGCTTTGCGTGGGGTGAAATGCTTAAAAATAAAAGAAAAAAAGATGTAAATTTATGATTGTGTAAGAGGAGGGGAGAAAGGATATAGTGTCTATATAGAGAGGAGTAGAAGAGAGAATAGACAGTGAGACCAAAAGCGTTCGTCTCAGTTATATTAACTTACATTAAGATTCGTGGTGACCTAATTTAACATAAAGATAGTGGACATAAATTATTACATAAAATGGCAGTTGAGTATAAGATTAAGGTAACTGAAGGGTAAATCAAAGTACTGAGGAAGCAATCAGAGTTGACAAAAGATGTATATGTTTGTATTACTGTTTCTATTGATATATTTGTTTAACTCTATTCCTCTCTTGTGTCTTTATTTCTGACCCTAACAAGACCACAACAGATAGAGAGGTCATTGAGGAAAGATATGGCAACGTTTGAAGGTAAGTCTTCTTCTATGACTTCAGGCCGTTGACGATCATGGCTCTCTAAAATTCTGTCTACTTTTTAGCTCTTAGTAACTTTCTTTTTTTTTCTTCATACCTACTACGCCCTGTTCTTCCATCCGTTTACATAACATTGTCTGTTTCGTTCCTCGCTGTTTCCTGTCTTTGTTGTCTTCCGTATATCTTATCGGTGTCAAATTTTACAAGCCCCCTTCCAACATTTTACTTCGTAGAAAACTCAGATGTCTCTGTCTGATTCGAAGTATAAGCGTCCCTCTCGGGTCAATATTACTTTAAATCTACTCGTTGTTCATATGCGTTGACAATAATATTCTTGGCATCATGTAAAAGGAGGAAAAAAAGAGAAAAAACACACTATCATCAAGAAGGTCGCGTAGAAGCGTCTAGATAATACCAAGACTGGAAAGTTATGTCTGGAGGGTTCCTGTCCAGATTTTGCATTAGTAGTCTTCTTACCGACTGATCTGGCTCCTGTAAAAGGAGGAAAAACACACTATCACCCAGAAGTTCGCGTAGAAACGCCTGGATAATACCAAGATTGGAAAGTGAAGTCTGGAGGGTTCCTGTCCAGGTTTTGCATTAGTAGTCTTCTTACCGACTGATCTGGCTCCTGTAAAAGGAGGAAAAACACACTATCACCCAGAAGTTCGCGTAGAAACGCCTGGATAATACCAAGATTTGAAAGTGAAGTCTGGAGGGTTCCTGTCCAGGTTTTGCATTAGTAGTCTTCTTACCGACTGATCTGGCTCCTGTAAAAGGAGGAAAAACACACTATCACCCAGAAGTTCGCGTAGAAACGCCTGGATAATACCAAGACTGGAAAGTGATGTCTGGAGGGTTCCTGTCCAGGTTTTGCATTAGTAGTCTTCTTACCGACTGATCTGGCTCCTGTAAAAGGAGGAAAAACACACTATCACCCAGAAGTTCGCGTAGAAACGCCTGGATAATACCAAGACTGGAAAGTGATGTCTGGAGGGTTCCTGTCCAGATTTTGCATTAGTAGTCTCCTTACCGACTGATCTGGCTCCTGTAAAAGTAGAAACTAGCAAAGAGGAGTAGTCAAACCAATATATTTTGAGATTTATTTATTAATAAATATTTAAATATTTCTTGTATTTATATATGCATATCCTAATTATTCACTCCTAGCATTATAAAATCTCATATATGCTAAACATCCTAATATATTTTAATATTATCTGTCCTGACTTGGCCTTTCGGTTTCAGTCACGTTCCTTCTGCCGTGACGTAGCTTCATTGTGACTTTTCTATAAACATTTTTATAGTGATTCTTCTGATAAGTGTTCCTGTTTGGTACCTAGACTCCGCAACGTTAAGAGCAGTACTAGATTATCAGTTAGGTCCCATCATTTGTAGCTGAGCTGTCTAACGTTGGTTTCTATGCTAACAGTTTCCTTCCTTCGCACTGTTCGCTTGTGAATCCTTCCTCCAGCCTCTGGGTTTCCTGTCAACTTTGATCTTCAATAATTTAAATGCAATGTTGCCTTACTTCCTGTTCATTTATTTATCTCTGTCTTTAATAATGTTAGTGTTATGGGAACATAACCATAATAATAATGGACTATTCCGTACATCATAAATACTGCGCCTCAAGAGGGAGCAGCTGTCAGCAGAGAAGACGTGGGGGAAAGTAAATACTGTCAGTAGAGAAGACGGCGACGTCTTCTCGGTTGGACGGTCGAACTCTCTGCCTCTGAGCAGAGAGGAACGCGGACGAGGCTCCGCCGAAGGGCAGAGTCTCGTTCACTGTGGTTGACCATCCAATCTCGTTTATACGGGATCTACGGACATTTTTTGGCCAAGCCTACGGGCTCGGGAATACCCCACTTTAAACCCGGTCTTGTGCCACATCTATCCCTCGTGGGGGGACAGTAAATACTGTCAGTCAGTTCAGAGTTCAGGTCAGAATCAGTCAGAGACAGAGTCGCGTCAGTCGATTACTGTAAGGCATTGGAATAGCGATACTGGTCGAGACAACATAGTTCTCTCTAACCTAACCTGATTGTTATTACTAACACTTCTACTTCTTTTGTACATATTTCTGTTTGTGAATATATCTGTGTTATTCCATACCTGTGTTCGAGTTATTCTTCATAGGTTCTACCTTGGACCATCACCGTGGTACGATGAATTTGGACCATATCAATAAGTCTTTTATTTTAATCATTTAACACATTTAAGACCCACGCGGATACTGAGTGTGAGGTCAAGAAAATATTTTAATTTTAACAGTCATAAGATAATTAATATTGAAGCAGGAAAAGACCAAATCAGTTATCACCATTGTCTATGACAATACAAATTGGCCGTAAAGTGTCAAAGACTAAAGCATATCCTGGCCGCTAGGATGCTCACCGGAAGTACATACAGGGATACCTATATATGCGCAACAGAAAACAGCAAATAACCCAAGATTATGCGACTGCTGACCAGAGCAGCCTCTCAAAGCGCAACCAAAACTTTCGTTCTTCTTACTACCAGTCGGCTGCAGCAAACAGAAAACTGCAGAACCCGTACCCTCATTACGAAAGATCGAAGATTCTGATCAGTATTTTTATTAATGATCTATTAAAGTCGAGGCTTTTGTAGAGTTTGAAGAGTATTTTTCTTATATTGTTATTTACTCTTCTGTTGTCTGACACTATCATCAGCCCATTATCCCTACACAGGACGTGTTTGTCTCTGTGTAATATGTTGCTGTTTTTATATAAAAATTTAAAACCATTAATTCTGGAAACTCGGCACCATCAAACGAACATTGTGGTACATTGAATTCTTCCTTTTTATTTTTTAATCCGTGTTTAGCCATTAAGGAATAATATTGATTTACGAAAATGTAAAATTATATCTATCTCTTTACGTTTTATAGATCCAAAGCCTCAAGAAGTCCTTTGTTAGATATTGATGGATAAACTTCTTTATGTCGTATTTTCTACAACAGACAACAGAAAAGTAAATGACAATATAAGATGCTGTTCAACCTCTTCAAAAGCCTCGACTTTGAAATAGAGGTCGATATGAATAAGAAGGTTGTCCAATAGTTAGATGTAGAATTAAATCTACAAACAAGCAGGTCTCCCCATACATAAAACTCAGCACAAAATGAAAATACCTGAATGCTGGATCTAACCATCTTGCGAGTATAATAATGTATATCCTTAAAATAATAGAACACAGGTTATGTACTAATTTCTTTTGTAAAATAATTTTCGACGAAAAAAAAGATAGAGTATAAAAATACTTTAAAATATAAAACTAAACTAAGAAAATAAAAATATTATTTAGTTTACCCCCCACAATAACATTAATTTTGTCGTCAAATGTAAAATAGGCAAAATATTTTTCAAATTGTTTGATAAACACTTCTCCACAAATTCACATTGACACAAGACCTTTAATGAAAATACAGTTTAATTAAGCAGTTGTAATTTGGAAACTAAATGCAAAGGAATTTCAAATATAACGTGAAGCAAGATATCGTTAACAGTGAAAAATGTAACTGCAGAGACAAAGGTAAATGCCAAATAGATGGAGTTTTCAAAACGGAAAGAGTTATTTAAAAAGCCGAAGTAAAAAATTCAAATGGCCAGAGAAAAATATATATGGGGTGTACTGAAGGCAGCTTCAAGAAGAGATGGTATAATCACAAGTCATCATTCAATCTAGAAAGCCTTAGTAATTCTACCAGAGTAGCCAGCCATAGTGGAAATTAAAAGAAAAAAATAACAAAGATTCGTTTGTAAATTGTATTTTTTTTAAAAAAAGCCAAAACTGCGCAAAGAGGAAAAGTTAAAATTAATAACCTTTCCTAAAAAAAAAACCCCAAAAAACACTGACGGAAAGATCGGAAAACATGGCACGAAGTATACACACTAAAATGTACTTTTTCAATTTATATGAACCAGGATGACAGTATGTATATTTTATTTACTCGCCCTCCAATACAATTGCAATAATCTTGGTTTTGTCTTCAACGCTCAGTGTTTATATATAAATAAGGAAGCATTGGGAAATCATTTGGCCTATATTATATGAGGATCCTGAAAGTTTGAAACCAAGGTAGCGTGATTGGCGGATCTAATATTTTTAAATTTAAAAGTTCTGTTCTTTCTGCACATAATTTTTTTAAATTTCTTTGCACGTTTATTGAGCAATTTTTAATACAAGTGTTTTATGACCTAATTCTACTCTGAATTATAACTGGTATATATATATATATATATATATATATATATATATATATATATATATATATATATATATATATATACATACATACATATATATATATACATATATATATATATATATATATATATATATATATATATATATACACATATATATATATATATATATATAGTTTTAAGGTGTGCTATATTTATGGGATAAAGTGCACAATTGCAGAAAATAGAGCCTATGTAAATATAAATATGAAATGATCATTGAAGGCGACAGTCTGTTTTATGACTACGTCCAGCATGAAACAGCCTGTCACCTCTGAGTGTTGACTTCAATGTTCACTTTTATATATATATATATATATATATATATATATATATATATATATATATATATATATATATATAAAGAGAGAGAGAAAGAGATGTATCTTAATATTTCTCGATTCCAGTCCTTTCAAAAACAATTTACACAAACAATCAACATACTTTCATTATTATGATGATGCTCTTCTTATATATCATCGCGATACTGATTTACCTGTCGTAGTTGATCAATTCAAAAAAGTCAAACACATAGTAGAATTTACTAACGAATTGGAAGAACACAATACCTTGCCTTTCCTAGATATCAAACTAAGTCGCCTTAGCAACAGTCTAAAACTTAGTATCCCCCAGAAATCAACTATTGAAAACAAAATAATAATCGTCTATTTTCGTCGTAAAGACAAAATAAAATCCAGCATAATTGGATTCTTCTTAAGAGCACTTGCAATATGCATCCCAGGTTAGTTTCACGGATATGGGAAATGCATTAGAAAGACTTCTTCTGTACTATAATTATTTTATATTCAATGTGAAAGAAAAGGCCGATAAAATATTCAAAAACAAATAAACGTCTACTGGTGGAATACTAATGAATCAAAACCAGATATTATCCTACCAACTAACTCTATCACATATACAGTCGTAAATAATCAATCTAAACTCGACATATAATTTGTTACGACAACAAACAAAACAATGAAAGACGTAGTCAATACTAAAGGAAACTATAAGCTCAAACCTGAGAGAGAAATTTACTCTATCGCCTGTAATTAATGAAACCAAAAGTAAATATGGGAAAGCTCAATGAATCTAAGTAGAAGATTTATATGAAAACAAAAGTGATAATTTACAAAAAAAAAAGTCAAATTCTTTGTTCACCGACCGTAACGAGAATGACCACAATGTTGACATGAGAAATTCGACTATATTCAAAGGAGAAAATAATTCCCTACGACGTAAATGCCTCGTGAGTAACTTGATCGCAAGGTCATGCACAGTAAATCAGCGCAGTGTTTCTTACAACATTTCACTGGCAGATCCTCTATTCTCACAATGTGACAAACCTACTGAAAAAATACTTTAAATGAATTCAGATATAAAAAATGAATACATTGTAAAATTCCCAGCGCCCCTTGTCTGTGCACATATGCGTAGCCGTACATCATAAGAAAATTTAGTCTGATAAAGTCCTAAAGGACGAAATGCGTCACAAGTAAACTTTTGACACATTGTCATAAATTTCCAAATACTGTTCTTGATATATATATATATATACACATATATATATATATATATATATATATATATATATATATATATATATATATATATATATATATATATATATATGTTCTTACACATGTGTAGTCACAACAATGTCAGCACACCTAGTCCAATGAAATCCTAACGGAGGAAAAGAGACACAATTAAACATTTACATTTTGTCTTACACTTTCCTCAATAATATATATATATATATATATATATATATATATATATATATATATATATATATATATATATATATATATATGTGTGTGTATATAATCAAATACGAAACGATTACAGATTTAACATTTTTCGCTTTTATTTAAGCTTCATCAGAAAATTTCTGATGTTGCTCAAGTAAAACCGAAACATTTTTTCTATTTGTTCCTAATTGTATCATTCTGTTTGATCCCAATCTATATTTGCTCCGAATTCATATACACAGACACTCACACATACACACACACACACAAATAGACACACTCATATATATATATATATATATATATATATATATATATATATATATATATATATATATATATATATATATATATATATCAATTATGTGATGCGTGTGAATTTATAAACAAGGATCATACCATTCATTAACGGTTTCGAGGTTGATTGTATTTTATTATTAAATATTGTTTGCGAGAGTGATTCTTGCCATATAATTAACTTCATTATCTGTTTTTCGTATGAATGATTTACGTTATATATATATATATATATATATATATTGCCATCCACAGACAGACTGTTTCGCATATATACACATAGACACACACTCACAGACATATATATACATACATACTTAATAATCAAATAGGAAACAATTATAGATTTAACAAATCTCGCTTTTATTTAAGCTTCATCAGAAAATTTCTGATGAAGCTCAAGTAAACCCGAAACATGTTACATATATAAACGTTTCCTATTTGTTCCAATTGTATAATTCTGTTCGATCCTAATCCACATTTGTTCCAAATTCACACACACACACAGACACAACACGCACACACGCATACATATACACGAACATATATATATATATATATATATACATATATATATGTATATATATATATATATATATATATATATATATATATATCAGTTGAATTTTCATACGTCGTATCGCAAGAAACAACTAGTTCTAAAATACTCTAAGAGAATTCACTCTCATAGATCGTCATTACAACACAAAAAGACACGTAAAAGGTCACACGGAAGGAAGACCATGACAATGGGAAAACATTAACTTCTAAGTTATCTTTAATATTGTTCGAGAAATGACACCAGAGATGTTTTTCAAGACCTTATATAGAGAGAAACAAAATGGTTGAAAGAAGCTCATATCTCTGGGAAATGTTACGAAAGTAACACAATTCTTCCCTTTTCTCTTATAGTAAACATATCTGATCTATGTTGTGTGACTATATATGCATTAGATGTCGTATCCCCTTAAGGAGTTTTGGTGGTCGGTGGTAAAGAAGCCACATCAAGTCCTGTCAAGAGAATCTGCCCGAGAGCTAGCTTACCACTTGTAAAATAAATATCTACGTTAGTTCCCGTTTTGACAATGCACCAAGTGACGAAGACGAAGATAAGGAGCAGTCATAATCAGACCGGAGGCTTTTAGTGACGATAGGATGTAGTTATTTGGAGAATTTTGGTTGCAAGACGTGGGAAAATTACTAGATAGTTCGATCGATAGAGGGGCGAGAAGAGATTATTGTGTACTTGATAAAATCGATAATATTGTATGAACTTATATCTTATGAAATAAAATTTATCTTGTTTAAAATGAAAAGAGAAGAGTTAATGCGCTTCCCCTGACCCTGTGTTCAACATTAAAATATATTTTAGGAGATCGATGTCAAAACATTAACTTTAAATAAAATCGTAATTCGTGGTGCCGCATCGCATCATAATTTATAATCCAAAGTAAATAAAATTTCTTTCAAACCAGTCTTCGAAGTTTAAGTATTACATTATTAAGTAAATTTTACATAAGCCTTCTCTGTGAATTCGTATTAAAAGAACGTTGCCACATATGAAATAGATACACCAGTCTGAAAATTAATTGAAACAACCGCTTAGTTTCTTTTCTTTCACCATACGGTCAGTTTTAGGCCAACTGGAGTGACGTGGTGTAATCGATTTCTATTTTTCCTCAGATTAGGTCATTTGTAGTAGTGTGCGGTAATATGAATCTATTTTCGGGTTGTATGATGAAATTTGTCTAGATTTTTAAAAAATATTGCATCATCCGTGATCGCATCAGATTTTCATCATACCTGGACTCGCCTGTCGATTAGCTGTCAAACGGTCATTGTCTGTGATGGTCGTTACTCCAAAGAAGCGTCCGAAAATTCTAATGCTGCACGAACATACTGGGAAGCCTTACCAGTGCGCAAATCAAGGTACTAGCGACTGGCCCGAAAACTCGAGTCGAGAATCTGTAGTCTATCGGCAAGGAACAATTAGTGGAATGAACATACGAAGTATTAACATGTGAACTGGGTCATGTTTTATTGGAAAATACGAAAAAAGTAAATAAAAACGGAATTATTTGTTTTGTTTGAATTAATTTGCACAAAGAGTAAATCTGAACTTCAAATACACATTTGTATTTCAAATAATTATTCTAAGTCAAACACGAATTTGTTGTTGAAGTATGTATTCGTCGTTTATCTGCATATTTTTCGTTCAAATAATTATTCGTCGTTCAAATAAGTATTCGTTTTTCAAATACGTATTCGTCATTCAAATATGCATTCTCCTTACATTTTGAACAATAAATGCGCATTTGAACGAAGAATAAGTATTTGAACGACAGATTCTCATTTGCACGTCTCGTGCGTATTTGAACGCCGAATACTTATTTAAAAACACGAATGCGTATTTGAACAATGAATGCATATTTCACCGCGTAAAGCGTATTATTGAACGATGAATACATCTTTAAACAAGAAATGCGCATTTAAACTACTAATAATTATTTGATCGAGGAAAATTTAATTGAACGATTTTGTAAAAAATAAATCAGAACAGAAGGTGTCACATTTTTTCTGGATCGGTACATTGAACAGATTGTTTTTCTAGCATATTGCAAATGGAACATATATATGAAATTAATAACGAAATTTTTATAAACACATAATTTATAACTAATGCTATTTTAATGTTTTCAATAATATAAGATTTTATAATGTGTATAAATAAGCTAAGTACCGCGTACTTTATCGAGATTTGACACGTACCTAAAATTTACGAATATGGCAAAAAGGATAGAATTAATTCCGTCAGTTTGAGTCGCTTAACAAAATAGAAGGTTGATTTTTGCTTCGAGAGGCGAATGTAAAGATAGATTCGTTCATATTATCTTATGAATTTACGGAAACTCTTGGTGACAACATAAAGGAAAGCAAATCATGCTAGGCATTGTCTGAAGAGCAACACTTGGATTTGACAGAAGAATGGAGTGAAGGACATAATCCTGACCATCAAGAAGGTCTGACCACGTCTCTCGTCTCGGAGACAATAGGTGGATGATTTGAACGACAAAGTAGGCACCAAGATAGTGGAACTAGACGGCGGTCAAAGACAAGAGGGCGCGACGTTCAGACGCGAAACCTCGGCCCCAGAGCTAGGAAGTGACTGAGGGGGTCCTCCAACAGGAATGATAAAATCATGTGTGCGAATTTGGATTGTTGCTATTCACTTTCTTTAAACGGCAAAGGCAACACTTTACATCTTTAGAATGGTGCGCTATATTTAATTCCTATTTCCGTATATGCGGAGGAGATATAGTATTCAATCAAAAGATTGTCGCACAGGATATTCATCCGAAACAAAAAAAGATCTATTTATATAAGAAGTGTGTCACATTAAACCATATTTAATTTCCAAAAAAGGGTCCGCTAAGAGCTCACAGAGAACAGCAGCTTTTCCTACTGGAAATACCATAGTTGACTTGCGAAACTTTTGATGAGATAAAAAAAAAACAGAAAATGTGGCGTCTTACTTTCCCCAAGAGTATATGAGCGTAAGTGAATATAACGAACCCAACTGAAATCCGATCTCGGCTCACCAATTCCGAGCCGTTATTCATTACACTACAAGCACGTCCAAGCTTACAGCACCTGGTATTTGCAAGTGGTCACCCATCTAGGTACTGACAAGTCTCGACGTTTCTTGACTTCGGTGATCGTATGAGAACGGGTGTTTTAACGTGATGTAACCCTAAGCCAACGATTTATAAGGCTGGCGTTTGATATTGTCAGATCCTGATATTTATAAGATTTTTTCTCCGCTATTTCCCTTCTCAGTATATCTTGGATATTGTTCAGTTAAGCTTAGTAAATATCATGAATTGCTTCGAGACAGATAAGAGGATATAATGATGGGTTAAATCAAATAAATACAGAAATAGAAAAATTAGGTAACAAATAGTGGAGAGTAAAAAAAGAAAAAAAAGCGAATATGGAAACATTTTAAATGAAATAAATCTTCAGACATATGAATATTTAATATTCTAGAATTTAAAAAAGAAGTAAAAGAAAAGAGGCACGGTGGTCTAATGGATAACGTCTCGGAATTATGAATTTGGAGAAATGAGTTCGAATTCCAGCTGAGTTCATTGCATTCACTTTGTAATTAGTATCCGTTTTCGTACAATAATTATTACCAGCAATACATTTTTGAAAAAAAAATATTTCCAGCTATTTATTTTTGAAAAAAAAATGTTATCAGAGATACATTTTCGAAGAAAAATTATTAGCAGAAATAAGAGGAACAAATATTAGCAGGAATAGATTTTTGAATTAAAAAATATTACTAGCAATACATTTTTGAAAAAAAATATTACCAACGATATATTTTCGAAGAAAAAATATTACTTACCAGAAATAGATTTTTTCAAGTAAAAATAGTACCAGATATTTTTTTAAGGAAAAAAAATAACCAGAAATAGTTTTTTAAGGAAAAAATAGTACTAGCAGTACATTAAAAAAAACAAACAAATATTACTAGCAATAATAGTTTTGTCGGCATAAAATAACCCGTTGAGGTTGATATGTCGTAAAACAAACAAAACCAAACCAAACCATACCAAACTAATCGAATATTTGTAGATAAGTTATGAATCCACATCTTCCTCCTAGCTATGGGAAAATAGCAGGAGAGACCGCGCCCTACAGCCTATGTGATGGAAAACTTTGAATTCAAACCACCTGCCGCCTTGTAGGTTATGCCTCTTTAGTAAAAGGCTACAAGAAGTTAAATTCAAAAACAAAACCTCCTAGCATGTCTCCTCGAAGAAAGCAACTGCCCTCATCTACGAGACAGAAAATAATGCACTCCTCAATACAGTGATTCTAACAAAAACAACGCTGTGACAAGGCATAGACGCCGTGGATCTTTCGACAATGTATTTATCACCCCAGGCAGTTTAGACTAATAACAGTTAAACCTATCTAAGGCATTGTCCTTAAAAGCTTTTGTCATGTCAGCGAACACTTAGTGATACTTTTTGGATGCCAACGAATACTCGTTGTCACTTTCGTAATGCTCGTTGTAGTGCAGACATTATAATCGCAGATACAACTATAGTAACGCCGTTGAAAAATGCTGGTGTCAGACGCCTTCGAATAACACTCAAACTAAGGACACTTGCTCAATAATACTCGCTCAAATAGTAATACGTATAGTAAAATAGTACAGAGAATAGCGATCCGTATAGTAATAGAGGATAGAGTAGAAATGGTGATACGTATAGTAAGAGAGGATAGACTAGAAATACAGAACAATTAGACACCCTACCTCCCATATATATGTTTGCTCACTGGCGGTCTAAGTTCACACTTAAGTGCCAGCAGCGACACTTTATTCCTGTATAACAAAAGCAATGATGAAAAACCTTCAAACGTATTGAAATACATAAAGGAAACTGGAAGACATTACATTTTCCTCCGTAAAAGAGTTATAAACGAACTTATTGGAAGGTTGCGAAACTCTCCGTTGATCATTGTGAAACTCTATCGATCTATCAAAGCCAATCACATTAAATTTTGAATAAGATATAATTACGATAAAGAAATCGATCAAATAGACGCTTGATATCCGTCGATACAATGCTAACAGAATCAAGATAGGGAGAATGTGTTCTAGTCAAGACAATCTCTAAAGAATTAAGGAATAAAGATAGATTACGTGTCAGCTGCTTTGGAAGTTATCGAAATGGAAACAGAACGAATCTTAATACAAAAGACGATATTTTTATACAAAAATTCGGACTGGTTAATTAGCAATAAGCAGTTGAACATTCAAGAATTTATTCAAAGAAGTGTCGTTTTTATCTTTTTTTATCATCAGATAGTTTTATTATGGAATTATTCGCTAATTACCTCAAACCTGATAGTCTGCAACTTAGAGATAAGATGAATTTCACCAGCATTTTCATTGTTGTCTCAGGCAATAAAAATACCTTCACACAGACGAAAACTTTTTTCACTTATAAAAGATTAATGAATATCATTAAAAATTAAGTATAGTTAGTTAACATTTGGTGTCGAATTACGTTATTTCAATATCAAGTTCCGAGATGAAACCTTATCAGTATTTAAGACATTATTATAACGAGAATTCTTATTGTTTTTTGGAGCATTACATTTTGCATGATACGTCCTCCGATATTTCTAATATTAACTAAAATTCTGAAAAGATTTATCTTAGACCGATAATTAGCAATTTAAACCTAGCATCTTATTCTTTCTTGATATAAAGAGTAGATTTCGGCGTATTCTTTACCCGGCTTTCATAACGTTGTCGAAAATTACGATATCAAGTATAGTAAGTTTTCATTGAATTCTCAAAATTACTATTCTCTTCGTTGTTGTTTATATACCATCTTTTCAATAGACTTTTTGCTAGTAGTAATTGTTCTTTGTCCAAGAAATATCCGAAATAACATACAGGAATCCCTCGATTAGTGCAGCTAATTTCTACGTAGGACACAGTAGAAAAATCAATTTTGGATTATCCCAGTTAAATTGAAGAATGTGTTAAAGCACTAATCGAGTATTATGAATGCAATAATCTAATACAGCACTGGGATTAACGATAAACTCCATCCGCGTCCTAGGTTAGACGATAAACTACATCCAACAGCAAGGCCTCTGATTAGGAGGTTTTAAGAAGCGTGAACCCACCTCTTAATTGCTGGTGTTCCTAGATCCACCCTGAGCCGGTGTGGTAGCACTTGTTAGGATCCCAGCTATGGGCAAATATTTACCCCCCCTCCAAACTGGGTTCAAAGCAATATGAAAGTGTAAAAATAGGTTTTAATACAGAAATATTTTTGTGAAATAATTATTACCAGCAATAAGCTTTGAAGAAAAAAATACCAGCAATTCAATATTACTAGCAATACATTATTACCAGAAATACATTTTTGAAAAAAAGTATTACCAGTGATACATTTGCGAAGCAAAATATCAGCAGAAATAGTTTTCTGAAGGAAAAAATATTAGCAGAAATAGATGTTTGAAGGAAAAATATTACCAGCAATATATTTTTGAAAAATAATTACCAGCAATAAAAGTTTTGTCGGCATTAAATAACACATTGATGTTGATATGCCGTAAAACAAACCAAACCAAATTTACCTAATATATATATATATATATATATATATATATATATATATATATATATATATATATAGTGAACATAGAAATCATATATATATATATATATATATATATATATATAGTGAACATAGAAATCAACATTAGAGGCGACAGTCTGTTTCATGCTAGATGCAATCGTCAGGCCTGGCGATTGGATCTAGCATGAAACAGACTTTCCCCTCTAAGTGTTGACTTCTATGTTTACTTTTATATTTACACACGCTCTATCGTTGATATTGAGCACTTTATCACATAAATATAGCACATTTTAAGACTATATTTGTTCATATATATATATATATATATATATATATATATATATATATATATATATATATATATATATATATATATATATATATATTTGTAGATAAATATTTTTGCGCACTAATCGAAAACACATCAATCTCCGAAAGATTTCAGTCGGATGTCTCAAATAATATAAGGTAGATAAAGGCATTTTTTTACAGAAGCAAATGTAGATAAAACGAAGATAAAACACATCTAAAAATGTTATATATTTTTTGAAAATGTGCATAATCAATGCGTTATCAACAATTATCGAAATGAAAAATGGATATATTTATTTGACGATCTAAATCTCAAGTATTTTGTATATATCGGCATGTACTGCTAAATGTTTAATGGCCATTCTCGGAAAGAGATTATATATATATCATGTTTTTCCCCCATATTATTATGTCCACGATAGAGTAACACATTAGTACAGAAGTGTGCTTGGAAGTGTGCGTACTTATATATGTCGATCTGTTGATATTGGTATTTATACATGTTTATATATATGTAGATGTAGGTTCGTATGTCTTCGTATATGTATATGTATGTATGGGTTAGTGTCTTGGAATGTATCATCAATACTAACTAAATCTACTTTTGTTTGATAAGGGTTTTTCTCATTGCTTATAGTGATAAGCAACAATTGTGTCTCGTTACATTTTTAAATTATTATGGACTTTAATGTACTTTATCGTCGATAAGATAATATTGTTAGAATATATATAGGTTTATGTATGTATTTATATACTTTTTATGTGAGTGTATGTATATATATATATATGTTTAGTTTCCGTTTGTATGTGTTTTTATATATATGCATGTGTTTGTGTATGTGTATGTGTGTATATATGTATGTTTTTATGTTTCAGTTAATATATGATTATATATACACATATATGAATATATATATATATGTGTGTGTCTGTGTGTTTGTATGTGTTTGTATGTGTATATATGTGTATATATATTTATGTTTGTTTTGTTTACTTTTTACGTTGCTCTGTGGCTTGATATATTTATGCTTACTTCTGTATGTGTGATATGCATATGCGTATATGTCTGTGTGTAAGTGTAGATATATATATATATATATATATATATATATATATATATATATATATATATATATATGTGTGTGTGTGTGTGTGTGCATGCATGCATGCGTGTATATTTATATATATGCGTATATGGTTATCTGTAGGTTGGCTTTTCTGCGTTTCTGTATGTAGTGAAGAATATGTGTACACTGTACACAAATATATATAGATAATTTTTATTTTATTTCACCTACTGTGTAATAATGCGTATATAGATATATATGAAATATATATATAGTTTTATATATATATGTCTGTTTGGAACTTTCGTTTTTATATATTAGATGGTGTTATTGTTATACGTATAAATCTGTTTTAATGTCTTTTCTTTCCCTATTATTTGTTTCTCTGTTCTATTAGACTATTTTTATCTATGTATATATGCCCGTATATTTTATAATTTAATAAGATGTTAGAATTCGTTTATTCCCACTTTCAATCTTGAATATTTCTTGGTTGTTGTAACGGAGTGTCTATGTCAATGTTTGTGGGCGTATATACGTGTCTTTATTGGTGTCTGTGTGAAGGTAACTTCGATGCACCTTTCATTGTGTATGCATACTTTTTTTGTATTGCTTCGTGGAGATAATTCCTGTCTCGTCACTTTTTTGTGTATGTATGTATCTAAATACGTCAGCGTGATTACGTATTATATCTGATTGTGTATGTATTGTCTTTTGCAAGATGTCATCCTCCCCTACCTATATTTAGAATTCGAATGTATCTATGCTGTCATGAAGTTCAGAGCAACAGTTGATCACTCTTTTAAGAATATGGTTATTGGAATTTATTCCTTATACACCAATCCTATACAGCATATATATATATATATATATATATATATATATATATATATATATATATATATATATATATATATATATATATATATATATATGTATGTATGTGTGTATTATATATGTGTGTATGTGAGTGTTTGCGTGAAATTAATTATTTCTTTCGGCTATGGGTTTTATTACTGACTGTCGATTGATCTGTTTTTGTGTCAAATGAACCGTTTGCTGATAATATATATATATATATATATATATATATATATATATATATATATATATATATATATATATATATATACCTGACGACTGCGTCTAGCATGAAACAGCCTGTCGCCTCTGAGTGCTACTCCCATGATACACATAATAATATAGTACTGGGTGTGTCCATGATGTAGGGAAGCATCGGTCTCACAACATATATATATATATATATATATATATATATATATATATATATATATATATATATATATATATATATATATATTAGATTGTAAGAATTTTAGAATAGTTCAAATAATTCTCCCATAGCTGGAATCATATCTTTCGCAAGGGCATTTGCTGGTAAGTGATTATAACGAACTAGACTTAAATTCGAACTCGGCTCTCTGATTTGCCGTTTTTCATACAGCACTTGATATTCGCAAATGGTCACCTCTCGAGATCCTAATCAGGCTCGATGTTGCTTAACGAACAGGAATACGAACACAAAATAAATTCTTGTCACGCTCGTGATACCAGCTTACAACTCACCTCAAACCTTGCGGACTAAAACATGTTTCTAGAACAAAACGCCATACAGACTCGGAATGCAAAACAAATATCTGGCCTCGAGGTTTGGATAACTGGTGCTGCGGGCAGGCCAGTTATGAATTTATTATTAAGCATTTGATGAGTCACTCGGTTCACGTGAAATTGTGCAAAAAGAGCTAAAGCCCGAGGAAACGATCAGTGATGTTATGTGATCAAAGCGCTATCGAGTGAACGTCCTTGCTTTAATTTCACTCGAATGAGAATTAGTTTTCGCCCAGTTAAGAATTAGAAAATTATATCAGTGAAAACTTTAAATATTTCTCTTCGTCTCTCTCTGTCTCTCTCTTTCTCTCTCTCTCATACACACACACACACACAGATATTTCCTCTCTTTCTTTCTATGTTTCTCTCTTTATCCTTGCATTTTATGCAACATTTATTTGAGATATACACCAAAAACCTGAGGGGCATCACATACAAATGTGGCGGAATTATAAAAATTGCATGCCAGAAACGACGGTTTAGACTAAACGGTTGATTCTTAATAAAAGTGGCTATATATATATATATATATATATATATATATATATATATATATATATAATAATAATAATAAAAAAGAAAAAAACAGTAAAATATATAATCCAGTTTTCTTAATTGATATTTTTATTGTATATGTATATATATATATATATATGTATATATATATATATATATATACACACACACACACACACATATATATATATATATATATATATATATATATATATATATATACAAGTAAGAATTTAACGGAAAAAAATCCCGAAAATCTTTTTTCGTTGCTAAAAAACAACAGACAACATGCGTTGAACGGATATCAAAATTCATTGAAAAATGAACCCCGACCCTACCTAGACTTAACCACTTTTTCGAACGAAACTCATAATTGATGCAATAATAGTTAATAACAATGAGCACGCAACCGCACCTGTCTAAATGATTGGATTTCTCTGTATCCTTGGAAACAAAAAATTATGATTTGTATGTGCGTTTAAAACTCAGTAAATTTAAAAATAAGTTATTCGGAAATTCGCTTGAAGATGAAACAGAACTAATGCTTTTAATTTAATTATATAATTAAATTTGAAGTTTTTAGCTTTTTTTTTTTTGAAATATGGTGATTACTGTGTAGCGAAGAAACCATATTTTAAATCAGTTAATTTATAATATCATATATATATATATATATATATATATATATATATATATATATATATATATATATATATATATATTCATTAAAAACGACTGACAAGGTGCTTTTATTTAGTTTTTAAATATAATTTCTCGTGCGATCTAATAAAGTTTTTCTTTTCAGAGGATAAATTATATAAAAATTGTCCGAATGTTCTTTTTTTTATAAAAAAAACTTATAAAAAACTATTTCTATTTCTAATTCTAACAGTTGAAATATAATCCTTGAAAATGGCTAAATGTATAGCCGAAAGCGCTCGGATAAAAAGAACATTCGGACAATTTTTATATAATTTATCTTCTGAAAAGAAAAACTTTATTAGATCGCACGAGAAATTATATAAAAAACTAAATAAAACCACCTTGTCAGTCGTTTTTAATGAAATGTGCTTAAAAGAAGGATTGCTGCCTAAATACACACACATACACACACACACACACACACACACACACACACACACACACATATATATATATATATATATATATATATATAATGAGAAAGAATAAAGTCCAATTCTGACGTTTGTGAGATTGAATTTAAAAGACGACTCAACACAAAAGAATACCAATATTCTTTATATATAGTTTGGAATCTGAGTCCGATCCTTTCTCTGCCGAAGCAGTTGAATGAGACCGCTACTTCTCCTCCAACAGCTTCTTCTCTCGCACTTCTCGACAGTGGAACACCCTTCCTTTTACTTGCTTCCCTGATAACTATAATCTTCAAATATTAAAATGTAAAATCAATCAACATCTTCTGATGCCTTTATCTTGATGCCCTCCCTTGATGTTATCCTTTCAACATTTACACTTACTTTCACTCTCCGTAACATCTTGCATGCTAGTGGCACTCCTATCTTGCTTCGGGTTAAATGCTTAAAATATATATATATATATATATATATATATATATATATATATATATATATATATATATATATATATATATATATATATATATCAGGTATGTAGTGCATATGTGGTATGTAAATGATTAATTGTAATATATATATATATAGTGATTTTTCTCTTTATGGTATTTTGACATGATTCCACGGTTTTGTATGACTAAATTTCTCTACATGCTGCAACTGATCTTCTCTGTGTTAAGCGTAAGACAGTAGCAATTTCTCCGTTAGTGAGCCTGATTCTGAATATTGTCCTGATGCTTTTCATGAACTGCGCATCTTTTGATTCTTCTCTGATAGCCATTGTTTTAGGCGAGAAATACCGTTGCAGATTTCTGGTCCTCAACTTTCCATTTTCTAACTACAAACGCTGAGCTTATGCTTGCACTATTCTAAAAGGTACATGAGATGTTTTGATCATTTCCTTATTGGTAACTGTCTGGGCCGCCATTTGTAATTTTTCCAGTGTTTTATAGTCATCCGAATATCCATTTCGTTAAAGTGTATAGGTGGTGTGATTTAAATTTAAAGTATTGTCCGTAAATGGTTGCCCTTTGATATACGAATATATTGAGTCCATTGCTTGTGAAAGTTATCAGTACCTTGGGCAAGGATAGATAATTAATTTTCTTCCGATTTTAAACGAAGTTTGATTATTGATATTGGATCCTCATCCCTTGAATATTGATAATTGTGTATTGATCAGTGAGTATCCTTTCTCAATTTTTTTTCTTAATTTGTGCCTCCCGTACAATATTAGGACGCCTAAACTTCTGAAAAATTAAAGGAAATTTTATAACAATATGAAACACAACATATCATACACCACAACCTGAAAAAAAAAACAAAAACAATTTCCCCACTTTCTTTTGCTAGATCTATAACATGTGACCAGTTTTTTATTATACATAGTCTGTAAATCGAACATCCAAATTAGAATGAATTCACTGGCTTCTACGTTGAATCTTATCCTTACGCAAAAATGAAAAACCAAAAGCAGGCAAGTAAGAATATATATTTATCAGAAAGCAGTGGGATTTCTCATTTAAAAACCCTCCGCTGTATAACAACTTTACATTGTACATTCTTGTTTGCTACTGATAACAAAAACTTTAAACAATCAATTTCCCTTTGGCTGCCGATGGGCGCAATTGTTGAAATTGTTGTAGTTGGGCTGAAATTCCTCGTCCCATATATGACTGCATATTAGGCGTTTACGTTACTCGTCCTGTATATGCCTCCATGGTTTGCTTTTCAAATTCCCCATATTTTGTATTCATATTACTTCACTACATTCTCTATGAGTTCCTTTTATTTTCCTATGTATAGCATTAATACTATAGCATCTGTATAACTAATGTTATTAAGAATGAGACTACCATAAATAAATACTGGTAGGACTTTTAATGATCACTGAATCGCCTCACTGCATAGGTTATATAATTCCGTTGTGAATACACTCCTTTCGTTTTTTTGTTATTTTCTGTATAACCTTTCTGTCCGTCTGCAGGCGCTTTGGTGGTAGTATAGGGTCTGGATTATTCTAATATCCTTCCCAAATATATAAAACTTACCTTGTACTTTCAAGGGCTTTTGAATAGTCTATATTAATAGTTATACATTCTTTTGCATTTGTATTAGTTTTTCTGATATAACTCTGAGCAGAAACATCACATTCCTTGTTCCAGTGTCTTTAACGAACCCACACTATTCTAGTACTTTTTTTTTTATTGAGTCAATCTCCTGCGAGCTCTATTAATCAGAATCGAGAAGATCTTTTGTTATATGTCTCATTACGCTGATAGAGTTCACATTTATTTGCGCCTGGCTTTTTAAGAAGTGTCATGAAAATGTCAAAAGAGATTAAAAAAAAATACAGAAGTATGAATATCTGGGAAGTGGTTTAACAAACGATGGTATGTTTGACACATAAATCCAAAGACGGAGATGCTTTCCTAAATTTAGGCAAAGTATTACGAAGCTGTGAAAATCAGTCAAAAACAAGGAAAAAAACTGTTCAAATCTTACGTAATATCATTTCTTGTATACGGCAGCTGGAAAATCTTCTCACATATAAATAGGAAACAGAAATCTGGTTTTCCAGAAAAATGATGTGTATGCTTTGGGTGGATTTTTTAAGCAACGAAGGATTTTTAAGTATGAAGGGAAAACAAAGCAGAAAAGAATAATTAAAATCTGAAGGAGGCAGTTGAAATATTTGCGACAAATAATGAGGAAGGACAGTTTGGAGAAGATGGCACTGACAGAACACATCGAAGGAAAAAGGAAGTGGCGTACATCTATAGAAACCAACCGAAAGGTCTTGCGTAAATTATTAGCAGAAGAGGAAGTGTGGGAATAGGACAAATAGAACGTACGATGGATTAATTGTTGTCTGAATTACGCAAAAATGAAAATAACACCTACTTTTAACAGATATATTTAACAAAATTACACTTGAAATGCTAAAGAGTAAATGTATTCAGTACAATCGCCATTGGCTTCAACCATGGCTTTCAGAAGACTACCGAATTTTCTGCATCTCTTCTAGGCGCTTTCCTTGATTAATGTAGTGAATGCTGTCATAACCCTTGTCTTCAGTTTATCATTGGTGTTACAAGGATTTTGTCGGTCTCTCGCTCAACTACACTCCACACATCAAGGACGTAGCAGTCTGAAGTGTTAGCTGTCAAGATGTAAAGGGTGATGTCGTTGCAGAAACTTTCTGACAGTCAAACAGAGTTCTGTTGTCAAGCATATGGTCTTCCAGCAGCCACTCTCTTGATCCAGGGCCGCACCACCTCCTCAGGTCAATTGATGTCGGCCTCCGTGTTGAATCTGCGCCCATCACCAACAAATTCGGGAATTCTTTTCTTATCATAACGATCAGAGTGTGTCTTCCGAATTTTCATACCTTCGTAATCTCCATTAGACTCACCCAACTCTTTCGGAAACCTCTGCGCTGTCGGCCGATTGACACCTAATCACACTGAAATGTTCGCTACAGGCATGAACGCCAAACAGTACAGCATGCCATTTCCAAATTTTTGGCGGATTAAATTACGTCATGATATTCTTTATTTTCAGAGATGGTGCCCAACTGACCATACTATGCTGTGCAGTCGACAAAATTAATACAAACAACGCACATGCGGGTAATTACAAATATAAAAAAAGTGACAGTGTACCCATCGCACCCTGTACAAAACAGATGCGCGACAAAGGATAGGAAAACCATAATTGCCCATGTGCTACTAGGACGCGTCTCTGGAAAAAAGATTAACGTATTTCGGAATGCTATATAATTTCTTGTTCGCTTAAGTAGGTTGATAATTTTATCACCCTTTGTTTATCAAAGCATACATACTTAACCCGCATATTCTAATGGCATCCATAATTTCCATATAGGTTGTTCGCTTAAATGTTTCCTCATTAACATATTTCTCTGGCGTCTAAAACCTATACTTTTCATATTGAAGACAACGCTAAAAACTGACACTGCTTCTTAGAGATTGAATATTGCTTATCTAAAACAACAGGCAAATCGTTTTCCTAACCAGTTACATCAAGATAAAGTAAGGATACATTTTGGTAACCGTTGCGTCTGGGAATATATAAAACAATCGATAGGTTAAGTCAATATTCATATTATCAAATTATGTAACTGTTTATAGATATAATTGACTCTCAAACGTTAGCAAAGATAATGCGGCTACATAGTTACACGTGCTTGCCGCTTAATTCTATTTTGTACTAAAGCAACGAGAAGTGACATGTCACATGGCGCCAGTCATATTTAAACGAGTGTGTTGGCACCTGTAAATGCGTTGTGCCGTTATAACCTGATTATGGTTTCTAATTTGAGAAATATTTACATCGAATGCACTGTTTCCCTTTTCAGTTTATCTTGTTACGCATAACAAGAAAACAATATATATCATTTATCTGGAGGTGCAGAAAAGATCCCGGCCAGTTCAAGAGATTTGGTCACATATTTAGACATCTATTAGATTGCTGGAAGTGGTTCAACCGCAGTACTTTTTAGAATCCTCATATTGAAAACAACATTAGTGATATATAGGCCGTTTCCGCAATTGTACGCTCCGGCCTTCTTCAGGTGATTGAAACGTCGAACTGAACCTTTTATTTCGCTCATTGGCGTAGATTGTTCTATTTCCACGGGCCATGTCTAATGGATGTCAGTTATCAGTTATTTCCTGCTAATTACCCTCTCTCCAATTTCTCCACCGCCTTAACCAGGTATTGAATTCACAACTCTTTGGCTCCTGTCACTGGATCTAACTAACGCCTTCATTCACATTATTCTTTATTTTTATTCTTTATCATTAGTTACATTCAGTGACAGGACCCAAAGAGTGTGAGTGTGAGTGTGAGTGTGAGTGTGAGTTAAGGGGTGGAGAACTTGAATAGGGGAAGTAACAGGAGATAACTGACATCCATTAGACATGGCGCGTGGAACTAGAACAGTCTACTATAGCGAGCAAAACAACGGGTTCAGTTCGACATTCCAACCACCTGAAGAAGTCCGGAGCGTACAACGGCCGAAACGTTGTGATAAATATGTCAATAAAATTGAGGATGATAGTCTGAACAATGTAAATAGTGTACATATTACCTCATCTCAGAAAAAAAATAGACAGATACTGATAGATCATATGATGGTAAAGGAGATGTATATATGGGAATTAGCGTGGCGTCTAATTGATCACTATTTCAGCACTATACTATTTCTCTATAGTAATCACTATACGTATTACTATTCGGATCACTATTTGGTGGTTACTTTTGGAGCGAGTATGATCGAGCAAGTACTATTAGTTTGAGTGTTATTCGAATGCGTCTGACAAAAGTATCGTCCGAAGTCATTACTGTTGTTGCATCTGCGATTACAAAGTCTCTACTAAAACGAGTATTACGATAGTAACAACGAGTATTCGTTCACATTACAAAAGTGGCATTTCAAACATTTGTAAAGAAAATTATCTTAAAACAACACAAATCAGATGCAAAAAGTTTATATTATCTTCAATTTCTATTGCATGAAACATTGGCAACTATTCAGAAAAAGTTTAGATGTTATCGCCCGAAAAGTCGAATAGAAATTCTAGTAGAAACCTTTAGATGCAAATTTTCACAAATAACCTATAGGATAAGAGCAGGGCAAGCTGGTCACTTTAGCCTTGGTTGGCAACCATCATAGTAGAATGACAACTGAATGAACTAAAATCTCTCAAGTTAGGGGTGATAGGAGCGTCCCTAGACTTCACAGTCAGCGTATCGTTAGAAAAACGAAGATAAACGTTATTATTTAATAGCCTTAATTTTACTTGTTTTTTTTTTTAATTTTATTTACTCAAAGCACAAGACATAAATTAAGTTAAGTTAAATGCTCAAGTGTTAGGTCAACACTTAAGGAAAACAGAACTCCAAACGGAAGCCATGAGATTGAGACTCGTTAAGATTTTTTCTTATCTACTAATTACTGATTTTATGAAGAGTTCCTTATGAATAAAAACTGAAAATCTTTCTATCAAAATAGTCACAATATATGGAATAAAAGAGCCATTTGCTGAAACTGAAGTTTTAAGCAAGTGGCTCTTTATTTTTTTCATTTCCGTATGTGACAAGTTTATTTAAATTTTATATTTTCGTTAATTCGAATAAACTATTGAAACCTACTGAAAACTTCGGTGAAATGTGTACTTACCAAAATTGTAGCTTTATAGTTTATTCCCAAATCAAGTAATTTAATTATTGTTATGTGAATACATATATGGAATAACTTAAAAACAGGCCATTGGCTGACGATTGCGTGAAATTATCAAACTGACAATTGTGGTCGGGTATGTTCGCCAGAAATTCAATATATATATATATATATATATATATATATATATATATATATATATATATATATATATATATATTATAAATTAACTGATTTAAAATATGGTTCTTTTGCTACTCAGTAATAACCATGTTTCAAAAATGGAAGCTAAAAATTTCAAATTTAATTTTGTAATGGCAAAGTTTTTAGCTTCCATTTTTGAAACATGGTTATTACTGTGTAGCGTAAAAAAAACATATTTTAAATCATATAATTTATCATATTAATGCTGTGGAAATATACATTGAGCAATATTTTGTAAAAAAATAAAAATATCAATAAGAACACCGGATTACATATCTTACTGTTCTTTCTTTTTATTTAAATATACATATATATATATATATATATATATATATATATATATATATATATATATATATATATATATATATATATATACAGAGAGAGAGAGAGAGAGAGAGAAAGAGAGAGAGACTGCTAGACAGATAAAATAATACTTGAAAAAAAACTCATCTTTATATTTATTGATATGCACATATATAATGCATTTAATAAATATTAAAATTAAAATTGTGTTACTTACAAGAGGGTTTTCAGAAAAATGTTTTACATTTTTTTTTTACTTCAAGTTGTGTTACTTTTTTCTACTTTAACTCGCTTCGCTTTTAGCTTTTCAAAAATCTGTAACTATTTATATTTGCACGTGTTGACGCTTGTGTTTTGAACAAATAAAAAATCAAGTGGTGTAACTGGCTCAATACTTTGCTTTGGTAACTGTTTGAAACTGTTTATATTTACACCTGTTGGAAGTTATGGTTTGGACAAATGAACAAATCAAAGGGCCTCAATGACTTAATATATCGCTTATATGCGTGTGTATCTCTGTGTGTGTTATTGATGTATATGTATATATATATATATTATTGAAATATGCACATATCTTTTTCTCATTTTGTTAATGTAGTTCTCTGTTTTTTAGTCATGGTGTACAGCTGTTTTATTTCCTCGAATGTGCTTTAAAGAAACAACGATAAAACATCATTGTAATTTTTTTATTTCTCACAATTTACTTTTTGTTTGTCTTTGCGGACTTACTTCCTTTTCTATTTTCATCTCGTTTCATTGAATATGTCTGTTTTAATGGCGTTAATTAGTTTAGATATACGAAAAATCAGAAGGCATCTGTTTAATCTGACGCCAGGCTGACACAGATCCATAAATAATTAAACAAAATTTAATTAAATTAAAATTTAAAAAATAGCTTAGCAAGAAAACTTAATTGTGAAATCAACAAAATTCTAAACCTGAAAAAAGACCAATTATTCCACAGAGACCAATTATTCCAATTCTCATTCTGCACTGCAGTCTATCAATTCGACAAAATCATTAATCATCGCATAATTATTGAATTATTATTACTGTAGCTACATCGTTTTAGATTGATCTATTCTGCAGTCTTTCTCACGCATTGAATACGTACAGTCATGACAGACGACCGACCTCATTTAATAGGTAATAACCATAAGCCAGAGAACGAATCGACCGACATAACAAATGCATAGTAAATTTAATTGTCTGACAAGTCTCTGAGTGAAATTGACGTCTTTCTTTCATACGGATTCAACGACGTGAGGAATACTATAGAAGACATTGATTGAAATAGAAACGTGGTAAAAAACAAAATGTCGAAAAATTGGAAGAACTTGAAAAGAAATAATGAGAGTAACAGATCGAAAAATCGCCGGGAATCGGTGTAAAGACGGATGTAAGTGTTAAAGATGCTTCTTGCGATATAAGTTACATTTCTATTATTTCGTATTCTTGAAATGGGTTTGTTGTATTTGCACTCCGGAAAGAAAAGTGCTTCATGCCATGTAAAATGGTAGAACTTTACTAAATTACGAATTACATTTTTGGTGCACAGTGAACGACCTCTAACCTCAGTCTCCTGTTTTCACGCAATCTTGTCAGTTGTCAAATACGGAAAAACAGAAAGAGTCACTTGCTTAAAACGACGGTTTTTAAGCAAGATGGCCGGCTTCCCTTCTTTTAAATTGTTATCATTACTAGAGCTTGAATCCCGTAGGTTCTTCAGAATGGCAATCAAAAAACGTAAAATATCGAGCGGGAAACATTAATGCAGAAGAATAATATAACAACACTGTTCCTCTTGAAGTCTTTCCTTGGTTTATACAAGTAGATTATACGAATTGTGGTCTTTTTTCATGACGAGTGCATAATGATTTATTTTGTGTAATTGAATTTTTTTCAGTTCATATCGACATTCCTCTGGGTTATTTAAAGCCGAAACATGTTTTGAATTGTAAGAATAACTGCTTTTTGCGAGATAATTGTATTAATATTTTTTTAAGAAGAAGAATTTTATTTCCAGTTACAAGTTCTGTTATATAAGGGATGAATTGATAACTTTCCCAACGGCATTCGCGCATAAGTGAATGTAACTATACCGACTAGAATGCGATCTTGGCTCTCTGGCTTCTCATTCCGATGCAGAATTTCATCAGGAAAATTAGAATCTGCGTGCAAAACAAAACATCAATGATAGTCTTTTTCTGGGTCTAGCAGGAGCAAGTAAAAATAATTTGTCACGGCGCGTTAACAACACCTGTTTCTGGTTAAGATCTCCATTCGAATATTGTCACTTTAAAGGCTATGTGATTAATAGGATTATTAATGTAAAACTGAAATGATAACAAAAGCGTGAATTGAAATTACATGCCTGACTGCATGGTAGTTGAGGTTAACAATTTTCGAAAAAGAGACGATGTAAAAACCTTACTAAATATTCTATGCTTAGAGATTATATATCCGCTAAGGGACGTAACTAGTTTTCAATATGGAGTTATCGCCCATTAATTTTTTAAAATTATTATTTAAGGGTTGGCCATAACAAGTCTTTTCAAAAGAACTCATACCCAGAGATATTAAGAGAAAGTTGAAATTTATGAACACGTGATAAGAACCATTTTTTTTTCAACTGCAAGCCTATTAGATATTACCATAGGAAAAAGAAGGAGATCAACCGGAAAAAATAATAAAACGCGCTGTGAATGTCACAAACTGGACTGAAAGAATATTCAAAGAGAAAATTGTGAAAGCAACTTGTTACCTACTGAGCTGCAAGACGGTCCCAACAGATATGGGACTGATGATGAAATATTCACAATCTGGAAGGGATTAATTTAACTGTATAAGGATTATGATATTGTCGAATGATAATTATTAAGAATTAAAAGTAGGATTACTGAAATCTTCTAGGAAAGATCAAGAAGATACCCATCCAAAAATAATGTAGACGTATCTTCTACTCCAATCGCTTCATGTCTCGCACATCTCGTCTGTGGAACTCCCTTCCCTATTCCTGTTTCCCTGACAAATACAATCTCCAACTATTTAAGTGTAACGTCAATCGACATCTCCAGTTGCCTTGGTCTATCCACTTCCCTTCTCCACATCCTTTCACCTTTCATTCCTATCTGCTCTCGCTCCAAATCTTCTGTAACCCCCTTGCCTTGATCGATCCCCGGTCTTTGTCTTTCTCCACATCCTCTCCTTTAAAACTCCTATCTGCTCTTCCTCCAACCCTTCTGTAAACCCTTGCGTGCTAGTGTCCTCCAGCCTTGGGGTGATACGCTTAAAAAATAATAATAATAACTTATCTAGATGTTGAAATGTACGTCGACTTGAGATATTCGTAATCGACACTTATTAAAAAACATTATGAAAGAAAGAAGAAAATCTTTTTTAAAAAAATACGCAAAAAGCAAACAAATATTTTTAGGGATATGAATCCCCATCTTCTACTTCCATCTGTAATAAGAATAGTAGAGAAGTTTGTGTTCTCAAGCCTTGGGTGGTAACTCGTATCTCGATTCCAAACCGTAGAGGGTAACGGGAGTTCATTCCTTTATCGTTTCCAGGAATATATGCAAATGCCCAGATAATAAAATTTAAAATGCATAGGAGAACCTTGATCTGAGGTGACCTCAAATGATAAAGTCTTATTTTTAATTTTTATTAGCAGAAGCATTGTCATAAATCTTTATAAATGTTTGCTTTGTATTTCTTTCATCTTACTTTCAATTACTTTTTATTGCAACTACTCGGACCTTCAGTCTACGTCTATTTATAAATAATTTTAATTTGGTAGATGTGATCTTTTGTTAGCCGTAATATCTTTCAGTTCAAATGGTAAGACAACTTTTAAGAAAGAACAGCATTCATTAGGTAAAAATGATGCTTATTCGTGACCTGCCAAAAGCACATTTCTATTTTTCTGGGTCAAGAAAATAATGAATAAATCCCTCCGCCCACAAAACTAATATAGCGTAAGGGGTAGATAAACTGAACTCTCTGTCATTAGGTTGTAGCAAGTCTAGCAGAATTCAAAAATATGGTGAAACCTAGCTTTTGTTGATTCGTTTTCTAAGGCTTAACAACAATTTGCGTGTTATTTAAAGCTAGAAAATATTCTTAGATTGTAAGTATTTTTGAGCGGAGAGATAATGATAGCTTACTGATAAGGCTTATTAATTAACCCCTAACTGGCGGTTATGTTGAGGTGGATTAATAAATTTTCCCAAGTGCATTTGCTTCTAAATAAATAATTGACTCAAGGTCAATTGGCACTTGGTTATTCGATTAACAATTCTGAGCCATTATCCCTCGCACCACCTGCACAACAATCTTACAGCACTTGGTATTTACAAGCGGTCACCTATCTAGATATTAACCGGGCTAATCTTTGGCGATCGTACAGGAAACGGTGATTCAACATGGTGTCGCCGTAGCTATGGAGTAGGTAACGGGAAAAACCACTCCATTCACAGATAAGAAAAAAAGATTTTATTAATAGTTATAATTATTTACGTTTTTATCTTAACCCTTACTTCTCATGTATTAATAGGTCTTGTTACAGATTACCAATTTTGTAGGGATTCATTCTTTCATGTCGTAATTACCAAAGGTTAACGTTGAAAATTTACTGAATAGAATAATCACACGAAGGTTGGAAATGAACGATAATACTTAGGACGAGAACAACGCATATAAGATTCGCCATCGGCGCGTAGAAAAGATAATCAACTGCTAGAAGTGAATTCCACAATGAATCTCCAACTGCAGGATATCTACCAACCGCCCCACGCGGTCAGATGTGGCACAAGGCCGAATTTAATGTGGGGTATCCGATCCCGCAGGCTCGGCCAAAAATTCCCCGTAGACCTCGTCTGAGGATTCTCTCTGCCCGGAGACAGAGAATTTGACCGGCACAGCTGGAGATGAATCTCCAACTGAAAGATATCTACCAACCGCCTCACGCGGTCAGATGTGGCACGAGGCCGAATTTAATATGGGATATCCGATCCCGCAGGCTCGGCCAAAAATTCCCCGTAGACCTCGTCTGGGGATTCTCTCTGCCCGGAGACAGAGAATTTGACCGGCACAGCTGGAGATGAATCTCCAACTGAAAGATATATACCAACCGCCTCACGCGGTCAGATGTGGCACGAGGCCGAATTTAATATGGGGTATTGGTGCTCGTAGGCTTGGCGAAAACTTCCCCATAGACCCCGCATAAAACGGTGTCGGATAGCTGTTTCCCGAGACGAGTTTTAAAATAAACATATAAATTAATTTTATTGACCAAATATTTAGATTTTAGTTCGGTTTTCTGCTGCTGTTGAACAAGCAAGAACTTTTTTTTTAATTATCTGTAAACAAGTTGCTTATTTAACTCTTCCAAGAAATTATTACAATCAAACGATAATAATTGTACCATGGGATGTATGTTTATTCTGGTAGAAGCGTTTTCGTTAAATATTTAATGATGACTTCAGTAAATTCCTCTTGTATGGGAAGTGATTGGTAGTAAAAATACAATAGATTGCTTTTTGAGTTTGTTAAACGTCAGAAAATATACACTGCATCAGCTTTCAACGGTTTAGAAATACACTTTCATCGAGTTCGATATGATTTCTCTAACTTAGCATAGGTTCTCTGGTGTGTCGTATTGTTGTAATGTATCCACTTTTCATAGTTTCCACCATTTCTTTAAATGCCAGATATCAAAAGCGATCCAGCACGCACTGTTATTACTGAACTTACATAGAATCTGAATAGTATTTTACTAACATAATCAATCAGATTGAAATGGTCTTCACGCCTTGATTAGTAGCTTTTTACTATCTTGCTTATCACCTGTATCGTATTTATTCCTAAATATTGTACAGCTGTAATCATTACCACCGTCAACTGTTTT
The DNA here is from genome assembly GCA_964036315.1 of Acanthosepion esculentum. NCBI lineage: Eukaryota > Metazoa > Mollusca > Cephalopoda > Sepiida > Sepiidae > Acanthosepion > Acanthosepion esculentum. The sequence goes on along the minus strand of OZ038493.1, from coordinate 44,428,359 downwards.
GCCCGATCCTGAAGCAACGTTCAGAAAGAAATCAACCAATGGCCATCAATTGCATAACCTTCTTCATGACTCTCATAAACTTTCAGTTCTACTTTTTTTCGTGACGAAGTAATTGGTTAAGAAATATCAAAACAAGAGTTAAATCGTGTATTGAACAGTTAATATAACTGAAGAGTCTTACACAACTTGGGAATGTGTGTCGGTTGGTCAGCGTTCAGTCTATATCACTGTTCCCCCGAGGCTTACTCTCCTACTAATTTTTTAGCATGCGGAAGAGTTGAAAATAAAGTAATTATAGGGAGGATACCACAAGGACTTTTAAATTAGGTACATCCACAAAGCTATGGGTTAAAGAACAGATAATTTGTTATCTTTGACTTTTGCAGCCAGTTTACGAAAACTATTCTGAATTCAAAACTGCTGACAAGACCTTGAGAAACCACATCAAACATTTTTTCAAAGAAGCCTAGCAATTCTTTGAATATAATTTTTTTAAAAAGGGGTTGCTCATAACTAGCATTGCCTGTGTTCTGGATAAAGCTAGCATTTAGAAAATATAGGCGTAAACCACAAGATGACGAAAATCCTTTTTAGTTAATTGAAGTCGTAACTATCTTAACTATACAGCGAAGGAATACGTCTTCGTCTGTCATTTTGAACAACATTACCGGCGTCTTCTCTAGGACGAGGTTTTCGTAAAAGTCGTCAATATTTATATCACCATCGAAATCTTTAAAGTGGAAATCGATGAAACTTGCTGAATTCAAAGTCTATTTCTTCCTTCTTCATTCAAACAAATAAAAGTAAAAATATATATATATATATTTCTGAAGACAAAAACGTACCATGTCTTGTCGAGAAAAATTAATTATGTGATTGAATGGACCATTCTTTAAACAAACTATTTGCAAATCAATTCATTCTTTTTATAACTCCTCGGAACAGAATTCGGAATAATGCAACAGTAAAGTTTGCGATTTGCAAGTAATATTGATTCCAGTTCATCGTTATTGACAGCCAATTTATTATAGGTATTTTAATTTTATCTTCAGCATAATTTTCATTAATAAACTTTTGCTGTGGCCACCAGTAATCTAGAGGATGTTTACACAAAATATTTACAGTAGCACTAAATATCAAACAGCATCAGTACATCACTAATGTAAACCTCTATGGAGGTCTGATAAAAAAATAACAACTGAAGAGAGAAATTATTCACAAAGTAATACAGTAGGATCCTTCTCATAGAAAATAGAGTTGTGTATGCCCATTCACAGAAAAAGCTATGAAATATAGTGAATAATTAAGTTTATTTGTGATGGATATCTGACCGAAGTCAACATAGAAATGTGGAAGTGGATGTAACGAACTTGACTGGAATACTAAACCGACTTCTCCGATTACTCATTCCGAGCCCCTATCTGTTGAAACATCGCGCATCCATAAATATATATATATATGAATTTATAAAAATGATTACAGTTTAACCGTTCACAACTACCAACTATGTATCAAATTAGTAGAAATTATGTAGGGAAAATTCATTGCCAGTGGTAAAAAATATCACGCGCAAAAAAACATGTATTCTTACAAGAGAAAAGGTCTGTTTTGGCTTTCGGATTCCACGTGTCTAATTATCCATTAAGTGGGTAGCTAGTATGATTTGACATGCGCAAGATACCCTAACAAAGCTCAACACACTCCAGGTTGGTTTGATGTATATTATTCAACATAGTCTTACAATGCTCAACCATCTCCATACTGGTTTGATGAATATTATTCAAGACGGCCTGACAAAGATAAACCCTCTCCAGGCTGGTTTGACTTCAGAGTTTTGCTTAACCTAAACTTGTTGCCAACCAAGACTGTAAAGCTCGGTCTTGTAACAACTTTTGTCTGTGAGACCGAAAGTGGGGAGTTAAGAGAACATTATATAGCATATGATATATTTGATATTATAAAATATAATTATTGTTACAAAAACAAAAACATTAGTGGATGCTGAAATTAACTAGAGTACCAATCTATACAAAACGTTCGCGATTCTCCGAATATTACCCAGATCGACAGACATCTGAAAGAAGCCGTCGGCCAAACCGGCTGTAACCTAATGATAATAATTCTCGAAATGAAGACATATAAATAATGCAAAATAAAATGGAAGAATGATTAAATCCAATATCTTTTATTTCAGTTTATATTAATTTACCTACTTTTACGAATGCAGAATGCGATTAACTCCCTTTGCGAAATGATAAATTGACTTGGGCCGCGTTAGTGCTGCTGAATGACTTCAGTTCGTAGAATGACGAACGTTAGTTGATATATAGCACACCCAGAGTTAAGACTTGTCTACCCACGCCAGGCGCTATGTACGAGGGTCATTCAATAAATAAGGTGAATTTGTCGGTATAAGGACTTCTAATACAGATAGAAGCTTAATTTCTTTTTCAACGTAATCTCCCAGCACTGTCACACACTTTCCCATCTGTGCACAAGCTTCCGTATTCCCTCAGCGTAAAAATCTTTGGACTGATGTCTCAGCCAATCGCCCAGAACACATTTGACTTCATTGTCACTTTTAAACTTCGTGCCTCTCGTGAACGCTTTCAAGGGACCAAACAGGTGAAAGTCTGAAGGCGCAAGGCCTGGGCTGTAAGTGGGATGAGGGAGAAGTTCCCAGCCCAGCTAGTTGATGGTCTGCACCGTTTGGGTTGCTGTGTGAGACCTTGCGTTGTCATGATGCAAGATGACTCCTTCTGACTGATGACCCCTGCGTTTCTCCCAACAGATAACCTCAAAGTCCTTGCAATGTCATCCACGGTCACCCTTCTGTCAGACTGAATGAGGTCATTGACTGATTCGATCACCTCAGGAGACCTCACTTCTGTAGGCCTCCCAGGCCTGTCTTCATCCTCAACACTGCTCCGTCCTTCTTTAAACAATTTAGCCCACTTGTAGACATTTTGTTGGCTGAAATATGTGGCACCATACACAGTTGACATTCTCCTATGAATTCTAACTGGTTTGCACCCTTCAGCAACCAAAAACTTGATAACTGACCACTGTTCAATCCTGGAGCATGTTTCTTGGTCGGCCATCTTTGTTAATCGCCAAATCTATCAAAGTTTTTTTTAATATGCCAAAGAAATTAAATCCATGTGTAAAAAGAAGTAAAACCAAAAAAAAAAAAAAAAGAAAAAAATGAGTAAGCTTCTATCTGTATTAGAAGTCCTTATACCGAAAAATTCACCTTATTTATTAAATGACCCTCGTATGTAGTCGGGAAACAAGCAATGACTGTCTATATTTCAAGAGGAACAACATGGTCTCACCAGGTAAATAAAGGACATCACCGTACCGCTCGTTTAACCTTCGGAAAAAATGCAAGTAAGACCTTTTCTGTTTTCACCCCTTTCATATTGTTTGTTATATGCATAAATTATAATTTCATGGTGTTTGACAAATTAGTGACAATAAGTATATATAGGTATAAATCATATCTTTGAGAAAAATGCGTGTTCGGGATTCCTTTCTTTTAACTATGCTGTTCCGTCCTAATAAGCTGTTAGACTATTACGGCTATTCCAATGCCTATAACAGAGAAATGGAAATAAAAATATTCCTTCTTTTCTACTATCTCCATTAAGATTACAAGATTTCGTTTTTGTTTATGGAAAACATTTAGTTCAATCTCAATACGTTCATCGATTTTCTGTGTTAAAAAAAGAATTTGTCCGCCAAATGTTAACACAAAATATCTTACTGTCTGAACATTTTGATTACACGTCTACACTCGCGCGTGAGATTTCTATCTGTGTTTCTCTCATTCTCTCTCTTGCCCCTATTCTCTCAAACGCTCTCATTCTCTATCTCTTCCATTCTCTCCCGGTTTCTCATTCTCTATCTTTCTTATTCTCTCGCTTATTCTCTCTCTTTCTTCTCTCATTCTCTCTCTTTCATTCTCACTCACATTATATTTCACTCTCTCATTCTGTCTATCTCTCCTTCTCTTTCACATTCTCTCTCATTCTCTTTCCTCTCATTCTCTATCATTCTTTCTCTATCTCTCTCATTATCTCTCACCCGTTCTGACACACACCACCAGAAGTAAACAAGCTGCCTGCGTTATTTAAGACATTAGTTTTGTATTTAAAATTTTCCTCAATGTCCTCTTTTGGTTTTCTTCCGTGAACTGAACTTTTTAGTCTTACGATTATTGATTGCTTTCTTTTTATTTTCCAAAGAGTAATTTCAATTTCTGAAAGAAATATGTTAGTCTCAATTTTGGCAGTAATTGCTAAATCAAATTTTTACTCTGAACGCAAAAGAAAATTTGTCAGCGTCCGCAAATGAAAGGCGAAAAAGAGCGAAAATAAATTTAAAGTTGATAAATAATGAGACAACAGTGGAAAGAAATAAAATGATTTTAAATTAAATGCACCGCAGTCAATCTTAAAAGCATCGGCTTTATAGTTTAATATTTTTTCCTTCATATATGTTGACTCTTTTCAATCAGCCAAGAGTTATTTATCTGTAAAACGTTAGTTTTATTGGTCCGATAATGACGCCCACGTTGCAGTATGTTACACGCAAAGCCATTGGCTAAAAGTAAGCCACTTAATTAACCAATGAAATGTGAATACGTCTAATTGCAATAAATTCCCAAAGTACTTGCGGCAAGAGGCTAATTATAGTGTGGACGCTTGGAGACTTCTATAGATTTCCTCTTTTATTAGATAATATCATCGAACAGAATTAAACGCAATTAAACTTGGTTTATCTTTTCAAAATAGTACTTTATTAAATCACTAAAGTCCATAAGTTTATGTGCTTTTTTTAAATAATCTCAACAAATATGTATTTTTGAATGGGCATATTAAAATAATCTTATATAAAATAAGAGGCATTATTTATTCTATGATTACTGACAATTGACAATCCGTTTTCCCCGATTCTAATATTATTTCTATAGCAAAATCATGTGTAATGGATTTAAAGCAACAAACACTTATATTTTCTGCTTTAATTCTTGAGCTATTATTTTTTACCTTATTTACATGACAAGTGCGTTCTCGTCTTTGTTGTTTTTATCACAAAGTTTCGGCCATTGTACTCTCTAGCCTTCATCAGGGATATGTCAATCCGTGTAACTACAGGGAATTCCGAAGTGAACCCCTTCTATAACCTACGGAGGCAGATTGTTCTCATTACACTTTCCATATCTAGGAATATCTCACGTAGTCATTATTTTTTTTTAGTATAGATAAGATATTGCTCACCCTCTTTCCACTGAGTCCAAGTATATAATTGCCAGCCCAGGGATTGACCTCACAGTTAATACATCATGAACGAAGGTTTTAATCCACTAGGTTAATGTGTGTGGAGAAAGTGGAGCCTTAAACCTAAGCTGGTGCTTGTCTGCACTCACTGAAGCTTTTTGTCGTTATAACAACAGCCACGATCAGGGAAATAGTCCACATATAAATAGTGAAAATAGCGTCTTATTTAGGAGTGAACGATGGTCAGTTCATCATAAATGAAGACAAAGCTCATAATAGCAGGGAGGGAACGCATAAACAACGAAAAAGTCTTAAAGAAAATGGAAACAAAAAGGGAACTTATCATCAGAATCAGAAAGCGATAGGTGAAAATACTCGAATGCATAATTAGGTAGGAGAGCTTGAACAGTTTGAAAATCACAGAACGTATTCAGAGTAAACAAGACAGAGGAAGGAGTGGGTGTCAACCTAACAAGCTTTTGTGAACAAGCGGAAATGTGTTAGGAGTATTAGCAAGGGGACGCGCGTTGATAACAGTTAGAAGGTATGGGAGCATGTGAATAGCCATAATTGCCTTGGTCGTTATAAAACATCGCATAGAAAAAAATACGTTTGAGAGAAAAAATAGAAGACAAAACGTAAAATGGCATATTAGATCAATAAAAACGGATATACTAAGACCAGAAGGGTATTTATAAAAATAAAAATAAATGTGAAAGGACTGATAAACAGTGTTGAAAGTTACGCGTGTCGTATTTTGAAATTACACATTTTCGGTAATATATTTTGCTACATACATGTTTTGCCATATTTTTCTACTTGTTTTATCATGTACCTTTTCTATCGCTCTGATATAAATTTGCACAATTGCAAAAATGTGATAAAAAAAGTTGACAAATAGTACAGTAAGAAAAAGTAATATATATCATCAGACTACGATGGTAGGCTGTAAAATTCATAGGCTGACTGTGAAGGACTGATGGTAAATCTGTGCAAACTTGCAAGCATTAATTTCAAATCTTATTATTCATAACCGCATTGTTTCTTTCCAGGTACGAAGATAGGCTGTAGACTTCATAGACGGGCTGTGAAGGACTGATACTAAAGCCGTGCAAACTTGCAATCATTAATTTCAAAACTTCTTATTCATAACTGCATTGTTTCTCTCCAGGCACGAAGAGAGGCTGTAAACTTCATAAACTGACTGTGAAAGACTGTGTGCGTGTGTAGTGTATATATATATATATATATATATATATATATATATATATATATATATATATATATATATATATGTGTGTGTGTGTGTGCGTAACCTATTATTTCATTAAATTTTACTTTATTCCATATATAAACGTACAATATACTTAAAGCACGTATATTAAGTGACAGATTCGCGGACAAAATATGCCTATTATATGTATAATGTAAATTCATTGTTAACGGTTTTACTCTAAACAAATATTAGAGCGATAAAAACGCTTTCATTAAAAAGCAACTTATAGCAAAGAAGTGTGTGTACTACAATTATATATCAACGCCAAATTGTACTCTCTAAGTACAACAAGAATTTAAAAATCTGCTCAACTGGTATATCGGTGCTCTTTGATCAGAGCAACAGACGACAACACAATATGCGCGTAGTGACTAAAAAATATACAACCCCGGGCAAATAAATGTACGTATATATCAATAGAAAATATAAAAATACATGTATTGAGATCGGATTGAGCTATTGTCAGTACAATCTGAATATATCTCAAATGATTTTGTTATTGGAATGTTATGAAAAACAGGAAGGACATTGTTGTCAGTAGCCAGCAATGAATGCAAGAATTATTCATAGAAGAAGCCTATCATATCTACAATTTAAATACATTGCTAATACTTTTACTATAAAAATGCATTGAAAATCCTGTACAGAGTGATTGTCTGTAGTCTATAAGTAATACAAGAATTACTGACAGGATGGGACGATTATATGTGCAAAGGTGATAGCACTAACTTACACAGCGGAATAATGAACGTAATTTTGAGAACTTTACATGAGCGACGGGGATGCTGATCTGAATAATTCATGAAATATTAACAACACTTTATCTTTAGACAATTCTCAGTTGACATGTTTATACGTGACCCGACCATGAGGACACAAACATTGATCTTTCTACTTACAATTTCAAAACCTGACCCACGAATCGCGGGATTATATCAGCTGAAATCAAAACGTCAGAAAAACAAGAGTTGTCAATTAGGAATTTTGAATTCCCTAGACTGGAGGTTAAAGATGACCAAAAATAGCGGGAAACTGTTTCGTGAGGTATACCCTGGGGGGGGGGGGTAGCGCATACAACAAAAACCTGGTGAAGATTTTGATAGTTAAGCTTTTGAAATAGAAACAACTAAGTTGATTATAATTAGAAATGTCTTAATCCTCAAGGTAGCGTATAGCATTTTTTTGTTGTTTTTCGTGATTTCTTTTAACTGCATTTCGGTTTTGTAGCGTTGATTATTTCCATGATGTGATAAATGGGTGGGGGGTAATTCAGCTTTATATGTGAAACAAAAATAAAATGAAAGATTTTTATTCTAAGGACTTGTTTCTTGATCAAGATGATAGAGTCCAGCTGAATTAGGTTTTTTCAAAAATTCTCATTTTATATAATTCTAAATAATAATATTGAGGGCAAAGTTTCATGAACTGACAAACGTAAAACTAAGAACACGACGTAAGATTAGGAAATTGAAAAAAAAATGGTTATTTGCAAATCATAAATGAAGATTATTACCCGGTTTTTGAAAATGGATAATTTACTGGCGTCTGTCTCCCACGACAAATAAGCTATAACTTTGCCATACTGCGTGCTACACCGCCTTTCTAAGTCGGGAGATTAGTGGAAGATAGCAAAAGAAACAAATTTATGAAGAGGAATTACGAGTATTTTGTATGAAATATAACACCGCATGTGACAAAAGCATGGTTAAAATAAAAATATCAAATTTATTCAGATTTTGACTTTTATTTACATCAGTTTCCTGATCTTTCCTACTAAGGAAGTCTCTATCTATAAAAGGCAAGATGTGTATGTGTGTGTGTGTGTGTGTGTGTGTGTGTGTGTGTGTGTGTGTGTGTGTGTAACGAATGCACGGCCGCAATTTTCGACGGATTTGCACCAAAGTTTGCATGCACATGCTCCAAGTTAGCGAAAAGTCCAAGGCCGACTTTGCATTTCCCAAATCCTATCGATAGTGGAAATAATAGATTTTTTCATGCTTCTACGGTAGTTTTCATGTAGTTTGCGGTCATTTTCTACTGGCCAGAGTGAGAGCCTATAGCTGGCTGCCACAAATAGGCAGGAAGATTCTATTGGCCAGCGTGAGAACCAACAGCTGACTGACACGAATGTAAACTAACATGCTACCATGCAAAAAAAAATCGATAACTGCATTCGTCACAAGTGAGAAAAATTTAAATCTGCATGGCACTTTACTCCAATTGGCTCATTCGCTTGCTTAAACTCAACGTTGATTCTGATTCCGCAGAACTTGGTTGGGTGTGAAAATGTATTTGTTGTTAACATTCTTTTTTCATTCAGTTTTTTCCAGTTACGAGTCATTTTTTAAAGCTGATCGTTTTTTTTCATTTTTGTTTAGTTCTTTTTTCGTAACAGATTTAATGTTTAGTATAGATCTTATAAAAAATTCGCAGTGTGAGATAGGCAAGAAGTAAGGCATGTAGCAACATCAGCACGGCAAAGGGCACTCCTTTAAAGTCGTGGAAGGGCAAAATTATTTTAAGTCAAGTGATAGCGATTGCTGCATGAGTCGGACGCTTTTTGGAATCATGCACGGGCAACGCCGGGCCATGCTGCTAGTATCTAATAAGAGTTTGCCAATTAATACTATAGGAATTTGTGACTCTCCACAGATACATTTTAATTGGTTGATTTGTTTTTTACGTCGCATCAACCCATACATTTTCTTTATGTGAATTAGTAATTGCTGGGAATGATAGTGGCCTGATTTCCTCTTGCTGGGGAATCAGAGATTTTCTTCGCCTAGACTAGCTACCCTGCAAGGCTAGGTCGTCTCGTCTAACCTGTCATGCGTAGTAGGGATTAAAAAAACGGATTCATTTCATTTTAGTAAAAGTGGAAGTAACAGACTTACGTTGAATTGAGCTCGTTAATTCCGTTTTCCTTGCAGATATCCGCTACCCCTCCTAAGCAAGTCTGCATTAAAGAGTATTGGAAATAAAAAATGAAATGTGTTTGTTAGTTTCCTGCATAGATTTCCCTGAACAGTGAAGGACAACGATATCTTTTATTCTCCGATATAAGTCAAACTAACAATTCATATTGTTTAACGAGCAGATCAATTACAATTGAGTAGTGAGTAAAAATTCGTTACTCCACATTTTTGGCCTTGTACCACATCTAAGCTAAGCATAGAAAATCATTTAGGGACTTCGACGTGGTTCAATGGTTAGCAAGCTCATCTCACTAGATCAATTATGATTGTTTAGTTCGATTCTAACTGGGTTAAATGCTAAATGAGGGGCTAATTCGATTTTATTTTGAAGGTTGAATTCATTTTTATTATTTTTGTATTGATAGGCATGTTTTGCATAAGAATCAACGTTTTTCCTCAGTCTCTTTACCTGGATTTGTAGATTAGTTATTTATAAACGGCTTATAAGTTAAATTGAAATCGAACATTTAATTTATCATTATAAAAATGAACCTTATTGTGCGAGTGAATATGGCATTTAGATTAACGGTAGTTTTTCACATTAACTGCCTACTGTTTAATCCATAGCTGGAGAGTTTTTCAGGATATTTCTTTTTATGATAGGTCTTATTTTCTTTATGACCTTTTCCATGATAGCTTTCCTGTTCATAATAATTCTGTTTCATATGTTTAATCTTTACCCATGCAAATATCCTCCTTACGATATCTCTTGCACTCCTCGCCAAAAGTCTCTCTCTCTCTATGTTCTCACGACATGTCTTTCTCTCTCTCCTTATGCCAAGTCTCTCTCTCACTTTTTGTAAGCTTAAAAAGGTTACAAACAGACAAAGGTGGGACTCGAGTCAAGGAACATCAACCCGTACGTAGATAAAAGAAGAGATATTTATTGTAAAAGAGAATACACTAATGAAAGACAGGGATTCAGGTGGCAGGATATTAATTCCCAAAGCAAGCCCCCAGGTATATCCTGTACTCACTATATATACCTACTGATATAGTCAGTGCACATAGGCGATAGGGAGTCTGAAACATTCCATTTCAACACGCTCTTTACTTACGACATGTATCCTTTTTTCCTCACGACTGTCTCTCTCCGCACAAAATGTCTCTCCCTCTCTCCTCGCGACAAGTCTCACTCATCGACAAATTTCTCTCCTCGCAACATATCTCATTCATCATGACAAGTCTCTCACCTCACTACAGTTCTCTCTCCTCATGACAAGTCTCTCTCTCTCCTTACATCTTGTCTCTCTCGCCTCCCGTGAAGTCTCTCGCTTTTCGATGTCTATCTCTCTCGCCTATGACATGTCTCTCTCTCTCTCTCTCTCTCTCTATATATATATATATATATATATATATATATATATTGTCTTTGTCTACATATCCTGATATAAAGACTATATATATATATATATATATATATATATATATATATATATATATATATATATATATATATATCTATATAGAAGTGAACATTGAAGTCAACACTCAGAGGCGACAGGCTGTTCCATGCTGGACGCAATCGTCAGGCCGCGATTGCGTCCAGCATGGAACAGCCTGTCGCCTCTGAGTGTTGACTTCAAATAAAGCTTATGTAAATCTAAATATAAAAGTGAACATTGAAGTCAAATGTTCAATAATATTGTTATCTGGAGATTGGGGAGGCCACTCCATGTGTTCTAGCTCACTGTCATGCTCTTCATACCAATTCTTAACCACTCGAGCGGTATGTATTGGAGCATTGACGTTTCGGAAGATGCAGTCACCATCAGGGAATAAAGTCTGGGCCATTGGATGAATATGATCACCCAAAATGTTCAGGTAATCTTTGCTGTTGATTCTACCATGATATGGCGGCCCAAACTATCACTAGTCCACCTACATGCTTTACTGTTGGATGAAGGCAGTCAGGGTTGTAAGCTTCTTTGGGCTGCCTAAACACATAAATTCGCCCTGAAGTTGGAGAAAAACTGGACTTGTTTGAGAATATGACTTGCTTCCATTGGTCTGCAGACCAGGCATTGTGATCTCTGCACCACTTAAACTCTTTTGAATGTTGCTAGTGTAGAGAAGAGGTTTCCTCACAGCGGCTCTTCCATGATATGCTGCCTTATGGAGCTCACGGTGAACAGTTTTATTAGAAACTGAACTATTCAGATTGTTATTCAACTCAGTAGTCACTTTGGCGGCATTTTTCCGATGATTTTTTGCCACATTGCGTTTCAATGCACGTCAGTCCCTGTCAGTAAGTTTGCAAGTCCGGCCCGAAATGCTACGGTTGCTAGAGGTTTTACCCTGTTTCTTGAAGTGCATCAGGTTTCTTGATATGGTAGCTCTTGAAAAACCAAACAGTTCAGAAAACTTCGAGACTCCTGCCATGCGAGATTCCACCATTTTGCCCACTTTCGAACTCGGAGAAGTCACGTATTTAGCTTTAATTTTACTAAATTCTAAAAATAAATAAGACAAAGACAGTAATTTTAGATAAATAAACGTATTTCCAATTAACGTATTTATATATAAACTGCAATTACGAAGTTTTAGTTAAAGTTCTTAATATAATAGGTCTTTGAAATATAGGAATGGATTTTGCAACTGTTCCAATTATTTTGTCCAACCCCTGTATATATATATATATATATATATATATATATATATATATATGTGTGTGTGTGTGTATGTGTGGGTGTGTGTGCGAGAGAGAGAGAGAGAGAGAGCGATTGTATGTGTGTGTGTGTGTGTGTGTGTGTGTGTGTGTGTGTATGTGTGAGTGTGTGTAAGGGTAATTAATGCAAGGACGTTCAACTCCCTAAATTCATTTATAAAAAGGTATTCTTGATCGTCATCTCGTGGGGAGAAAACAATGATATTTTGTCAAAATCCCTCTTGGATTTCTGGCACGAAGATCTCATCCTTCGACAATTAAAATGGTTAGATGTCACCGTTTTATGTTAACAGCTTATCTTCTATCGCTTCTTGCTTATGAAACACACTTCAAAAATTTAAATGCAATATCAGTCGTTATCTTTTGTTTTCTTAATCCCTGTTCTCTTATTGTTCTCTTTCTTTAATAGTCTTTTATTTTTCTCATATTCTTTGACAATCAGTAACTCCTTGCCTATTAGTTACTTTATTGCCCCGTTGAAGGTGAAATGATTTGGAACGAACAGAGCGTAATGTGCTTGTCTAAAACTCTAGTATCACAGTTCATAATGAAGTACGAGATCAAACACAGACTGAGACTTTCTATGGTACGACTATAATCTAATCTCCAATTACTAAATTACCATATGACTATATTTCTCCGATATGCAGGAGCCTGAAGCCTCGGCTAGAGTGGGCATTTCGCTTATGTCTTCGGCTATTTTTCTCTTTCTATCGCTACGTCTAAGCGAATAGAAAATTCTGAACTTTAATATTTAAATTAGTATAACAGTATGTCTCCTTGAAATGTAGAAGTCGAATGTCACTGTGGTTCGATTACTTTTACTCTTCATATATTTCTAACCTTGATTTATTGCTTGCTTTTTTCCTTTGTTCTTTCTTTATTTTGTTGTTAAGTCTAATATTTTAGTCTATAATTAAGTACATCTTCGCACGAAATTTATGGTTTTTATTTTCTAAATAAATAAATACAAAAAGGTACAAAAATACCAGTGACACTGGTTGGATGTCCTGTCTTTAGCCTATCTAGTTAAAATCACTGACACATTCGTTTGGAACTTATTTTTTCAATTACTGGCGTTGTTTATTTATTTGTGCAGGATTCCATTCGCGGAGTCCACAACAACTTGTCGACGAGGATTTCGGATCCACACGAAAAAAAATTCTCTCTCGTCAACACAACAACTTGACGATGGACACGGACACGCACGAAAAAAAAGGATTTTTCTCTAGCCAACCGAATAACTGGCGACGGAAATTTGAGTGTCACGTCGACCACAACAGCTTGGCTACATGACTCGGAGGAACTCACACTGAAAACTAGAAATTAACGCCGAAAGAACGTACATAAGAGATAGAAAGAAAAATTTCGTCACTCCCTAAAAAATGGAAAATTTTCAAAAAGCAATGCTTGAGTTTATAAGAAGTGAAGAAAGACAAATGCAACTCCAGGAATCAATATTAAAAGTAACGGTTAACGCAGAACAAAAGAATATCGAAAAAGAGGTGACTTTTTCTCAAGAAGCAGTTTCAAACACAATAGAATAATTTAAATACTCTCTAGAAGATGATAAAAATTTCGGGGACTATTACAGACGTCATGAAGACATTTTCAACATTCATTGCCAAAATTGGACAGAAGCTAAGAAGTTACTTTTATTACTCAGGAAATTGGGAACAGAGGTGTACACACAATTTGTGGACTATATTCTACCGAAAAAGACAAACGATTTGACGTTTGACGAGGCAGTTACATGCCTTACAGAGCTCTTCAGTCCAAGGACTTCACTTTTTCACAAAAGGTGGAAATGTCTCAACCTCGTAAAAAGCGAAAGTGAGGACTACTCCACGTTTGCCGCAATTGTGAACAAACATTGCGATAATTTATATTGGCAGAATTTACTCCGGACAATTGTAATTCTCTTATTTTCGTACAGGGATTAGTCTCAGCCAAGGACAGTGAAATGCGAAAAAGAATGATCACAAAGCTTCATAACGAGCCTGGATTGACGCTACAAAAATTGTCAGAAAACTGCCAAAACTGCTTGAGCATAAAAAAAGACTCTAAGTATATCGAGGAATCGTGAGTAGCACATATACGTAAGTTGAACAAAAAGTTACGTTTTTCACCAGCCCCCAAAAGACAAACAACAATTTTATGATAAAGAAAAAATTACAAGGTATAAGGCGATTAATGACAGAGATCAAAGCAAATATAAGCCCCCCCCCCACCATCTCCATGTTACAGATGTGGTGGATTACACTGGAATAAAGACTGTCGATTTAAATACAAAAACTGTTTAGCTTGTGGAAAAATAGGACATAAGGTATCTCAATGCAGAAACAAAAACACACTAGTAGGGTAAGAACTACTAGAATGGACTACTAAGGCAAACTAAACACAAGAAAATACGTGGAACTCGAGATCTTAAATAAGAAGGTAAAATTACAGTTAGAATCGGATCTAACTATAATTAATTTACAAACATGGAGGAAGCTAAATAGACCGACCATGATGCATACACAGAAAATCGCCAATCTGTGACAGGGAAGCGTATCAATTTTGAAGAAGTAATTCTAAACGTAAAATTCCATGGAAAAACGAACAAATTTAAGATATTTGTAATGAAAGACACAGAAATATTGGTGGGCACAGACTGGATGCAAAGGTTTGATCTATGGGATTTACCCATTAGCTCATTTTGTAAGAAAATAGAGTGTGAGCCGTCAGAAGCTACAAAATTAAAAGAAAAACTATAAAGTCAAATTCCTGAAGTATTCTCGAGCGGTTTGGGACGATGTAATAAGGTTGCAGCTAAAATTGAACTAAAGGAAAATTTTCAGCTAGTATTCAAGAAAAAGCGAAACGTAACCATACTTTCGCAACTATAGAAAAAATTGACAAGGAGTTAGATAGATTGGTACAAACAGGTATCCTTTCACAAATCGAATTCAGTGAATGGGCGGCACCAGTGGTCTACGTACAGAAAAAATCTGGGGAAACCCGTGTTTGCGCATATTTCTCGACTGGGTTAAACAAGGTTATCAAGGATTATCACAACCCATTGCCAAGCCCGGAGGAAATATTTACCAAGCTTAACTGTGGTAAGGTATTTCTAAGATTGATTTAAGTGAAGCTTATATTCAGATTCCAGTAGAAGAAGAAAGTCAAAGATTTTATATATCAATACTCAAAAAGGACTTTACAAATTTAACAGATTGCCATTTGGGATGAAAGTAGCACCGTCAATCTTCTACCAGACTATGGATACCATGCTCATGGGACAGAACTTTGCTACTGCTTACTTCGACGATATTTTAATCAAAAGCGATAATGTAGAAGAACAAGCAACGCACATTAAAGACGTTTTTAAAAGAATTCAGGATTTTGGTTTTAAAATGAAGGAAACAAAATGCGATGTTTTTCTAAAAGAAATCAAACATCTAGGCCATATAATCAATGAAATGGCAGAAAACCAGATCCAGATAGGGCATCTGCAATAAAAAAAATATGCCTGAGCCGAAAGATGTTGCAGAGTTGCAAAGCTTTCTTCGTCTAGCGAACTATTACGGTGAATTCATTAAAAAAATGCACAAATTGAGAGCTCCCCTCAATGAATTATTGAACAAAGATAACAAATGGAACTGGACAGAAGATTGTCAGAAAGCTTTTAATCAGATCATAAAAAATTAACGTCTGATCTAGCACTGACGCATTTTGATCCCAAACTGGAAATTATCATTGCTAGTGACGCAAGCTCACACGGTGTGGGAGCTTGCATATTACAAAAGATGCAGGATGGCACAAGGAAACCTATAGCTCACGCATCTAGATCGTTGTTACCAGCAGAGAGGAATTATTCGCAAATTGAGAAAGAATCGTTAGGCATAATATTCGCTATAACTCGCTTCCACAGATACATATATGGAAGAGTGTTTACTCTTCACACTGACCATAAACCTCTTCTCACTATACTCGGATTGAAAAAAGGACTACCAATTTACACAGCCAACAGTCTTCTGAGATTGTGAACGAAATTATTGAAGAATATTTTCAAACCAGAGTTGCTACCGTCGAAGAAAATTGGTCATGCGGATGGATTATATAGATTGGTACCCGCGAAATGCGAACTTCTGGAAGACTTTGTAATAGCAGCTTTGCGAGCCGAAGACAAAATTAGTAAATTTCTAAACAATACAGTAAGGGGATTACCAGTGACCTTGTTAGAAATCTGAAGAGAAGCTGAAATGGATGAATTCATACAATGTACGAAGAAAAAAAAAGAAGAAAAAGAAAGAAATCTAGCGGAATGTTTTTCAATTTGTGATTAGGTGTTACTTTATAATGAAAGAGTGGTCATACCCAAATCTTTACAAAGACAAATTCTGAAGGACTTTCATGTAGGAGACCCCGGGAAATATCGTATGAAAGCGTTAATGAGAAGATTCGTGTACTGGCCTAATATGGATAACGACATTACTCAAATGGCAGAAAAATTTAGAGGCTGTGCTGCGGCAGCAAATACACCACCTATTATGCAAAAACCAGGGCCTAAGGTGGACAGACCTTGGTCTTGAATCCATGCGGACTATGCAGGACCCATAGATGGATATTACTACTTGATAACGGTAGATAGCTTTAGCAAATGGCCAGATGTTTTCAGATACAAAAACCCTACGATGGAAGACACTATTAATTGTCTACACGAGTTATTCGCAAGATTTGGCGTTGTAGATTGCCTTGTAACAGATAATGGTACCCAATTCACCTCGAGCAACTTTCAAGAATTCTGTGCGACATATTAGAATAGCACCATATCATCCACGTTCTAACAGGCAAGCCGAAAGGTTTGTGGACACGCTTAAGAGAGCCTTGAAGAAAGCAGAGGACGTACCGACTGAAAGAGCTATAAAACAGTTCCTACAAGTCTACAGAATCACCCCGAACGGAAACACACCATCTGGCCTTTCGCCAGATGAAGTGATGTTTGCCCGCAAAATACGGTCTGTTTTTGATAAACTATTACCCATCAAAAATAAAAACCGGCATACACCGATAGCGCCTATAAGATCATTCAAACCATGCGAACGGGTCTATTTCAGAATATTCAAGAATAATATGGCATACTGGGAACCAGGTACGATAATAAACAGACTGGGAAATGTTATATACGCGATCCAAGGTGAAAAATTCACTCACAGGTGACACATAAATCAGATACAGAAAAGACGTGTAGAGGAACCAAACTCGTCACCTTCCGAAAATGAAGACGCGATGGAAGCTATTTTCGAAGCCTTCGAAATCCAAAAACCACAAGTAGCCACGGAGATCAGAAGAAAAAGCCGAAAAAGAAATTCACGGAACCACTAATAATAGACCATAAGCGAAAAAAATATTACCCCCCCCCCAAAAAAAAAGCTATGGAGGGCGTGTTGTGGAGCAGACACTTTTACACAAGATGGACTCATCCAAAGTATATTTATACTGACAGAGAGAATACCTGCAGTTTGAGATACGTTGAGACAGGGTGAAAGATACGAAGAAAGTACACAGGGTTTTTAGAATGACATAAACTTCACTTTTACATAAATTTGAATGGTCAGTTTGAATTTTAAGTGCCGAAATAATTTATGTCCTTTCTTCTTTCTGTCATTTCCTCGGTTACGCGTTAATCATTATTATTATTATTATTATTATTATTATTATTATTATTATTATTATTATTATTATTATTATTATTATTTCTGTTGTTTCCTAATTTCCTTCCGGGTCCCAACCAGAGACCTAAGGTTAGAAATGACATCATTACATTTTCCAATGAGCATTTTCGTAAAAAATAAAACCACACACATTTTACATATAAAAAAACATTTTGTAAGTTTTGAACTGTACCTATGACTACATTTTTGTTTGTATTTTTTAAAGGCGTAGGCTACCAGGGATCTCTTTAAAGATTAGGTCAGAAGGTTTTCCAGCCAAACCGGGGGCTCCAACTGCAACTAGAATTAATGATGTCTACTTATGCTACATTTTTGAGATTTCCACTTATTATATTATTATTTCCGTTTGCATTCTGTTTCGTACAATATCATGCTCGGCCCTAATCAGAGACCTAAGTTGAAGCAATGCAGTAATAATAATAATAATAATAATAATAATAATAATAATAATAATAATAATAACAACATACAACCTATTCTTAATATATCGATCTTTGTATTCCTTCGGCCTCAAACCTGGACAACCAGACACGAAGCGAACAACGTGTTGGGACTATGGACCACTTAGTGTTTGGCTGTCCCGTCTTCAATCTGAAGGCATAAATTGGCTGGGGTGATGAGATTGGCCAAGATATTCGCTTGAAGAAATGTCAATATTAGAGTGAGCCAGGTAACAAACAACGGTAGGAAATGCAACCTTAAACCGGTATGGACACACTTGTCTTTCTTCAATTTTGACCTTCAGCTTGTCTAATCAGTTATTCGCTTATCCCTTTTCTGAACCAACTACATATACAGTATCAGATTTTTGGGTGGAAAAGAGTTTTTCGTGTTTGTTTCCGGCCGAACAGAAATGGTTGAAAGGATTATTCAGTTGCAGTAAGCGTAGTCAACATTGCAACATGAACAAGTGTTCCCCGTGGTGGTAAAGGTGTCTCATCGGCGTCACTTGTCGCTTGATCAATTGCATAAACTTGTATTAATATAATCAATGGTCATTGAATCTTCTTTGAGAAGAAATACAACGTTGGCATATACTTTATTATTTCTAATTAAGTCTTCATGAGAAATTTTGTTTGCAGATACAATGAAAGTTTTCTCCCTGTAAGAGAAGTTCAGAAAGCCTAGCATGTTTGGTAATCCAAAGGAGGAATATCGGAACAATACAGTGGATGAATGAATGTCTGCCAAATGAGATGGAAAATTTTTTACATGATAAACATGGCGCAGTGGATAAAGGCTTAGTTAATTCTTGGCTTGCACGTTATAATTTGTATCCACTTTTCATTGGCCATCAAAATTTGCATCTAATACAGGAGAATAAGATACTGATTATGAAGCTTTGCTTATCTCTTAACTGAAAGCCACGCATCAATGCGACTAACATAACCAAGTTGGCGAAAATATTTTTTCAAAAGCAGAAATTATTATTTGTGTCTGTTGGCGATCGCTCGTTTAGTTCAATAGAAATCCTCCCGATTCATACGCAAGAGTTTTGAAAAATATTCTATAATTCGCATTCATAAGCTGCCCAAATTATTTATCGCATTTGGGTAGCATTTGTACTTTTATTGATATAAACAAACACAATATTCCGAAAGATATGTTTTTCTTCCATCTGCAATGTTGCAATCAATAAACAAACGCAGCAATTTCGACAGTATTTTAAAAATAAATGCACTCTGATGTGACAGCTGTCAAAATCAAAAGCAATCATTTTGAATGAAGTTAGTTTCTTCTAAACACACCTAATTCCGTCTATAAAAATATAGCAATATTTAGTGCTACTCACTATTTAATTTCAAAGTGAAAAAACTGTCTTTCTCTCTCGCCCTGTTCTTCTCTCGCTCTCTCTCTTTCACGCTCCGTCTCTTTTTGTTATATATAGATCTGGGTACGCTTTACTGAAATCCAACGTAAGTTCTATTTCATTTTTTTTTTTTACATTTAATCCTTTGACGGTTCGTATGATTTTCGTGTTTTGGGGAGAAAAGTTTGAATATAAATTTTCTGAAATCGGAGTATTTCCGGCAATGATGAGCCATTACGAAATCTTTTTT
>OZ038493.1:44398378-44403378 GCA_964036315.1 Acanthosepion esculentum | reverse complement strand
TCCATACTGTTCCCTCCTGTAGAGGTTGATATGTTTGCTGGGGAGTTGTTATTCTTAAGGGAACGTTTGATACTCATCTTATTTTTGCTTATTTTATTTTTTATTTAATTACCTTTGTTTGCTGTTTTCTTTTTTAATTTTAAGTAAAGTAGAAAATAATTGATTTGCTGATTTCATTTTGGGATCAGTCGTAATCTTTTATTTAGTATTTGCTTTGCTCTGGGGATGTAAGTACAACTAGTTTCACTTCCAGGCAAAGTTTACAATTTTTGTTTTTATGGTTGTAGGCTAATCATGTTTTCGTTGTTTTCCATTATATTTTTGGTGTGATAAATATTTTGTTTTGTTTTTAATCTTCCAGATTTGTTTTGAAAGCATTGTGCTGTTCGCGTATTTCCTATTTGTAAATGATGTTTTGTGTGCGTAGCTTCCTTGTTTCTAGGTTCCTTCAATTATTCCTATGTATATTTTTTCTTCGGTATCTGCTGATTTTACAGTGGCTTGATATATTACATTGTTCTTCAGGCAAATGCCGCTTAAAGGACATTCGTTCTTTGTTCTGCAGTTACACGTATCACAGAGTAAACACGACTGGCTAAATATGGCCTCGTGATTCTTCCGAATATATGTCGACAATTACGTCAGAGGTGTCGCAGAGAGGACACTAAACGAGCCGCATTATAATACCAATTTCTCGTTGAAAGTCGCTCTCGTGTTCATGAATGTCAATAGGAACAGGATCAGCCTGACACAAATAAATAAATAAATACAATAATAAATACTAAGTGAAATAAAATGAATAAATAAATCGCATGCTTTTGTGCCGCCTCGTTCCTAGTAACCGATAAACTTGATATCAGGCTATTTTGAACTTCCATCTTTCTTAAGAATGCCAGGATGTAGAAAATGAAATGTTACCACCAAGATCTGAATACAGACCTGGTGCGCAGTATGAAATACCTTAATATGATTATCCTATCAAAGGGAAGATCTCATTGTGTAAAATAATAGTCAACACGCTATTCCCTATCCACAAAAAATCTATCTATCTATCTGTCTATCTGCCTGTCTTCTTCTATGTACCGTGTCCATTCAGGGTGTAGGCAATCATAGCCCTCCACATCTTTCTACTCCTTACAGCTCTTAATAAGTTTTGTATTTTTGTTCTTTCTTCTAAACCCTCTTCTACCATCAATTACACAGACCCATCAAGTACGTTACACGCTGCTTTTCTCTCTCTCTTTCCCCTTAACCTTTCCCGTGAGTATCAGAATTTCCAAGCCCTCGTTCCGGATTATGTCCCGGAGACTCTTCCTGATGTGAAGTATCCGTTTCCTTTTTGTATCCATTTTCTCACAAACCACGTGGTTCGTCACATGTTCGGTCCACGGTATCCTCGGCATCCTTCTGTAGAACCGCATTTCAGTGCGTTACAGTTCTCTTCCGTTATTGATCACCTCTTTCCCGTGATAATCACATATTTTAAACGAAGCACATTCATTTCAGTTTACAAGGATGGTGTCGGTTCATCAAGGGCTCGGTCAGTTAAATGCATTTATTTAACAGCTATCATAAGTTACTTTATTTTTCTATTTGCTTTTCTTTTCTAACATTTTTCGTGAAATATGAGGACATATGAAAGAACCGGTGCTCTTTTCTTTGAGAAATACTTGCCGCAAATGGAGAATACATACTACTTTGTTTCTGATTTTTATCAGTTGAGAGAACGTGAAAAAAATATCTCACTTCTGGTTTGATGGCCAAAGATACGTTTCGTTAAACGTTCCTTTTTATTCAATAAAGACACGAAAAGTGTGTTGTCATTGTTCCTTGATCTTAAATAAAGGTGTCAACTGAAAAAAAGACACCACAAACTTGTCTCAGGAGCAGGTGTCCCCGCTTCGTTTCACTACGTCGTTAGTTACATAAATTTAGTAGAAGAAAACTAAATATGGCAGAAGATCAAAATTACTTTAAAATTATGAACTGATTTTTTTTTTTTCACGAAAATTGCATTTTGAAAATCGGTATCATATTTCGGCTTTTTCTTTAGTTACTCAATTAGTTGGCGCATAAGTTGCACATTGTCAGTACCTATAAAATAATGAAGTATTTCGTTTTGTTTACGGGGGAAAATGGAAGAGACATATCCGGTTGAGGCGGTTGTATTTCAGCGAGAAAAAGAAAGTGAAAGTGAAAGCAGATGTGTCGAACGCATGCTCCAGTAAAATGCAAATACCTGCCAATTTGAAATATTTTAATTTGCACGCTCTTACTTCTTTCATTTTTAGTGATTTTCTATGCGTAGCTTGTTGGAGTTTTTGGGTACATTGTCGTAATAGTGAGCCAACCAAAATGAGCTGACTCATTTTATAGTTCACCAATAGAAGAGTTAACCAATCAGAAGGCTCAAAATATTTATTAGAATGTGTATAAAAGCGGGCGTGTTTTTTTTTTTTTTTTTTTCACGAATATGTGCAGCAAGCCTTTGATATTGAAGACGGAAGAATTACGGAAGAGCTGCTGGTGGTATCGGCGATATAGGCAGATTCAGTAGAGTGTCTGACTCGTGAGCGTTAATCTTTAACGTTGTTTCATTGAACAGATTACGTACTGCGCTGTACTCTATATTCATAGACTATGGTGAACATGGTCAACATAGCTTACATTTGTCACAAAGCCTAAAGTAAGGTGTTCAGTGTTCACTCGTAATTGATCTTACATTGTAATTTTGTTATTCATTACATCACGTCGTAGAATCCATCGGTCTTTAAATAATAACGTAAAGTCATATGTATAACCATGACTGCAATATTTTTTAAAAAGTTGTTTGGTCAAATATTTCCCGACTCAATAGGGGGGGGATTCCACAAATAATAAGTCGTCTTGAAATTCGCAAGGATGTATTCAATCTTTAACTTATGATTTAAAAGAAAATTCAAATAAAAGAAACCGTAAACTTCCACAGGTAATACTAGTATTTATTAAAATGAAACGAATATGGAAAGCTTCTGATTAATTTTTAACCGAGTTTCTTTTAAAAAGAATAGCCTACTTTCAAATAGCTGATATTCATCTGTCTCGCTGTCCTGGATTTAGTGTTAACGGGAATCGAACCTTGAAACCAAATCTTCCCGATATTAGATCGTACTGAATTAAATGTCTTCCAACTAGAGTGAAACAGTTTTTACTAACTGCTTCCTCGCGTGTACCACAAAATAATTTGGTGCGACTCTCGATAACAAAAACGGGAATAGTTAAAAATTCCTGTACACAGGACTATTGAGTGGTCGTCAACCCAGTGTTTCATTCAAACTTATTTACAGCCGTATTTTAAAATCTTTATAAGGTTTCCACTAACGGCTAATTACAGTAGAATTCCTTCAAGTTCTTTCGAGAGATTCTGTCTTTCGGCTTCTTGCAAATATTAAGTTAACACTGGAAACATGTGTTTGTTGTTGTATCTTATAAGAAACTAACTTACAGCAACAATTCACAAGTTTATGTGTAATGGGAAAATTCCGAGACTTATTATAGTTTCGCAATGTTTAGTGTTTTGATCACGTTTCAACCGATTACATTTCTCACCTTCAACAGATATCAAGAAGCTACTGTTCAATATAAAAAAATATTGTAATCGATTCGACTCAAGATGGCTGATAATGTTAATAAGATGCAAGGGGTTGCTGGGGGTAAAAGAGAATGCAAAGCCATTAAAAGGAACCGGGACCCCAATAGTAAACGGGAAATACACCATAAATCTCTCCCTCTGTTCAAAAGATCTTGGAGGAGTATGAACTGGACGATTTTTCAGTATGAATGTGTTTTTTTCAGATCATAACACGAGTGTTGCCGGTATCATATAACCAGTAAAACCACCCGCATAGTCAGTTTATCGCTGATTAAACCGCTTCGCCACCAGACCATTTTGGTGAGGAGTGTAGCTAGACACGCAACTAGATCAAAACAAAGGACGGATGCACTTTCTTGCAGTAACTACAAAGGGGTAGATTAGGATCATAGCTATGTAAGTAACCAGTGTGAGGAGGGTTTCCGAGACTAAAGTCAAGAGTCTGGAAAGTGGGCTCATCCCATCAGGTGCACTTAACGATTCCCTGACCAGGGCGAGAATACAATTTGGGCGATAGTCGCTGCGGTTGGACCTAAAAAGATATTGGTTTCACCATGCTTTATTTTCCCACTACGAAAAAAAAAATTAATCACTCTCTCTCTGTCTAGATATGAGGAAGGATCTAGTCAGATGCCGTTGTACAGTTCCCCTACAACCACAACCCGTCTTGGGGTTGACAAACATGATGATGATGATGATGATGATGATGATGATGACGACGACGACAGAATAATGTCTTACAGATGAGTAAAAAATTTCCATGTGAGTCGTGCTTTTCATACTGGACGACGGAGTAACGAATCCGTTTTTGGTTAAATTTTCTTTAATCGACCATAGTAGCCCGTGTTATATGAAATCTAGCCACCAACATTGAAAATAGCAAAATTGAAAATGAAGTATCTCAGTCAAGTGACCATGCTGTCAGACATATTATCTTGTAGTGAAATATAGGAAAATAATTCAAATATTGTGGAGTGAATGTGCTTGCAAAAGAAATTTTGTTTCCAGTGTTAGTTAAACTTTTACTATATTTAACCTTTAAAATATCTGGCCTATATATTTATTATTATAACCCCCCCCCTTAGAATTAACTGACATACTTTTGCCAAGGGGGTTTGTACAAACATTGAAGGCAACGAGGTTTTTAGAGAATCAGCTAAAGTAGGCAACGTTATCGTTATGATAAAAAAAAAACTGAGATTAGGATACCAGTTGAATAGTTTATAGAATATTTAGTAAAGGGATATTTCTGTATTTCATTGTTAATGCGATCAGTTCCTTATTCTCTACTCTAAATATATGGCTTTGTTTAACAATGATATTAAAGTTTCAGAAGACCATTGCCTATGGTCAGTATTTATGTAAAACA
>OZ038493.1:44388378-44393378 GCA_964036315.1 Acanthosepion esculentum | reverse complement strand
ATTTGTGTTATAAATTTTGTGCAGGTGTAACTGATTTTAAAGTTATTTTTGTTGAATAATTTTGCTAACCGGTTTGTTACAGGGAAGTATTTTTTCTATTAAGTTTAGGAATGTCTTCCCTATTTTTGTTTTGATTGTTTTTTTGTATGCTGGTCTAAACCAGATAATGTTTCTTTTGTGTTTCCATTGTGGAGGTGTGTATTGTAGTTGTTGTGTGTAGCCACTTTTTTAGTGCTTCGTTATATGGCGTTTTCTTGTTATTGATAATGTCTGCGGCTTATTGATATGGGTATTTGGTCTATTGATGATATTGACTACTATAGCTCTATCATTGATATTGAGCGCTTTTCAATACCGCGCATATATTATATATAAATAATATATATATTTATATGTATGTATATATATATATATATATATATATATATATATATATATATATATATATATATATATATATATACACACACACATATATATACATATATTTATACACATATATATACATATATATATCTACATACATATATATATATACATATATATATATGCATGCATATATATATACATGCATATATATATACATATATATATACATACATATACATATATATATACATACATATACATATATATATACATACATATACATATATATATACATATATATATATATTTATATATATATACATATATATACATATATATATATATACATATATATATACATATATATATATACATACATATATATATATACATACATACATACATACATACATACATACATATATATATATATATACATATATACACATATATATATATATATATATATATATATATATATATGTACGTCAGTCGAAGTTATATCTGTGAACACACGAATCCTGTCCCGCATTTTTTATTTTTTTGTTTGTTTGCTTTTTATTTGTTTAGATTCCTTTACTAGCCTATGATAAAATGCCATTTAAATAAACTAGAATTGCATGGGAACGCTGAAGTAGGAATGACAATAGATTATGATATTTCTGATGCGCTCCTTAAATCCATGGATATCTCATGTGAGAATTGAAATATATAGTAAAATTCCAAGAGATGGTAATCTATATTTTTAGCATCCTTTGCCGTATGTGATGTAATATGCCTTTAATTCAAGAGCATTGCAAGGAAGAGCTTAAGAATGGCTGATAAACAAAACCCGATATTACCCAGAATGATCAAATCATACAATCTGCGATTGATCAATTGTCGTCTAAATTCAGTAAAAATTAAAATAATTCTGACATTCATGTTACCAAAATTATACAAAAGTATCTTCCTATACGAAAAATTAAATATGTGCATTAAAACCAACATTGGCTAAAACCAGGACCTCCAGACGACCTGGAATCTCCAGCAACTATTCTGGACAGTCTCCTAGTAAATGTAGGTTAATGTTGCCATAATCCCTGCCACACTGAAATGTATGAATTGGAGCTTCGGGAGCGAATGCCAAGCAAAAAAGTATGCAGTTTCTAGATTTCTGGCGGTGTGAACTGCCTCATGGTGCTCTTTTCCTCACAGACGCTGCACAACTGACGCTGTTATACAGTGCAGTTGTGAAATCAAAAACAAACAACGCGCATGCGCTAAATATATAATATAAAACATCTAAAATTTGCCTATCGCGCCCTGTATTCCAATCATTAAAAGATTTTCATTCGACAGGTAAAATTCGTATATATCATCTATTTTCCATGCAGTAGAATCAGTCCTTCTATATGACAGTAAATGCTGAACAATCTCACAGATGAAGAAGAAGTTTGAAGCAAAATGCTGTTCTACAAAGGAAAATACCCAGAACAGAATTTACACAACACGTGATCAAAACAAAACTATCAGAGAAACAGAAAGGACACTCAACATCAGAAAGAGATTGGTGAAATTTCGAGAGCAGATACTGAGGAAAGAGTGCTTGTAAATACTCAGAGGACATATTGAATGCACGTAGGGCTGAGAAAAAAAACATCGCATAACGTATACAGCGAGCTTTAATAAAAGGTTCAGGAATGATAACAAAAGGTCAACATTTATTGAGGAGAGATTATTGTGGAGAGCCATGATAGCCAACGTCCTGAAGGGACATAGTGTATAGAAGAAGAAGAAGAAGAAGAAGAAGAAGAAGAAGAAGAAGAAGAAGAAGAGGAAGAAGAAGAAAGTTCGTTATAAAATGTGTATGTCTTTATTCAAGTGTAAGTTAAATACAGTGTTTTTCTTTTCTCATTTTAGCATATTATATAGCATTCCTGTCAGGTACCCTTGCAAAAAAAGTTCTCTTGTGCGTAATAGTTTTCTTATATATTTTGCGCGACCAACTACCAAAATCTTACGTGATTTACATTCAATTCGTTAAGGAAAATTCTAAGGGAATTGTTCTGTACATTCAGCTCGAAAATGGGATCAGTCAACTATCGATATTGTTCTTTAGTTGTATACCGAATTGGTATCACTGTTAACTGAACCGTAAATATGCATTTCTTGATATAGTGTAGGCTAAAAATACAAATAAAACATTATTTTATTCCTGTAGATTTAATATGGCAGTTAGCCAAATAGAAGCGAGTAGTCATAACATTCGTGGTACGCCTAGCTTTCCCACGACTTGGCCTAAAGGTATACGCTGAAAAATCAGTATATACAAGTCTAGAATATGGAAGAGATGATAACGCTCTCATCTGTTTAATGTCCGCTTCAGTGAAATGGAAAACGTGTAAAATTAAATATTCCAATCAAAACTGAGGAACTGTACATTGTCACAAGAAAGAAAAATAAGATATCTATCATAGTAAAGCAATCCATCTCTCCTCCCCAAAGCTATGGGTAAATAGCAGGGCAGACTGTGTCCTCTAGCCAAGGTTGGTAAACGGTCTAGTATGGTGACAACTATGAATTCAAAACCTGAGTAGTCGAGTAAACCGGCTCCCTTACCAAACCATGGCTAGTTTAAATCATAGCAGCACAAAAAAGAACACAACTATGGTTGTTTTCTAAACGTAGCTTAGATATGGCACAAGGCAGAAAGTATGGGGCACCCGTTAATGATCAAACTCACTAGTCAATCATAATTGTTCTAACGTGAAGAGTTTGTTACACATAAAACCACATCCGGTTTCCCCGTGCACATCAACTCCAAGTTAAATAGTCTAAGCAAAAACGCAATTTGTCGATCATGGTGAGGTCAGATACAATCCTGAAGATATGGTAAATTGGGGAGCTATTAGTTCAACAGGAGTGAGAAGGCCTTGGATTTGGATTTAGATCACACTATGTGATCTAGAGATTAAGCACCTTGTACAATGTTACAGGTGAGAACACAGACCAAGATTCGAACGCAGATTACACCCAATCAAACGGTTGTGGTTAAAAAAAAACTAGACAATTTTAAACTAGCCTAGTTCCAGTCATGTCAAACGTAAGTAAACAACGGTAAGAATATTATATTGCAATATTTTGCGAGAGCTTGACCACTCTGAATATCAGTAAAAATAATTAACAATGCCAGTCACGTAGCACCCGAGTTTATAGTTATTGACTAACGATAGTTGGAGTATCGAACGCCTGACAGAATGAAATAAACTACATAAGTAATATTTTGCTAGACGATATCTCTAAACATTTCTATTTGGCAAGATGGCTGTGCATTAGTTATTATATTTTACCGCCATTTATCAATGCAAACAAACGATTTAACATGCTTTTTGTCTCCAGCTAAGTTTAATCCAACTTTAAAGTCAACATTATTATTTATATCATATTTGAGTCTCTAAGCATTTACTTTATTCGAAGATAGATAAATATTGGTTGGTTATATTTGGGAAAGCATTTAATTGGTTGATGGACACTTTTTGTGAGTGGCTTGGCCCTCTAGAAGGGACCCAATGAATATATTCCATGCCCCGCAGATAGGGTCGGATATTTCTGGTATTATTATTGCGAAATAATTAACAACTTTACTGAGAATTCGAACACAACTCGCCGTTTCCGTTTTATGTTTTATCAGGTCTGATATCTAAGGAATGGATTTTGATTGGATGTTGAAAAAACTTGAAAGCTGATAGTTATCATACGGAGAGAGAGTATAAGAGAGTATAAGGAACTTTTCACTACGTGACCTTGCATCAGAATATTTCATTGTCATGGCAATAGATTTCCAATGTCTTTTTGTAATATATAATTCGGTAAAAGACATGCACTTGGCCATGTTGAACTAACCAAAGTATTTCGAAAAATATTAAAAGAATAAGAGCGGAAATTTGGTTTTTGGGCTAACTACCGAATCCAAGGGGAAAAATCATATATCATTTCTTGTAGATGAGGATGTCATTAAGAACTGTATATTCTATCTCTTGCAGTTGGGGCAAAAATTAATAGGAATATCAAGAGCCGTAATTAGTCGGGAGACTATGAAATCAGATATGGTTGATCATGTATGAAAAGAAATGGTGGCCAATAACCCTTACGGAATGAAGTAAAAATAATAGACAGTACGAACCTTGAAAAATCATATATCTGAAGAAATCAGAGCATATGCTTGGCTATGACGCTGTCTTCAGTAGTCCTAGTACTTAAAATAGCTTATGGGAGACATTGATAAAGAAATAGAAACGACAGCAAAAGCAGCAGAAATAGTCTCAAGAGAGTAACTTAATCAATGGAGGCCAATTCTAGCAATTAAGCAAAAGCATTAGGCTTGTCTCCGAATTCTAGGTTCTGTATGGTCCTCTGATTAAAGCATGGGTTCTTGAATTTAGAGGCATAGTTTTATTCAGTGGGCCAGGTTGGTTGAAGTAATCCAAAAGTGGCTTCTCGCTAAGAACTGCGAATAAAATACCTCGCTATAGCAGAGGTAAACAAAACTAGGCTAATTGAGTTACTTAAGGGAATTATAACTGCCAGAAATTCTTCTGTTTCTGAGGAAGCCATATTTAGGATTTCAGATTCTTGCGCGTCGGATTAAT
>OZ038493.1:44313378-44383378 GCA_964036315.1 Acanthosepion esculentum | reverse complement strand
CGCTCCTGAGTGCACTCTGCCCAAAGACAGAGACGCAAATGAGAGATGATAAATAGATGTGTTACAAACCACTCAAGACAGCAGTTTACACACAAGGTATTTACTCTGTCTCCCCACTAAGACAATTTTTTTTAAGGTGCGGACCCGAGCGCTTACACCGTGGCAAGGAATAAAAACTGTCCGCAGCCCACGCAACCGTTGAAATTTGTAATTTACTTGGCCTTCAACAAGTTGGCATCTATTTGTAAAACTTTCCTTAAATATAACAAGGCAATTTATGAATGCAATTTAAAATTTTTGTTTCAAAGATTTCAAGTAGTGAATATATCTTACTTTGTGAAGCGATAACGTATGGGCGAAGCCTGCTAGTGTGCTGGGGAAGGGTTAAGAATGTTGATTTTTAGACAAGATCATTATCATCCTAATTTTGATCACCTATAACACTCAACATCACCAGTAAGCTAGCCTCAGGGAGAAAAACAGGAATGTTGAAAGTATATAACAAATCCATGTGATTTCTCTTTTCAGAATGGTTACTAGCTTCACAGCATTTCTGTCACATGAGGCCTTTTGGAATCTCCAAATTTCATTGAACCAATTAATGGTCTATAACGAATATATTTTGAGCAGAATTCGTTACAGTTTAAGCTTGTAACATGTTAGATTCAAATGCGGTTTCGAATTCAGACTCATTTTTACTTTTAATCTGATTGTCACCAACAGATATAGAATCCAGTCGTCCCTGATATTTTAGATGGATAACATTCCCTAGTTTAATTGTTGGAAAGTGAATGTAATGATCTAAACCGGAATTTGAACACAGCACGCCGATAGCGAGTTAAAACATTTAAACCACCTGCACATCTACCCCCTCCCGGTATACTCTCCCCCAAAGAACCGTCCCTTACAACCAAAAACATCATTAACGGCAAATCTTTAACCTCTTGCATGGTATTCTTGCAAAGTTAATGCCAGCTCTGTTCTAGATCTTTCTCTGAAACATCAATTCGGCCAAACTCGATTCGTGAATTTTGGCACAGTTCCTTAGGCATCTGCTATTATGGCCAACACACAAATATCATAATCCATGGTTGTCTGTTTCCGGGAAGATTATAATATTTTACTAATGCGTTGCTTTCTAATGTCTTCAGCATTTGGTCAAAGTCCACAACTGCACCCAACCTCCGAAAATTGCGTCTTAGTTTCTATACGATTACTAGATCTCGTTTCGGTTTCTTTAAATTTTCAACGTCATAATTTTGTTTATTTAGCATGGACGAATCCAAGCCTTTTAGAGTATTATATATTACAATGGTGTGCTGAGTAAAATTGGCACGACCAAAAACCCCTCCAAACAAAGAAACTCTTAAATTTGGTTTTCACTGTATCATTTTGAAGATTATAAAAAATTAAGAATGTAATCCAAGAGTGACTACCTCCGCCAACACTATCTGTCTATATTTCTGAGATGAGGTATTATGTATACTGGATGAGGTATTATGTACACGCCTTTATCCACTAGATGAGGTATTATGTAACGCCTTTATCCACTGTGCTATGTTTCCCCTAAAACACATGGTACATTGGATACATGCGTTAGTTAGATCCAGTAACAGGACCGAAAGAGTGTGAGTTCAATACCCGGTTAAGGCAGTGGAGTACTTTCAGGGGGAAATTAACAGGAGATAACAGATAACTGACATCCATTAAACATGGCATGTGGAACTAGAACAGTATACCACAGTGAGCGAAATAAAGGGTTCAGTTTGACATTCCAACCGCCTGAAGAAGGCCGGAGCGTACAACGGCCGAAACTTTGTAATAAATATGGCAACAAAGATAGTCCGAGTAATATAAATAGTGTATCTCTGCCAACACTATTGTTAGTTTTATAATCTCAAAACGTACACTTGTTGACACTTTCGGGATGCCAACTTATACTCCTCGTTACACCTGTAATGCTTCAAACATATCAAAAGCTTAGGTATATCTTATGAATTTTCATTTTGATAATAACCTAAAAAAAGGCCAAAATGCCAAAACAAAAACTCGCTCTCTTTTTTGCGAGCTTTCTATTTACAACGTACTTCGGATACAACATCCTAATTAGTTTGACTGTCATTTATGAAGGAATAGATAATTTCTATGCAATAACTATCTTCATTGCTTGTCTAAGCATGTCGATATTATTGTTTAAATATTGCTCAATATTTTAACATCCTTTTATAATCTCAAACGAACACTTGTTTGACACTTTTGTGAATGCCAACGTTGGAGAGACATTAGTAATCGCAGATACAACTTATAGTAACGCCGTTGAACAATACTGGTGTCAGACGCCTTCGAATAACACTCGTTTTAATAATACTTCGGTCTCATTAATAAGAGAAGATAGAGAAAATAACGTGATCCATCTAGCAGAGAGGTTAGACTAGAAAAAGCCAACATTAAGACGTCACATGACTTCCTCTATATATGCGTTTCCGCTATAGTCACCTGATTTACTGAAGCAATAATGGGGTCGCCTGTGTTTGTTCACTGGCGATCTATGTTCAAACACTGTCAGCAGCGATACTTTCTTCCTATATAACAGTCAGTAAAAATAAAAATCCTATTTTAATAAATATTTTTTTTTTGGTTAGTTGTAGTTTTTAAACAAATACTTTAAAACCTATGTCTATTAATGTTAGCAAGGTGGAATAAATTCTTGTATCCGGTCGAAGGTTTCTTTCACAAAGTAATAATTTTGGGGAAGAAGTTATTTGATTTGCTATATATCGGCTGTAACAGCAAAATTGTCCAAATCGTGTAACAGCATAATTGTCCATCCCACAAAATTTTTAATATCTAAAATCCACTAAACTAATTGAGTTTCTTTTTCCAAGATTTCAGATAAGACGTTTCGAGAGTGACAAAATTTCTCGTCAGAATCGCTGAAAAACACTTTGAGTTATTCAGCTAAAATGAGCAGGTTGAAATTGCTTTGAGTCAGACCCATTGTCTTCACAAATGAGAAATGGTGAGAAGAAAAGTTCATTCAGACGTTTTGTAATGTTATCAGCATTCATACTCTGGCTTCCATCGTCAAAGTCTATTCCAGAACCATCAAGAGAATAGTATATAAGTTTTAAAAAGGAACAGTAGAGAGGAAAACTAGATCAGGAGGTGACAACAGGAAGACATCATCAATTCAACTTAGATCTAAAGAGATCAATTAGAAAAGATCCAACTCAATCCATGAGACGTTTGGCACGCGAGAAAGGAATTTCACCTGTGACAGTTCAAAGAGTAGTGAAAAATGAAACATACGGGAAGACCGAGGGACATTTTTACTACAAAACAGAAGGTTATAAGGTTAGAATGGGAGAAGTTCATCTTCAATAAGTTGGAAAATGATGCTGGAATTATATATATATATATATATATATATATATATATATATATATATATATATATATATATATATATATATATATATATATATATATATATGTTTGAACTTTATTTCAATACTTCAACAACTTCCGATACATTTCTAAGATATCATTTCTAAGATACAACGGTTTAGATTTTAATCTAACAATTGGACAATTTTGCTGTTACACAATTTGGACAATTTTGCTTTTATACCCAGTAGATAATTAGTTGCTTGGAACTTTGGGACATGTTTTTGGAGAAACGTATCCTCAGAGAAAATGGACAAGAACATAACCTCTATTTATCTTCGATGGAGTAATTATTTGTTTTCGAGAAATTTAGCTTTGTGTTAAATAGGTGTAAACTTTCTAAAAGTTGTCATCTTCATCGCATATTGAAAAATTATTAAAAATTATGGAGAGACCTAAAATTTCCGATATATAGAAAGGCTGGCATTGTAAAATGTTGACTACAAAAGTATTCCTTGGGATAGTTAAATAAAACACACTAAAGTATCAGATAAAGGATGAGTAAATAGAACACAGTCAAACTAAGAAACATTTTACGAAAATACATGAGGCTGTTAATAAGCACATAAGAAAGAGAGCGTGCAATTAGGATGACCGACGTAATTATTAGGCTGGTGAAAAATAATGTCGTTTTTGACATGATCTTGAACGTCAAAAAACATTATTTTTGCACCAACCTAATATATGAGGCTGTTAATAAGCACATAAGAAAGAGAGCGTGCAATTAGGATGACCGACGTAATTATTAGGTTGGTGCAAAAATAATGTCGTTTTTGACATGATCTTGAACGTCAAAAATCATTATTTTTGCACCAACCTAATATATGAGGCTGTTAATAAGCACATAAGAAAGAGAGCGTGCAATTAGGATGACCGACGTAATTATTAGGTTGGTGCAAAAATAATGTCGTTTTTGACATGATCTTGAACGTCAAAAAACATTATTTTTGCACCAACCTAATATATGAGGCTGTTAATAAGCACATAAGAAAGAGAGCGTGCAATTAGGATGACCGACGTAATTATTAGGTTGGTGCAAAAATAATGTCGTTTTTGACATGATCTTGAACGTCAAAAATCATTATTTTTGCACCAACCTAATATATGAGGCTGTTAATAAGCACATAAGAAAGAGAGCGTGCAATTAGGATGACCGACGTAATTATTAGGTTGGTGCAAAAATAATGTCGTTTTTGACATGATCTTGAACGTCAAAAAACATTATTTTTGCACCAACCTAATATATGAGGCTGTTAATAAGCACATAAGAAAGAGAGCGTGCAATTAGGATGACCGACGTAATTATTAGGTTGATGCAAAAATAATGTCGTTTTTGACATGATCTTGAACGTCAAAAAACATTATTTTTGCACCAACCTAATATATGAGGCTGTTAATAAGCACATAAGAAAGAGAGCGTGCAATTAGGATGACCCACGTAATTATTAGGTTGGTGCAAAAATAATGTGTTTTTTTTACATGATCTTGAACGTCAAAAAACGACATTATTTTTGCACCAACCTAATATATGAGGCTGTTAATAAGCACATAGGAAAGAGAGCGTGCAATTAGGATGACCGACGTAATTATTAGGTTGGTGCAAAAATAATGTCTTTTTTGACATGATATTGAATGTCAAAAAACGACATTATTTTTGCACCAACCTAATAGATTTGCACATAAATTTCATAATTTAATGGAAATATAAGTTTGAAGAATATAAAGATTGCGATGGGTAAATTGTCGCTATTTGTATTTTTAATTTCGCCTATGCGTTTTGTTTTATTTTATTTTGTCGACTGCACAGTATAGTAGGGTCAGTTGGGCACCGTCAGTGAGTAAACGAGCACCCTGACGCATTTTACACCATCAGAAATTTGAAAAAAAGCATACTGTACTGCTTGGCTTTCGGGCCGGAAGCTCTAAAATTTCAGAATTTTTGTTTGTCAATCTGAGGACAGTACATATGATTCGGAAAGGCGTTTGGGGTTATCACTAGCGATGACGATGTTATGCCTCCATTCATCTTTCTGCAAGGTCTCAGAATTTAACACGTAGACCTACATCAAGTGCCTTGAAGAGGTAGTGTTGCCTTGGGTCAAGATGGTGGCTGCTGGAAGATCTTATGTCTGACAGCGGGACTCTACATCATGTCACACAAACTGGGTAACCCAGTCCTGGCTGTCAGACAATTTCTACGACTAGATGCCCCGTCTTTCTTCAGGCCACCTAACTCCCCAGACTGCAACTTCCTTGATTAATATGCGCAGTTGAGTGAGAGACCATCAAAACACATTGCGATTCCAATGATAAACTGAAAAAAAAAGGATTATGGCAGCATTCACCAACTTAAACAAGGAGACTGTCCAGAAAGGTTGTTGAAGATTTCGAAGCCGTCTGCAGGCCGTGGTTGAAGTCAATAGTGATTTTATTGAATACATGTAATTTTTAGTGTTTCAAGATATTTTTGTGTAATTTTGATAAATATATCTGATAAAATGAGATGTCAGTGTTTTCATTATACCTTTAATTTAGACAACAATTTAACCATCGCACCCTCTATACGTCTCATATGCGTGTTTTGCAGATATATTTGTATCTAAACCACAGATTGCCTCGTCACTGCTTAAAGTAACTGAGATAACTCCAAAAACACGTGTACCTGATCTTTACATTTTAAATCATTCCAAACTAAGCAGGGGGATAAATTAACTAAGGCGCAAGGCTTTACTAAAACTGATTCCCAGTCAGTGGAAAAAGAAGAGTAGTTATGGAGACAGGAGATGACTTTTGACGTTGCTTTTATAATTTTACAAGAAAGTAAAAAAACAAAAAGTTGTTCCACAAGGAAAAAGGGCGAAAAAATTATTAATGAAAAACATACAGTTACGATTAGCAATTTGAACGGTAGAAGGATAAGACATACCTGCCTGTTTGACCTTTCTTTCTACATGCCATGTCCTTTCCTGGCTCATCACCTCCCTCTATCCCGTGAAGCTTCCAACAAGTTCCTTCCTTCTGCCACAGCCCCCATACCACGTTCTGTCATCCACTTGCTTAAGGCAGCTAGTTATGTCATGCGTTGTCTTCCCTTGTCACTCTTGTGAGTATCAGATTCTCCAAACCCTCCTTTCTCATTATGCATCCCAGGAACTTCCTGATGTTAAGTAATAAACATCCTCCATGTTTGCATCCTCTCTAAGACATCACCGTTGCTCACACGCTCGTTCCATGATATCCTTAGCATTCTTCTGTAGCCTCTTCTTCATCTTTGAGGAAATCGTCAAACATCCGCTGTCATAATCACTAACAGGTGTCACGTAACAGCGCAGTATTCTTTTCCTTGCTACCAAAGAAGTCTTCCGGTCTCGGAATGGTGTGTCTAGCTTTTGGAATGCGTCATTTGCCGTCCCAATACATCTACGGATCTCAGCCTCTCATTTACCGTCCTCTGTCAGAACGCTTCCCAGATATTTAAAGCGCCGAGTCTGCTTGATTCTAGTGTTCCCGACCTATCTGTTACTGCGCTTAAATTCGTGAAGTCGATCTATCAAATATACTGTTTATCTTAATAGGAAATAACATTGGGTTTTACAAAATCAATAGTCCAAATGTAATTTGCTCACGGTTGGTTACGAAAATAAATTTAGTAAATATAAATGTAGTATGGCTCCAACGAGAAATACTTTTCATAAGTAGGTAACGGAAGCTCGCTTTAACAGGATGTCTTCTTGTGGCGTATTTGGTAAGGTACACTTAATGTAATGTAGTTTCCTTGAAGAAAAACGAAAAATGCAATTTCAATTTCTGTTGAGAAGTGTATTTTCTTTAGCATAACATATCAATAACTAGGCCGAGAGACATTTATCGCTGTTCAAAATATTAATTATTTTGCCTTAAAAACTAATATTAACTAAATATAACGTTTACAGCAATAACAAATATATAATTGTATAACTATCTAACTATCCCTCTATCTCACAAACATATATATATATATAAAAATTCACCCTCGTCCTTGCCGTGAGCCGACGGCTTAGTGGTAGAAGTTCCGACTGAGGACAATTCAGTCGGGTTTCGATCCTAGCTAGAGGCAACCGGACGTCTAGCCACACTAATGAGCTGTCTGTGGATGATATGTATATGGGTGTGTGTTTATTTTCTTTTTTCAAAATGATTTTATTGCGACACAGAAATTTCTAAGTTTCAAAAGAGAAACTAAAATTGTAAATTTAATTATGAAATTTAAACTTAAAATCCAGATTTTCGTTCCGTTGTCGAGCAATGCTAGGAATAACTTTCTAAGAAATTTATAAGCGCAGATAATTTTAATATTTTGAGTTGTTAAGGAAAATCCAATGTATTTTATTTGTTGATATTAAGATTGTCTGCGCTTATAAATTGAGTAAATTTTTAGAAAGTTATTCCTAGCTTCGTTTGACAATGAATCGAAACTCTGGATTTTAAGTTTAATTTTCATAATTAAATTTACAGTTTTAGTTTTAATAAGTTCCACGAATTAATTTGAACCTTAAGTAAATTAGAAATGCGTTTACGTTTATTGGGTATG
Source organism: Acanthosepion esculentum (assembly GCA_964036315.1). NCBI lineage: Eukaryota > Metazoa > Mollusca > Cephalopoda > Sepiida > Sepiidae > Acanthosepion > Acanthosepion esculentum. Next base: position 44,375,362 of record OZ038493.1, on the reverse strand, counting down.
GCGATAAACTACATCCGCGTCCTGTGTAAGACGATAAACTACCTCCAACAGCAAGGCCTCTGAACAGGAGGTTTTGAGCAGCGTGGAAACACTTCTTAATTACTGGTGTACCCAGCATTACCAGCTATACTTCTTTTGAAAAAAGATATTACCAGTTATATTTTTTTGAAAAAGAAAAAATTACAAGTAATGCATTTTTGAAGAAACAATATTAACAGACATAAATTTTTGAAGGAAAACAAAAATTACCAACAATACATATGAAAAAAAAATATTAGCAGTAATAAAAATCTTGTCTGCATTAAATAACCCATTGAGGTTGATATCCGTAAAAAAAAAATAAACCAAACTAAACCGGTTGTGTGGACTTAATATATAAATATTAGGATATTATACGAAGAACTTTATCGTCCGCTGACTTTGGTAACTCCGTCGAACACTGAACTTCCTGAATCAACTGTACAGGTTCTGTTTCAATTTTGGCGTTCAAAAATACTTCTGAATTAGTGTACTCACACGAAGATGGAAAAACCTAGTCACAGGGAATGGATCACTTAATTAAAGGTTTCACATTAATCAAGGTGGATAAAGCCACTAAGACACAACGGTTTACTGAGTATCAAAGACATCAAAAGTAGATTAAACGTTAGCATCGTGTGGCCTAATGCCACACAGAGAGGAACAAATAGAAACCAGTTGTAATAATCCCTCTGAGGTACACAAGCAAATAGATTAAGATAATGCCAAATATGAGAGAGACAGAGATGACAAAAGCAGGAAAAACATCTACCTCACTAATGGAGCAATTAAAAAAACTAAGGGACAAAATGGGAAGACCGAAGAACCCAACAGAAATTAATCATCTTATATACGTGGCCTCGAAAACGATCGCAGAAACAACACGTGAAAAAGTAAAGACACAACAGAAACTACGAGGCCAATTTTCATGTCAACGTGAACTAGATAAGGGTTCCAAAAGGAAATAAATAAAAAGGACACAAATAAAACGAAGCCTTGACATATAGAATAAGACTGAGGTGCCAAAAGTTAAAGACAAGCCGAAAGAACAGATTCAATCGAAGGCACAGACGATCAGGTGTTATGAAAAAATGAACAAATTATTTGAGCAAAACAAGATCTTCAGGAAGATGCCAAGCAACTATATGGAGAATTGACAAATAATAAAATAGAGATAAATGACCGACTTAATATCCAGAAAGTCGAGAATTTCTGGTGTAAGATGTGTGAAAACTGCAAAATGCAAAATGAAAGAACTGTATGCATCAAGCAACAGCAAGAACAACACACGTTTAGGGTGCCAAAAATGAACGGATATCAATATTATAGAAACAACGGCTGCCATCTGCAGAAGCAAAAACTTGAAAGCACCAGGACTAGGCAGGATAGTCAAATCTTGAAAAATGAAATATCTATCGCCCACCAAATTCAAATCAGACCAACTAATTAAAAAAGAAAACGGTTGGCCTGATGAATTGGAGCGTTTTCACGATTCCAATGGAATAAATTATGACCATGCAATATTAGTGTTTAAGCTTTTTTATTATATCCTTACTCTCTCCTACACATTGAGTTCTACCTGGATTCAATGCTCTTGGAATTATCTTTTTATACGCATATGTATGTGTATGGATGGATATTTATTTATATATTTTAGATATACGATTGCATATGTATGTGTATATTTACCACTAATATTATCAATCTATAACCATATATATATATATATATATATATATATATATATATATATATATATATATAAACCAAGAAAAATGCCCCAAATGTATCACGTGGGGAATAACATACCTACTCCCCACAACAGGTGACGCAGAATCCGAAAAACTATGGGCCCATCACTTGGCTACCAAAAATGTACAAGATCATCACGAGAGGATATACAACGTCCTTGAGCAAAACAATTTACTCCCACCAGGACTGAAGGGTTGTAAAAGAGGACCTTACGGAAGCAAGGACCAACTAGTTATCAATAATACAATATTGGAAGAGTGGAAAACAAGGACAAAAACTTACCGGTCGCATGGATCAACTCCAGAAATGCGTACGACAGTGTGCCACACTGATAGATAGAGAAGAGACTAAAATATAGTGACTGTTGGCATTACGGTCCAATTCAAAACGGAGAGCATGAAAAACCGAAAGACAACACTAAACCTAAAACATACCGACGGGATATTGACGTTGAGACCAATCTACATCAAAAACGTGATTTTCCAAGGGGATTAATTGTCACCACTACACTGTATTAGAGACACTCAGCTGTCCACTGAACAACATTAGCTACGGATACAAGTCGCAGAATGGCAAACAGAAACACCTATTCCATATTAATGATCTTTAAACGTTTACCCAGCAGTAAAACCAGAAGAAATACCTACTCACCATTGTCAAGGCATTCAACGAAGACATTAGGATGGATTCCAGAATCTACAAATGTACCAAAGTCACCTTCAAAATCGGTAAAGTGACAGAAACTACATACCTTGATATCAACAACAAGAATATGGAACTAGGCCAAAATGATACATACAATTACTTCGGAATTAATAAAGGAATCGGAATACAACATTCAATTATGAAGAAAAAGATCCGAAAATAATATTATAGGATAGTACGTTTGATACTAGAAAGCGAACTTAACAGAGTTAATAAAATGAAGGCTATCAACACCTTAGTACGAAACAGCTACACCATTATTAAATGGAAGTTGAATGACGTTAAAAGACGCTAAGTCCAGACAAACGCCTGCCGAAATGTGTATTCACCACCCGAAATCAGATGTTGACAATCTGTGGTGCCAAGAGCTTTTAAGAAATCCGAGGTCTGTTCCTACTTGATCTAACTCTAATAACTACAAAAATCGGATTGGATGCATACCTCACGAAAACCAATGACCCTCTCCTTCAAAGGGTAAAAAGACAAATGCACTCCATCAGCAAAGAACCTGCACGCTTCAAGAAACAGCTTAATGTAACTGAAAACCTGACAGCAAAAACGAAGCGAATAATCTCTACGCCAAACGACTAAAACAGCAAAGCAAAACAACTTGGCCAAATAAAAATTACAAAAAAATATGAAATACCTGAAAAATGAAAATATATTTACTGTTAGGAACATCACAATATAAACGCATTATAATTTTGCTAAGAGTAAAACTAAACAAATTCATCGCAGTACCAAATATTAAGCTTTAGGAAAACAGACATGATTGTAAATCATAATTGAATGTTGTGAACTGTAATCAATAATAAAATATAAGTGACAATTGATTGGGAAGTGAACATCACTGAGAACTGTTCAAAATTTGGTTGGTCCTACAGTAACACAAAACGAAATTTGACGCTTTTTACTGGGAACCCTGTTGTTTCAGAATACTAACTTAGTAGGTATTAATTAAACCAAAGACGCCATGAGACTTACTAATTATTAAAGTGAGTGGCCAAAAAATGTTTATAATATAATATATTATTTATTCGCCGTCTATTAAGCATTTATTCATTTTGACTTTATGGGATATTTTTTTCCATTTTGACATTGATGTATATAGGTTTTTAGTTATATTAATTTAAGATCCTGTTATACCTGAAATATTTTGCTTTTAATAATTAACCAAAAGCCCCCTTTATTGAACTCCCTCTGTATGCCAGATTGTCTAATTTTTTCTGGACAAAGTTCTATTATAACCTTTCTCTATTATTTATTTATTATTTGTCTCTTCATTTACCATTTTTTATTACAACTCCTCCTTTTTTATGTGTCACCCTTCAGTAAAAGGCCTACACATGTTACGAATGCTAAAGCAATGATATGAAGTGAGGATTGAATTGTTAAATCTATGATTAAATTGTTAACAATTCCTACAAGGTAATTATCATTTGAAATAAAAAAAATAGCAATTTTAAAAGCGAATATGGTTACCGGTTTTATCCAGTGGCAATGTGAATGAAGAGAGATGTCGAATCTTGGAATTGGTTGTGTATACAATTTATTTGATTTCGTCTTGTAAGAAAATTTTGTATTTCTTTTCTTTTATGTTCTGCTTTTATTTATTCCTCTTTTTCTCCATAGCTTCCAAGAAGAATTTTATTTGAAAGTTCAAAGTGGTGTATATTTCTCTTCTCAATTAAGTTGTCCTGTTTTGGTTCAATACCATTATATGCTGAAAGACCTGCACAAAATAAGAATGCTCGTATATCATTCTTTGGAACGTCAGAACCGGAGAAAATGTATCTTATGTACAAACACACCTTTCTTGTTATAAGCCACCGTTCAATATGTATTGCTTTATTTGCAGTCTTCGTTCATTCGATTTTTCATTTTTTTATTTAAACTTTTAAAAAAAATCTCCCCCCTATATTAAGAATATGTGCAGGTGGTGTAACGTTTAGAACCTTAGCACGGGAAGTCGCGGAGCTGAGTTCGAATTGCGAGAGCCGCTTTTGTAAAAATGCACTTGTAAAGCATACCGAATGAAACGGTGGTTTCTTCTATAATGGCGACACACCTTCGATCCATGTGGAGAGAATATGTTTTTAGACAGCTATTCTCAGATACGCAGGCCGATAAGCGTAATACACACTGTTTTAAATAAGAAAATGGGGCATCTTTTTTAAATACGAGTAACCACAAAAATATTTTTTAAAGCATAAAAGCGGAGTAATAAATAAATGGTATATATATATATATAGAGAGAGAGAGAGATAGATAGAGAGAGAGAGACAATATTAGTGGTAAATATACACATACATATGCAATCATATATCTAAAATATAAATATATATAGATACATAGATACACATACATATATGTATAAAAATGATTCCAGGAGGATATGATCCAGGTAGAACTCAATGTCCAGGACAGAGTAAGGATATAATAAGAAATCTTAAACACTAATATTCCATGGTCATAATTTATTCCATTGGAATCGTAAATACGATCCAATTCATCAGACCTACAATTTCAAAAAAGTTAAACAGAAAAAAGAAAACAGAAAAAAGAAAAAGAACATCCCCGGGGATGTTTTTTCTGTTTTAATTTGTAGGTCTGATGAATTGGATCGCATTTACGATTCCAATGGAATAAATTATGACCATGGAATATTTGTGTTTAAGTCTTTTTATATTATATATATATATATATATATATATATATATATATATATATATATATATATATATATATATATATATATATATATATATATATATACATATATATATATATATCGTGCGATGCATAAATTGTCTAAATTAAGCAAAAATTACAGTAACATTGACATCTCATTTTAACACACATATTTACCAAAATGACACATAAATATCTTGAAATGCAAAAGAGTAAATGCATTCAAGAAAATCGTCATTGGCATCAACCACAGCATCCATACGGAATTCGGAATCTCTTGCCACACTTCTGGATGGTCTCTTTGTTTAACTAGGTGAATCCTGCACCATCTTTGGCTTCAGTTCATCTTTGTTGTTAGAAGGAGTTTTGTTTTTCTTTTGCTCACCTGCGTCCACACATATTAATCAAGCAGGTTGCAGTGTGGAGAGTATTTCCTAGATGTAAGAGGTGATGTGGTTGCAGCAGTTGTCTGACAGACATGACTGTATTCTCCTGCTTGCGTTACATTGGCCAGAGCCCTCTTGCCAGAGATAGCGTCTTCCAGCAGCCACCCTCTTGACCCTATTGCACTACCTAGTCAAGACAATGGTGTGTGGAGTCTGAGGTCATCCCCATAAAATTCAGTTTTTTTTCTTATCAGAAAGATCAGAGTGACTTTTCCCAGCTGCCATTGCTTCGACTCATCGTACCCATCCAATTCTTATCGAATCCTCTGCACTGTCCTCAGATTGACTCTGAAAGACTCTGAAATGTCAGCATTGGATTTCCTGGCGCGAATGCCAAGCCGTAGATAATGCTGTTTCCAAATTTCTGAGAGGTGAATTGCGTCATGATGCTTGTTTTTTTTCACGGACGGTGTCCAACTGAACCCATTATACTGTGGCGTCGCAAAATTAAAAAATATAAATGGCGATAATTTACCCATCGCGTCCTGTATAATCTTCACATTTCCATTTCCATTAAATTATGAAATATATGCGCAAATTATGTGTGTGTGTGTCCGTGTGTGTATGTGTATACAGAAAACAGTCTACTGAGAAAACGGAATGAGAAACATATTTGAGATTAAGTAGCATCTAAGAGATTTCGTCGGCTGCTTGTTTCAAAATAAGATGTCGATTTACACGAGAAAACAAATCTTCCCGGCGTGTTATGAGTGACGAATTCTTGCTACTACATCCACTGTATAAGATCAGCCAAATGACACGTCTCTTAGTAGCTCTATCATATGATCTTTCTTTTACAAGGATATATTTTATAACAGGATTATCACATGATATAATCTCTCGTATACCTCTAAGGATATCTTGAAACTCATTCCAGCTTCCTTTGGTTAATACCTCTTATGTTATGTAAACATTGCCCTGCATAATAAATTCTAACATTAATAGATTAAAACGTACTGTGAAGAAACGATATTGTCTCTTAAACTGCCAATCTCCAGTGGGTTATACTCTAGAGTAACTCCTTCATTCGATTGTTGGGAATTAAATTAAAAACAATCTATTTTGAGGTTGTGACGTGAACATGATCATATATTTTGCTGGATTCCATACTATTCTTAAGTGTCAGCGAATAACTACGCTGCATTTATTGCCGTTGACGTGTGAGATAAAACGATTTCGAACGGATAAATTGGAAAATGAATTAAATAAAACATCGCGGCCTGCAAGACTTCAAGCATGTTAAAAGAAGAAACAAGATTCAAGCATTTCAAAGGAAGAGAAATAAAGAAAAAGACAGAGAAGAACTCTATAGTATTAAATCCTATGTTTCTGAGAACCGACACAATGTTCTTATGTAATCAGCGTAAATTAAAATATATATTTAACTTAAAGTTTGCGTACAACATATCTGCTCCCATCCATGGATTTCTATGCACGTTGAAGAATCTCTGACAAAAGCATCAAACTCATACTCTCATATATGTAATATTTCTTTTTGAAGTTTTGTATTTTCTCTGACAAAAAGTCTCAGCTTTCTTTTAAGCACGTGCACATCATGCGTTTTAAACTATTGTTGTGGATTCCGGGAATGGAATCCTGCACAAATAACGCCAGTAATTGAGATAGAAAAATAAGTGTATTAAACGTAAGAATACAGACTTGAAGTGAAGATTAGTAGTCCAGGAATGCGGGTTAGTAGAAAGTATATGGACAAGTCTCTGTAAGTGAAGACGTAATTATCTCTCTCTCTGGACTCTCGTATAACTCACTGTGAACACCCTGTGTCTGTCTCCCTATCTCTCACCCTGTTTCAACGTATCTCCACCCCCAGGTATTCTCTCTGTCAGTATAAGTATACTTTGGACGAGTCCATCTTGTGTAAAAGGAGTATGCTCCATAACAACTATATGAGTCCAAAACAGGTTCACGCATCTGTATGCATGTTTTCCTATAAGAGGTGGTATCATAATATTCCCAGATGAGGTATAAAGAATATTGCATGGTAACATTACTTTTCTTCTACATGCAGTATCCCTTCGGGAAGCAGTTGATAATGGATCTGCAAAACTTCCTATCCTATGTAGCCATAAATAAAATGTGTCTTTTTTCTTTATTGTAAACTGTAAAATTTAAAAAAAGCGAAACATTACAACAACCATAGTAATATTTGCAACGATTATGCATAATAAAATTTAGTTATAATAAAATTTCAAAACAGAAAACCAATTTTGAATGAGAGATCGGAAATTATGAGCAGTCGTATACACACTAAAATATTCGCTTTGAGTTCATATGAACTGGAATGAAAAGAACGTATAATAAAACAAATTCGTTAGGAAGTCAATTGATCGAAATCGTCTGAAGGTACAGAATTAGCTGAACTGCTAATTTTTATACTCAATAAACTATATTATTTTTATACGTGTATTGAGCACTTTGTTGAGGCTACTCTTTCCTGGTCTAATTCAACTGTGAGAATTAAAATTTTTATTATATATATATATATATATATATATATATATATATATATATTGCTGCTGACGTAAAATTTCACTTTAATATATGCATAAGGATCAAAACGTGATATTGAGCAATTGAACACAATAGCTTGGAACGAGAGATAGGTGTATTAAGTACGAATTCCCTTTCGAAGTGGTTCCATTGATTGTCGCACAAATACCCATGGCAAAAGTAGGATTCCATCTCTTATCTCCTCCATGATTGCACAATTCAGCTTTGGTTTGGCAACCAGTCTAGGAAAATGACATCTCCGATATCAAAATATCAAAAGACTTAGACGAAATTTTTGGAACCTTGGTGTTACAGTGGGTACCAGTTCTCTGTTATCAGTTCTTTCGAGGCTATTCAGTTTGAAGAAATAAACTATTCGTTTGTGTATATATATATATATATATATATATATATATATATATATATATATATATATATATATACATACATATATATATATATATATATATATATATATATATATATATATATATATATATATATTTGCACTACAGTCCAAATTTGTGGGCGTATCCTTGGTATTTTTTTAAAAAAGTAGTTGATTTGTACTTTAAATAACTGAAAATTATTTAACATCGTTAAAAGTGCGACATGTATTTTTATTAGAAATTTAATTGTGCCAAAAAAAGTAGAAAAATTATGATTAAATTTGGCTCTCGCAAAATATCCCCCTCTAACTTGATTACTGCAACACAAATGTTGGCATTCGTTGATAAATTTTCTCACAATAAAATTCTGATAATTGATTCCTTTCCTTCCAATGAATTTAGCAAGCTCTTTTTCATTTTTTCTTCTGTCAAATTCATCCAATGCTAATTCTGGGGGTGGCTTCAAATCTTTGTATAGTGCATATATATATATATATATATATATATATATATATATATATATATATATATATGTATATATATATATATATATATATATATATATATCGGAAAACAATATAGTAGCCGTATAAGTATTCCTGTGACTTGTTTCATCATCACGAAAGATCGTTTTAAGTTTGTCATAGATTTCCCTCAAATATATATGTATATCATTATTGTACATTATTAACTGAGGTTCCATGCCCCTTCCCGACGTTATTTTAAGTTTCATCGGTCATCAGACATATGTTGGTGCATCAAAAACGCTTTCATTGCCTTAAATAAGCCATATTCTTAATCGGCCGAGACGATTCAAGATTTCTTATGGATGTTGTGCATGTTTCGAACCCTTTCATATGTATACAGCTGGTTTCTCAGATACATAATTAAACCTGACATATGAGTCAACCCTATTGATCTTAGCGTGAAGCGAGTTTCTTCGAAACTTGTGGACTAGCACTACAGAATCACAAACAAAAAAAAGCTGTACTCAATAATAGAAAGCACATTGCATGAAGTTTTTTTTAACAGCAACAGCAACAAAAATGGATAGCACAACTGGAAGAGAAAATATTGACATCATCAAGATGTTGACGTTTTTTTCCCTCGAATAAAAGGTTAGAAAAAATTCCTCATCACTATTGCAAAGAGCGTTAACAGTGACCTTGGGAAAGCAATTTTCACTGAAAAATGGTTTAAGAGTAAATAATTTTTTATCGTACGTAGCACTGTCTCCTCGGTCAGTGAATACTGAACGTTTCCTTACAAGAAGTCTATAATATTACCATTGCCACAAATACAATTATTTTCAGTTTCTCATTGAAAACTTTTACATCCGTGTATCGAATTTACAATTTAAGTTAAGTGATAGAGAAATCATTGAAATGTTCTTCTTGAAATAGGTTTTGCTTTTATGCATGACTGTCTTCCAATGCTAAATTGAAATAATTTTAAACTCTGGAAAGATCGCTATGCATGTAGGTATGTCAATCTTTTGCTTTAATCGCGGTCATCACAAGCAAGGTATTAAAGTCACTAAGACATAATGGGTTATGGGTTTGGAAGCATTAGAAAACAGAACCGTTATTAAGGAGCTAGAATAAAAGAAGAGTCATGAGGAGGACAGTAGTTAACGATTAACATTGCACTTAAACGTTTTAAGATTAATTTGGATGCAAAGCACGGAACAGCAAGAGAGCTCCACAAGCTGAAAATGTGAGACAGTAACTGTTAGCATAGAGGTTATGGTTACAGCTGGCCAACTAAACTGTAAACTGATATTACCTCCTCGCTAATTTAGTACGGCGCTAAAGTTTGTTTAAATTCTACGTAAAATTACGAAATGGTCATCCGAAGAATTACCATGAAAATATTTATAGAAAAGTCACAATGAAACAACTTTACGGTGGCGGGAAATTTACTCTTAAGGGAGATACCCATAATATATTTACTCTTAAGTGCAAATGCAACGTCTGGTACAATTAAGTAACTTGGCCATTTTAGAAGGTATATTCTATTTGAACTTAACAATGATTTTGTAAGCTTTGCATTATCTTTAGGATCGTTGTCTTGTTAAAAGTCCCAAACTGGTATCAAGCTCAGCGAATGTGCACTGAGACGTACATTTCTCTCCAAAATGTCCCTATAATATGCTCCATTCAGCCTCCTTTCTATTATTTCAATGTTCCCTACACCGTGGGTACTAAAGAAACCCCCGATTATGATTGATGCGCCTCCAAATTTTACTGTTGGGTTAGCATTCCTCAGCGAATATTCAGTTACCCTGTGGCAAAGGTCTGGTTTCTGACAAAAGTTTAATTTTCGTTTCGTCTGGCCAAAGTATATTTTCCCAAAATGCTGCAGGATTGATACAATGTTTGTTTACAAAATCCAGTCTAGAAAGAACGTGTTTTCGTTTAAGAAGTTTTTTTTATTTCCATGGAGTCCTCGAAAGATGTCATATCGACGAAGTGAACGACTAATTATATCCGTACTAAATTTTACTCCACTTACTTCTAGTCCCCCCTGAAGTTCTTTGCGCGTAACTCGGGGCTCGTTACCAACTTTTAACGTGTATTCCGTTACCCTTCTAGGACGACCAGAACTTTCTGGGGACGAATGGAATGGCACGTCTTCCAGTGAAGAACCATCGTACCATCTGAACTCAATGGCACATTTAACTGACTAGATATCTTCTTATAACTAACTCCATTTGTATGTAGGTCAACAGTACGGAAGGCTTGATCAATTATTTTACTTTTCTCCATTTTGTCAATGTTTAAAGGGCGGTTGACAGAAAGAGAATGACGCAATACTTTTAGTCATTTCTAAAGTTAATCATAAAATTAACCAGAAACGTTATAAATACGACCTCATCTTAATTTGGAATATTCTAGTAAAATTCGAACATTTTATAAAAATAAAGCTGTTGTAAATAAAAAAAAAATGTGTTATAAAATAAGTTACTAAATATCGACTTTTCTTCGTGGGATACTTTTTTGAAGATTTTTCTAGGAGCAGTAAAAGTTTAATTAATATAGCTGTATTAAAAATACAAAAGCAAATTGTAATGTGTTGAAACTTTTCCGTGGCACTGTAGCTACACAGATATTCTCATTTTAAATTATGCCAATTTTTGGGAAACACTGTATAAAGAATTACAGAAAGTTAGCTAAATGTAAATTATCCAACCAATTCCTTCGAAATGTTGGAGAGCAAGGTGCAAATATATTGCTGGCTGGCTCAAAATAGGGTATTACAAACTAACTTCATATGCAAATTATTTTTTAAGTAAAGTACAAAGTAAATGGAGTGAATGTAGGGAAAAGAAGGGACTTCAAAACAGTATTTTATTGCAGCTTTGTATAAATTAATAAATTGTTAGCATAAGGACAGTCTACTTATGTGGAAAAGAAATGACGTTAATCTTAGCTGTAAGGAAATGTCTGTATCTGTACGTGTTTCTGTACGCACTTTGTGTGTGAGAGTCTGAAATTAAGTCTCTAGGGGGAAATTTATTATCCCTAGCGGGGACAATTGCCATATTTGAGTTGCTACCTACCGCATGCTAGGTTCAACGTAGGAAAAAATGGAAGAAGATAGTGTCCCTTCTGTTTGTCTTTAAATAGCGCCACCTAACGGCGTCTTGACGGACCAAGTTGGGATAAATCACACAAGATTGAGGTAGTTGAAAGAGGTGGCAGTTAATCTCGGTGTGTAAGTCAATATATAAATTTTTCAACCCCGTCGGAATTTATTTACTTAACAAAAACATTTTTGGGAAATTATCAAAGAATGGATTTTGGAACAAAAACTATTGGAAGATACACTCTTACTTAACAAACAGTTTAATACAATAAATGATTTTATATCGTTTTCTTCTTTAAGGGTTAGGTTGGACTGGTTAGGAAGATTTTACGACTATTCTGTTTTATTTAAATCTATAGATAAACATTGTTTCTGTTTATACTTGAGCCTTTATGTAAACATTGGTTGTGGCCATACTTGCGTCTACAGCAAACATAGGTTGCAATATCACGTGAAATTATAGGCAAACGTTTCGTTCTGCTTTAGTCTACAGGAGCACATTGGCCTTCTTTATACATGCGGCTACGAGCAAACAGTGGCCATGTTTATAATTAGGTTTACAGGCAAAGTAGAATCTTGTTTGTACTGTTATAAATATTTGTCATGTTTCTAATAGATTATTGCAAAAGTTCGTATTCTATTAGAAAATAAAAGACAAATTCTCTTACAAAAAAAATATTAGTACATAGTGTCCATTGTACTATTTCCTTAGAAACTTCGATTTATTTGTTGGAAGACTTGTGATGTAGTTTTCCACTGACTTTATGTGATTCAATTCTTTGTGATTTAAATTGTTATATAGAGATCGGAACAAATGAAAATTCGATAGGTCCCAATCAGGAAAATACGGTAGGTGCTGGATGGTTCTCCCATTACAGCTCTTTAAGTATCTACCAGTTTTGCTTTTGATCATGTACTCTTGCGTTTTCATGGTGTAAAATGTCACCTTTGTAATTCGCCAAAATTGGCCGTTTTTTCTTGAACCCAAGTCATTTCATATAACAAAAAGCGCTTATGGATGCAATCTCTTCCATCGAAATGTTTGGTTTATTACCCACGGCGGCAAGCAGAAGTTAGTCGGTATGTGGCTTATCGTTTAGGTTAACATCACCCACTGGAAATCTGCCCAACCCTTTTTTGACCGCCCGAATAGCTGTGGCGCGATCCAAATAAACCTTCTGAATGAGGTTTCTTGCAGTTCCAACATTTTTCTGAAATTCATACAGCATAATAAGACGAAAATGTAACCTGTCACCCTCCCTCATTTTCTGGGCAAAACTTCAACATTATGCCAATTCTGACTCGCAAATGAACGATGCAGAGTTCCAACATAGAACACTAGAATCGGCACAAAAAACAGCAGTCTGAAGCTGTGGTCATTTTTATATTAACAATGACAATCTGTCACGAACTTTTAAAATGATCTGATATAGTATAACACCAACAAGCCTATCAATACAAATCTATTATAAATATGTTCATTACAATTTAAACAAAAAAATTATTACGGATTATGAACCTAATTGTCTTTACGGCAGTATTAAAAGTCCCGATTACCGCCTACTTATTTTAAAAAAATCACTGAATCATAATCGTTCGATATTTATCTTCTAGACATAATGAAAATCCCACAAATACATTCTTATAAATCTTAAAATGTAGCTAGAAAATGTTAGCCTCATTAGACATACCAACACATAGATGTAGTAAAAACCTTTCTTTTCACGACACTCCTGCCATTATCACAAATGAGTTTTATAAACACATCTAGAAAACACCAAGTCAGCACTGAGAAAATCGCAAGTATAACATTGCGGTTATTTTATATCAACAAGAAAGATCGCAATTTTGCAATGATTTGATATTGGAATCTTTAGGCAAAAATTAATATTTTTAATACACGAGCCTTTATTCAAACAACAGGTGCACATAAAAAGTCTGCAATCATCCATCGAAGAGGTAGCCTATATATTTTCTTTCGTCTGCAAAGAATACCGAAAGGGCATTCTAAACCCAGCCAACATGGCTTTACTTTCACGGATTAAAGGTAACTACTAAAGTTATTTTAAATTATTTTTGTTTACATTGCTGATAGAAATAAACCCTCTCTTCCAATACGGATATTTAAGTTTATTTGACAATATCAGAGGAATGAACAGATTAAGTTGTCTAAACAATATTGATATATTAATGACATTCTCACACTTGTAGACGATATATACAACAAAAACTTGTGCATTCGTTTAACGCTTTCCAATATGTTACCGTTACTCATACATCCTTCCTCAAAGGCCAAAATATTTCTACTTTAGGACAATTTTCGTAAATTTTACTCTTGATTCAAGAATTGACGTATTTATCGCCATCGGCCCGCTTCGAATTGTACATTTGAATTAACGGTAGCAGTTACATTCAAAAGATAGGGTCTTGTAGGTTTGCCGGAAAATCGAATATATATCGTTGAAGCGCTGAAAATATTTAATGACCAATCAGATTTCAGCGAATCTAGCCTTTGTCAGAAGCCACCCGAGGTCTTATAAATGTCAATATATAATTATTGTTAATCAGTCAGAGAACAGAGATGGGAGTATAAGATTTCTGACGGGACTACCTATCGACAGAGATTCCAGTGCTAAAACGTTTAAAATTACAGCTTTTAAAGTCGTTCATCAGATAGGACAGGCAGTTTCAAAATGATATAAACTTATTTAACTGATTAATGAAACGAATATCTCTTTAGGAAACTATCTGACTTTTAGATATCCATACACCCTTATTGAATATCAAAGTAGACAATAATACCCGATATAGGTATTAAAGAGATTTTATTCCCTCCGAAAGATTTTCTGAAAAAATTGTATCTTATGTTTAGACAGACGCTAATAAAATTCAAACGCTTAAATAATTTCACTTTTATTATTATAATAACTTTATCATATATAATATTAACAATATCTGATAAGATTAGGAAACTAATTTGTCTATAGATAGAAATGTTGAATCCGTTAAACTAATGAATCGAGGGTATGATATTACGGTTCATTCTGCTAACGTTCGATCTTCATCTTAAGGGATTGTCTTTTATCCGGTTATCTTGTGTGCATATACTATACATTCAGTTAAGTTCACTTCCTTATTTGTGTTATTCTGAGCACCAGGAAAAAAACATTGCCAGAGCAGTTGCCATGAAAATATTTGTAGAAAAGACAGCGGGAATCCTCATACGTCAGCAAGGAGAAGACTGATGTCGAGATGCCAAATCAGGATCTATTATATTGCAGATCCTTCTGTGGATTTTGTCAAGAGCCTCGAGATGACCAACAGGCACCAGACCAGATATGGCAACAGTATTCAATGCATGGGGCAATGGCAGATTGGCAAATGTGCAAGATGGACTTTGTCGAGAAGAACCTTCTGGCACAGTGACCCAACATTCGTTGCAGTAGATGCAGCTATTGATTCGGTGTATTCGATCCACTTCAAGTCAGATGAAAACGTGAGGCCAAGACCCCGCAGTGTGTTGATCTCCATGAGTCTAGAATCATCTATGTATAATGGCGGACATGAAAATTTGTGAATGATGGTTAGACGAGTTCCGTTTCGTTATGGCGGCATTACAATTTTCCTGATCAAGTTAACCATTTTCAAGAGAAGCGGCCAGGTTAACATTGTCCGCTGTGACAGATTTACTATTGACGCATGTGTAAATGGTTGTGTCATCAACATAAAAGCCTACTTGGGAAATGGTAACATCAGGAATGTCATAGAGATCAGAACCAGCGTAGGACCAAATAGAGAACTTCAAAGGACACCCACCTTCGTTTCATAGGGACTAGAGACGAGCCCATTCAAAATGATCTTCATTTGACTGATACGAACAATTAGATTAAATCAAACAGTCCTCCAGTAATATGGTAACACCGGGGCTTACGTAGAAGACCAGCATGTCCAACCCTGTCAAACGCATTCGAGATATCTACATAGTTCGAGCTTCACCGTTATTATCAAGAGTTTGATATGCATATTCAGTGATGGGGGTACAACATCAGCTGTAGACCTGGCAAAAACGGAAGCCATATTGTTTGTGATATACTATTTCCTGAGAAGTAATGTGCTTAAACGCTTCATCCTTGATTAAACCCTAGAATACGTTGTCGAAAAGTGTCAGGAGACTACTAGGTTGATAGTGGGCTCAGAAAGTTCCCGTAGTTCTTTAAAATAGGAACTACAGAGGAGGACTTAAAATATGCTGGAAAGCAGGAAGCAGCGAGGTAATACTTGTAGTGTCTGAAGAGAACTGGAGCCAGCTCATGGGCACATTTTTTTAGGGCGATGACTGGGATCCCAACACCTCCGCTTATCTTATGGGGGTCTAATTTAAAAATGATGTCTGAGATCATTGGCGATATCATGCGTATATGATTCAGTAGGATCTCTGTCCTACTGGGGAAATAAGGTGTGGATACGCCATATGAGTCGAATGTTGAGTCGAAACAGATTTTCTGGGCAATGCTATCAACCTTATCTTCTGTAGGTCAGGCATTTGAATTCATTGGATAGGGGACGGATTGAGGATTTACTGTTGTTCAGGATACTCTTGCAGGACCGGCAATAATCTCTAGAACCGAACTTGCGAGATGATATACGTTATTTCATTCTATCTGTAAACAGTAACTTCTTTCTTTTGAAGACACGCTTGCTCTCGTGACGAGCAGCAATGTAGATACGCCTGTTGCTAATCAGACGTGTCTCTCTGGTACAGACGGAAAAAGTGATTCCTGTGGTCTATAATGGCCAAGCATGCAGGTGAGAACCAAAGAGATGAACATGGTTTAAGTTGGAATTTCCTTGCTGGAATGAAAGTATCCATGTCGGCTTTCACCCAGGAGGAGACATCTGACGCCCAATTTTTAAAAGGATGATTAAAAACTTCATTCCATGAGACGTCACCAATGAAATCATGGAACGAGTCCCAATCTGCCTCGTTGGGACTCAACCGCATGATGAGAGTTGACAAAAGGGCAGAGCTTCGTATTACGACAGGAGTCAGGAATAGAGGTAAAAAGAGATCCAGAAGGGAGGTGAGCCCGCAGTGTTATTGGAGAAACGAGTTAGGAATTCAGTCACTTGCGTGATGGATTGTGACATTAAGGTCAGTGACAGAGTGTTTATGCAACATGGTTTGGTGGTCATTAAAGTCACCGATAACAAATATATTTGCAAAAGGGAGTAGAGAGATAGTTTGTCTATATCATGGGTAATACTATCGAGTAAGCAACAGTCTTGAGAGGAAGGGAAACGGTAGAGAAAGAAGAGATAGCTGACTGAGCTAAGTAGAAGAAGACGGCCACACATGTAAGAATGGTGTGAATATTTAAGAGAGGGTTCCCTAGCCATCGTGAAGTGTTAGCCGACATAAACTCCCAGGTTGTGCATGTGGACATTAGAGTGCCTCCTAAGGAGTAAAAGGTAGACTGGAATCGGGAAATCAAAGGAGGGAATTGAAGAGTTAAGTTTAGTTTTACAGAGAGCTAGGATATCTGATGACTTTCGGAGGGGAACGATTCCAAACTGCAGAATTTGGTACGAATATCAAAATTTTGGAGAAAGAAAGCTTAAGAGTTTAGATGATTTCTTTTTTGTTTATAGTCATGATGTGTTATTTTATTAAGGACAGGCCCACGTTAGTAGTTGCAATCGGTCGTCTAATGCAACATGTGCAAGAAGGGAGGTTTTGGCGCAGACAGCAACATAGTGTGGCTTCGGGGTTACTCACCAGACGTGCTTGCAGAGACATCCTTCCATGCGCGACATGACACTGCAAAAAACTCGATATTATGTGACTGTTGATCAGATCAGCCTCTCAAGGCGCTACGGAAGTTTTGGGATTTCTAATTACCAGTCGGGAGCAGCAACTAGAAAAGTACCAACTCGGTACCCTCAGGATGAAGAGACATTGCTACTATTCACACATATTACAAAAAAGCCAGGACAGCAGAATTATTAAGAACTTGGTGAAGCAGAAGGGCCGGAAATCCCATCCTAAATAGGAAACAAGGTAGGACCCTCTGCTCCTGTCCAAGAAAAGAAGGGAGTATGGGCCGCGCGATAGGAAACCCTGTCTACTCCTATTAAAGGAAAAAGTACATAGTTGAGACGACCATTTGAAATACAACAAAGAATTAAAAAAGACAGAGACCAACATCTAGAAGAACTTTACAAGAAGACAAATAGTCATAGTTTTCCTCCATTTAAATTATAATAGAATGGATACATATAAGTTATATTATTAGAGTTTTTCTCCGACCCAAAGAGTTTTAAGGCAATGCTAGAGATAAATAACTTAACGTAGAAGAGTTGGGAATAGGTATTTGGGGGCGGTGTCCCGAGAATCGTATCAGTAGTTTAAACAAAGAACCTACAGTAACATGATGGCCGTTCAGTATTAAAATTAATTATACTCAAGACGAGGAACGATTCAAACCTGAAATTTAATTCAAATTTAAACCCTGAAAATACCACGGACAACATCATTTATTAAAGGAAAACAAAAAATAAAATAAGAAATCAAAAGGGAAAAGACAAAGAAAGAGTCACAAAACAGTAGAGGGAAGAAAAATAAATTAGATGACCATTTCAAACAAGAATTAAAAATGGGAGAGACCTACCTCTGAAAGAACTTTACAAGAAGACAAATAGTCCTGGGTGGACCCGTAGTTAAGTTCTAACAGAATGGACACTGATAACATATATTTGGATAGGCTCTCTGCAGCCTACAGAATATGCAGACCACGCCATGTTTAAATGGCATATCATTAAATGTTAAACAAAATATACGTTTTTAAGTCTTCTTAATTTACTTTTTATTACAAATTATAAATAGCTTTATTCGTGCTACTATATAAATAATAAAAACATACTCTTTTTTTATCTTCATGATTTAAGTGTGCCGCTGGGGTTTAACAATAGGTCCAAGTGTGCGCGGAGATGATAAACGTAGAAAAACTTTAGTGTTTCACCTTGGCGCATTGTCTTTCAGAAAACACACCTGTTTCCATTCAGTTTATGGAAGCTTATATATCACTGCAACATGTCGTTGAAGCAAACTATAGTAGAAGACTTTAAGCAGCTTAGACATGCCAGTAACAAAAAAAGTTCGGATTCTAAATTTTGTACGGACAACTGAAATACTTGCTGATATACATAATGCTCATTTCTTATTTTTGAATCGGGAGCAGTTACACAAATTTTATTTATGCTTTTCTTACTTCTTTATTTTTTTTGTTGTTGTTATTTTCTCTTGTGTAAAATACCCTAACCCTAACACACTGACATTTTAAAATTTGTAGAAATTTAATTTAATCTTAGTTTCGTCAATTTGTTGTTTGAATAAACTAAAAAAGGAATAGTATTTAGCTAATGTTTTTAAAAAAGGAATAGTATTTACCTAATGTTTTTAAACACAAGATGTACAAAATGATTTTAAAAAACGCATACTGACGCATTCACAAGAAAATGCAACAAGCAATTTCAAAAATAATATCTGACAAATATTATATAGAAACAAACGCTGTAGTGGCTATTTTTGTGTAGCCTTACGGTCAGTCACGTCTAACACCGGTTCCCGTACGATCACCGAAGTTCTGTAACGTGGAACCTGTCTGGTACTTAAACCTGTAACCGCTTGGAAATATCAGGAGCTGAAAACTTGAATATACCGGTGACAGTTTCAATTTCCATTGGGTTCGTTATATTCACCTACACGCATATAACTTTGGAAAAATGTCGGTTGATTAGTCAGACTTGTATCTCTAAAGCGATATCATCTAAAATCAAAACAAACTTACAATCCCCAAATATTTTCTGACTTTAAATGACGTCCAACTGATAGAAAACAAATTAGTCAAAGAATAATTTCTCTTTGGCCCAGTCAAACTGAAATGGACATTATTACTATTTTTGTTTTAAATATGAATGATAAGATGACTGTGAACGACAAAGGCTGTAGTGACGGTAACGAAAATTCTGTCACGTTGATGAGAGGCTATCTTTGAATTGACAAGAGCGAAGCAAAATATAATTTGTTTAATATGTAAATGAGTTTACAAAAATAAATGAAGTGTAGTTTATTGATTTAAATTCTTTGTTACACATTAGTTTGGATATATATATATATATATATATATATATATATATATATATATATATATATATATATAAGCTTGTTTACTCGCTATTGTATTCCGCCATTAGACGGAACGACAAATTAAATACAAGACAATAGAAAAGGGTGTAAGATATACTTTCTCATCGCACTTATTCAACATTTAGGCAATCCTAAGAGAACTAGACGTCAAACCCAAAATTTATTGTCGTTGGACACAACATAAGATATGTAGATGACACCGTGGTGACGATAGACAAAGAGCAAAACCTGAAGAAATACCAAGAAAAAGGGAAGCAAGAAGAAAGGGTTAACCATTATTTTTTTTTAAAAGAGAGAATGTATTATATTTATATTATTCGGACTATTTTCCTCATCTTTGTCGCCATATTTATTACAACGTTTCGCCTTTATCAACTGGCGTTGGTTAGATCCAGTGACAGGTCCCAAAGAGTGTGAGTTCAATACCTGGTTAAGGCAGTGGAGAACTTTCAGAGGCACAAAATCAACAGGAGATAACTGATAAAGGGTTCAGTTCGACATTCCGACCACCTGAAGCGTACAACAGCGGAAACGTTGTAATAAATATGGCGACAAAATGAGGACAATAGTCCGAATAATGTAAATAATGTACATAATAACTCATCTCAGAAATATAGACAGATATTGAGATAAATTATTGTTGGTAGCAAGTGAAATAGCTGAAGCTGTTCTGGTGATCGCTTTCTAATCTAGCTCAGATGTGGAACAAGGCCGAATACACAGGGCAACCAGTGAGGATCGAACTCCCTATTCAGTCGTAAGTAAGCATAACACGACGTCGAACGACCATAAAGATTATAAGTGTATCTTATATGTGGCACAAGGCTGAACGTTGGGAGCACCCAATGAGGACCAAACTCACTACTCATTCCTAAATGATCTATTGAGACCAACCAATTAGCCATTGCACCACGTCAAACGGTCGTAAATGATTTTCTGAGCGTAGATTAGATGTGGGACATGGTGGAAAATATGGAGCCGCCTTTGAGGAAATAACGTACTACTCACTCGTAATTGATTTGATGAGACGAACTTGCTAAACATTACACCACGTCGACCGGTCGTAAATCATTTTCTAAGCATAATTTACGAGTGGCACAAGGCCGCAAGTGTAGAGCACCCACCAAGGATCGAACTCACTACTCAATCGTAATTAATCTAGCGAAACAAGCTTGCTAAGCATTACACAACGTGGAAGTGCCTAAAATAACCCATATATATATATACATAAACACACACACACACACACACACACACACACACACACACACACACACACACACTTATATATATATATATATATATATATATATATATATATATATATATATACACACATATATATATAATTATACAGGGGTTGGACAAAATAATTTAAAAAATTGTTAAATTCAAAGAATATTTATTTAATATAGAGTTGTTCCTCACTTAGCCTCACATACAGCTTTAATACGTCTAGGAATGGAATCATACAGCTTCCTGACTCCATCCAGAGGAATTTTCAGCCATATTTCCGTTAATATATGCTCCAGCTCTTGAAGACACGACGTGGAGGATAGCGGCTCCTAACTTGTCGATCCAAAATGTACCATAAATGTTCAATAATATTGATATCTGGAGATTGGGGAGGCCACTCCATGTGTTCTCGCTCACTTTCATGCTCTTCATACCAATTCGTAATTACTCGAGCGGTATGTATTGGAGTATGATCGTCTTGGAAGATGCAGTCACCATCAGGGTATAAAGTCTAAGCCATTGGATGAATATGATTTCCCAAAATGTTCAGGTAATTTTTGCTGTTGATTCTACCATGCAGGGCAACTATTGGACCGAGGCATTTCCATGATATGGCGGCCCAAACTATCACTGATCCACATCCATGCTTCAGTTGGAAAAAATCAGTCAGTGTTGTAAACTTCTTTAGGTTGCCTTCACACATAAACTCTCCCTGAAGTTGGGAAAAGAGAAAAACTGAACTCATATGAGAATATGAGTTGCTTCCATTGGTCTGCAGACCAGGCATTGTGATGTCTGCACCACGTCAACCACGTCTGAATGTTGCGAGTGGAGAGAAGAGGATTCCTTATGGCAGCTCTTCCGTGATATCCAGTCTTATGGACCACACGACGAACAGTTGTAGTAGAAACTGGACTATTCAGATGATTATTCAACTCAGCAGTCACTTTGGCCGCAGTAGTACGAAGATTTTTCGCAACATTGCATTTCAATGCACGTAGGTCCCTGTCAGTAAGTGTGCAAGTCCGGCCCGAATTGCTACGGTTGCTAGAGGTTTTGACCTGTTTCTTGAATTGCGTCATCGTTCTTGATATGGTAGCTCTTGAAAAACCAAACAGTTCAGCAACCTTAGTGATCGAGGATCCTGTCCTGCGAGCTCCAACAATTTGCCCTTTTTCGAACTCGGAGAGGTCACCTATTTAGCTTAAATTTGACTAAATTCTAAAAATAAGACAAAGAGACTAAATTAGTAAAATAAATGTATTTGCAAATTTTTAGTTAAAGAAACGTTATTAGTTAATAAACGTATTTACAAAGTTTTAGTTAAAGTTCTTAAAATAATTGTTCATTGAAATATAGGAATGGATTTTGCACCTGTTCCAATTATTTTGTCCAACCCCTGTATATATATATATATATATATATATATATATATATATATATATATATATATATAAAACATTTGACCCCAAGGAAGGCGGGAAGCCACTAGCAGCTAAGCTAAGGGGTTAAAGAGGATTTGGAGCTAGATCAGATAGGAGTGATAGTTGAAGGATTGAGGAGAAGGATAGTGGATAGATCAAGGCAACTGGCGATGTCGATTGTCATTACATTTGAATAGTTGGAGATTACAGCTATCAGGGAAACAGGAAAAGGTAAGTGAGTTCCACAGGAGAGAGGTGCGAGACATGAAGCATTTGGAGTAGAAGAGACAGATAAATTTAACAGTTTTAACAGTGAAAGGGTGAGAGCGGGATGCCAGCCTCGTAGGACGCATGAATTCATGAAGTCTGGGAACCAGCGAAAGCAGCTCATCGGAGCAATTACCATGAAAGTATTTGTAAAAAAGAGAAAGAGAGGCAACGGCACGTCTGGGAGAGAGCGACTGCAGACGAGATGCCAGATCAGGGCCAATTACATTGCATATCCGTCTCTGGATCCTATGAAGAACCCAGAGACAAACAGAAGGATCGATTCTCGGGAGAAAAATTTCCTGGCTCAGAACAGGGAACGAAATTTTCCTTGCGGTGGACGAAGCAATCAAATCAATGTATTTGTTCCATCTCAGGTCAGCAGTCAATGTGAGACCGAACAGCCGCAAAGAAGTGCTCTCGAGTAGTTAAGCGTCAGACATTCTAATGGGGGCAGGGTAGGTTCTGTGTCGTTTTTAATAGAGAGCAGCTTTGTTTTTGAGGTGTTAAAGTTAACCAGCCAATTCCTGCCCCAGTTCACAACCGATTGGAGGTCTTTTCGAGACGAACGGCCAGGTTAGTTTTGTCAGTGACACTAGATTTTTTTTTAGGCAGGAGTAAATTGTAGTATCGTCCGTATAGATGCCAACTTGGGAATCTATGACGCCAGTAAGATCGTTGTTGAAGATAAGGAACAGAGTAGGGCCTAGGATGGAGCCTTGGGGAACACCTGCGTTAGTGGGATAGGAGCTGGAGGAGAATCCGTTGAGAGTGACCTTCAATGCACGGTTTGACAGGAATGATTGTATTAAGTCAAACAATCGACCTTCAGTTCCGTAACTCTGGAGCTTTCGAAGAAGGCCGACATGCCAAACCCTATCAAACGCTTTGGAGATATCTAGAGGCACGGCACGAGCTTCTCCGTCATTTTGAAGAGCTTGGTAGACAATTTCAGTGATGGCTGTAAGCAAATCATCTGCAGATCGGGAAAGCGGAAACCATATTGCTTGTCTGAGAGCAGATCATGCTATGTAAAGTGATTAACCACTTCGGCGTTGATTAAAGCTTCGAAGACTTTGCCGAAGAGGGGTAGGAGACTGATATGGCGGTGATTAGAAGGATCAGAGGGGTCGCCAGAGTTCTTAAAGACAGGAACAATCGATGAGAACATCCAGCTGTCTGGAAATCAAAATTCCTTGAGGAAGTAGTAATATAATTTGGAGAAGACTGGCGCCAGTTCAGGCCCACATTTCTTCAGGACAATGGCTGGTATCCAACCTTCACCACTAGCCTTGTGGGGTGTTAAATTAGAGATAATGCCCAATACCAATGACGGGGTTATGTTTAATCCGCTCAATAGGGTTTCAGTTCTAAAAGGGAAATCGTGTATGGGTACAGTGGAAAAGTCGAGCGTTGAAGTGAATAAAAAGTTCCGAGCAAAGCATTCAGCTTTGTCGGCAGAGGAGGTCAGGACCTCAAACCGGTTGAACAAAGGAGGTATGGATTGTTTGCTATTGTTAAGTACGCTCTTGCAGAGACGCCAGTTATCCTTGGAGCCGAATTTGCGAGATGCAATAGGTTCCTTCTTTCAAGCAGCAAGTAGTGACTTCGCTTCGTTGAGGACACGCTTACACTCGTTACGGGCAGAGGCAAAGAGACGTCTATTGCACTCGGACATATCACTACGATATAGGTGGAAGAAGTGGTTCCTATGGAAAATGGCGGCTGAGCAAGCAGCGGAGAACCAGGGGGAGCGCAGTTTGACCTTATATTTCCTTGAGGGTATGAAAGCTTCGATTTCAACTTTAACCGAGGAGGAAACCTCAAAAGCAAATTCTTGAACGGGGAGCGTAAAGACAACATCCCAGGTGACATCGCGGAGGAAATCACGGAACGAGTCCCAGTCTGCTCGTTCATTGCAGGGGGTAGAGTTGAAGGAGGAGAAGACCGAAAATACAGCATGATCGGAGTTACCAAGAGGGCAGAGCTGCGTGGTGCTAAAAGACCCGGGGATGGAGGAAAAACATAGATCGAGAAGAGAGTCCTTACCCTCCCGGTTGTAGGCAAACCGTGTGGGGAAGTCAACTATCTGCGTGAGGTATTGAGAAACTGAAAAAATAATGTTTGAATGCCTGCAAGGTCAGTCGTAGCATTCTTAAGCCACTTGTTATGATGGGCGTAAAAATCGCCAAACACTAATATGGAGAGGATAGAGAGCGATAAAGGAAGAAGAGATAGCTTACAGCATTGAGAAGAGATAGCCGGAGACACATGTACGTATAGTCTGGCGATTCGAGATACAACTCTCTAGCCAGTAGTAGATGGTCATTGGTGTAAACACCAGGCAATGCATGTGGGTTTGAGAGTCTTTTTCTAAGGAGAGGAAGGTAGCCGGGGATCGATAGATCAGAGGACGGGATATACGAATCAAGGTTGGTCTCACACAGAGCCAGTATATCCGGGAGGTTTGCAGTGAGGAAATATTCCACACTGCAGAAGTTGTTTCTTTTGCCATGTATGTTAGAGAATGAAATGTTAAATGGTTTGGGTGATATTTGAAGGGCTGGTTTAGGTTTACTTTTTCGATGTTTGCAAGTCATCATGTGGAATTCTGGTTGGAAGATGGGAAGGCCTGAAGTAAAAGAACCAGACGGTTATCAACCGTGACGTGGGCAGAGAGAAATTAGCAGAGCCTGCATCATAAGTTACCCACCGGATGTGATTGCAGGGACAGCTTTCCATGCACGACATGGCACTACAGACACCCCGGTATTATGCAACTGTTGATCAGAGCGGCCGCTCAAGACGCTACACAATCGTTAGGGTTCCTAACTACCAGTCGGAAACAGCAACCAGAAAAGTGGCAATCGTGTACACCCTGAATGAAGAGGTAATTCCACACATTGCAGATATCACGGGAGAAACACGGCAGCACTAGTACAGAGTTCCGGGAACCCCTTCCTAAACAAGAAACAAGGAGTGAGCCTCAACTCTTGTCCAAAAGAAGGGGGAAGAGTAATACATATATATATATATATATATATATATATATATATATATATATATATATATATATATACAGGGTTGGACAAAATAATTGGAAAAGGTGCAAATTCCTCTCCTATATTTCAAAGACCTATTATATTAAGAACTTTAATTAAAACTTCGTAATTGCAGGTTATATATAATGAAAATACGTCTATTTATCTAATTTACTGTCTTTGTCTTATTTATTTTTAGAATTTAGTAAAATTTAAGCTAAATGCCTGACCTCTGTGAGTTCGAAAATGGACAAATTATTGGTGCTCGCATGGCAGGAGCCTCGATCACTAAGGTTGCGTAACTGTTTTGTTTTTCAACAGCTACCATATCGAGAACTATGACGCAATTCAAGAAACAGGGTAAAAACTCTAACAAGCATAGCAATTCAGGCTGGACTTGCACTGAAACGCAATGTGGCGAAAAACCATCGGACAACTGCAACAAAAGTGACTGCTGAGTTGAATAATCATATATGATAATTCAGTTTCTACTAAAACCGTTCTTCTTGAGCTCCATAAGACTGGATATCATGGAAGAGCCGCCGTAAGGAAACCTCTTTTCTCCACTTGCAACATTCAGAAGTGGTTGAAGTGGTGCAGAGATCACAATGCCTGGTCTGCAGAACAATGGAAAGAAGTCATATTCTCAGACGAGTCCAGTTTTTCTCTCTTCTCAACTTCAGGACAAGCTTATGTGTGGAGGAAGCTTCTTCCAACAGTGAAGCATAGTGGTGGATCAGTGATAGTTTGCTCCGCTATGTGATGGAAATATCTCGGTCCAATAGTTGCACTGCGTGGTAGAATCAACAGCAAAAATTACCTGAACATGGGTGATCATCTTCATCCAATGTCCTAGACTTTATCCCTTGATGGTGACTGCATCTTCCAAGACGATAATGCTCCAATGCATACCGCTTGAGTGGTTAAAAAATGGTATGAAGAGCATAGAATTGAGCTAGACCATGGGGAGTGGCCTCCCCAATCTCCAAATAACAATATTATTAATCATTTATGGTGCATTTTGGAGCGACAAGTTACGAGCCGCTATCCTCCACCGTCGTGTCTTAAAGAGCTAGGGCAGGTGTTAATGGAAGACAATTCCTCTGGATGAAGTCAGGAAGCTGTATGATTCCATTCCTAGACGTATTTAAGCTGTATGTGAGGCTAAAGAAAGACCATCTCCATATTAAATACATTTTCTTTGAATTTAACAAGTGTTTCAATTATTTTGTCCAACCCCTATATATATATGTCTGATCTCGCAAAATGTAACATTCGTGGAACTGAGAATTTCATGCCAGAATAATTTATATCGTCTTGACCATGGACAAAAAACAGTTGGACGGCCGTCGTTCATGTGTAAAGACAAAACTAGTAACCTCTCAGCTGTCAATATGCCTTACACTAACTTCGATTCAGTGCTAGCTGCACTGAATACAAATATCTGGAGATATTTGTTCCAAATTGTAACTTCTTGCCTAATACGTAATCCTATGTGAGAGTGTTTATCTACTCTTGCGCAGCGAAATGTTCTCTTGTTAGGGACACAATTATACCAAAGACCTGCAGGGGGTTCCTGATATCTACAAGAGCGGGATACTTTCGGATAGACCACACAGAACTATATAGTAAAATGCTTGAAATGAGACAACCATTAAGGATGGATTTTAAACAAGGATTTGACGCCAACACAAAAGACTTTACATATAAAGATAGGAAATAAATTGGGTCGTAGAAATCTATCATAATATACGATAGGTAAAAGCAATACAAATTACCCTGCGATTAAGGTAGACCAGCGTTGTTATATACACGTTACTGCTCAGAAGGTTATTGATTTCACCAGGTTCATGCGTCAGTTCAACATCTAATTTGATCAAATATTGAGCAATCTAGAATAAATGAAAAAAGTAAGTATGTTCATGCAATATATTGACGTAATTCGCATTGCCCTATCGTTTGCAATTTTCTTTGGGCGCTGATCAATTGAATATGAAGCTGGGACGTGTTCTCTCAAACAGATAAACTGCTAATGCGCTTACAGCATTACCTCAGCTTATTCTGTTCAGCACTGTTCTTCTTGAAAGAGAAAATAGATTAAAATAATATATGACCTTAGTTGCTAATCATTTTTTCAGAATTAGCAAAACAGCTAGGTACAAAAGCTTTTACGAGGACTTGTGGGCGATGGTGTTCTTGCCACACTACAACGTCAACTTTAGAAAGAAACCTTTTCTAGCCTATCCCTACTTACTATAAATATGTATTCCGGACTGATGTTCACACGAGCTGCTTCCGATATTTGCACCAGTAGAGACTTTCACAGATAGATCCTGCCGAGTGACGTACCCAGAGGAGACTCATCATTCATTTCTTATTCTATTTGTAAAAGTAGAGATACATTTAAACCGCTTCTCCTGTAGAACTGTTAATTTGGGAATCAGATTCATTAAAATATGCTTCTCTAGTCAGTATGACCATAGCACCTCCAAGTACAGAGTCAACAGTTATCTATCATACATATCCTCGTATTATTTACATTCTTCCCCTTTTCACACCCTTGGAACAATCTTATTCATTAACTATCTACCTTAAGTGGTACATTGGTTATATTGGGAAAATATGTTATTAAAAGTATAATTATTTGTTTTAATTAAATCGTTTCCGTATTGCCTATAAGTTATCGATTAGTTATTCTCATCCCAAATGAAGTTCCAAAATCTAATGTCATTCTTTGTGATGAGTTTTATATAAAAACATTTGGGTCTATTGTATTCTGTTTTATCCAGATCTACTTTCCTTTATTAATTCAAGTAGTTACTATATTTTCTCGTCTTAACTTCATATTAAATACGGCGTGGCTAACATTCTTATTTTACGTGCCGTGTCCTTTCAAGACGTAGGCGATCATGTCTCTTTACGCACACCAATCCATTGCAGCTCTCTAGAGGTTTTGTCCCCTTGCTAATTACCCCAGGTTATGTTCTCATATCCACCCGCTCAAACCTGCTAGGTGTGGCATGCGTTGCTTTCACTTGTCTCTTTTTCCCTCTATTCGAACTGTGTGTATCAGATTCTCCAAGCCCTCCTTTATTAATTCTCTAGAATTTGTCCCAGAATCTTCAGCTGCCTCTTCTGATGTTAATTATAAGCTCCCTCGTTGCTTGCATCCTCTTTATTACTCGTCGTTGCTCAGACTCTCGGTCCATGATATCCTGAGCATCCTCTGTAGAACCATACCCCTGTTGCCTCAGGTATCTTCTTCATCTTTGAGGAGAGTGTCTAACATTCGCTGCCGTAAAGGAGGAGAGTGATAAATACAAATAAATGAGAACAGGTCTTCAACTAAATCAGGAGCAATAGACTTGACAGGTCTAAGTGATGGGCAGGCAAGAGTGAAAAAAAAAGCCGCATTCATCAGACGTTATTTTATAGATACAAATATATAAGTAAATACTCTGTTTATAATAAACAGTATCAACGACATTTACCGGTCTGAATGTCCGAGAAATTTTCATAGAAAATATGTGTCCTCCGACAGGAATCGAACCTGTAACCTATACGGAACCCTCATATAGCCTGACGTGCCTTAACCGATTTTTAAACGTACATTTATAAAAAATGTCTTAAATAATCGTCGAAACTTTGTCCTTTTCATACTGTATGACGTCATTTGTTTACATTTGGATACGCATTGGGCAAATACGAATGCACGAGAAAGAAAATCATGGAGAATTGTGTTTAAAAAGAGTAAAATCGACCTTGCTAACCGAACGCTCCTCTGTTACACAATCGGTTTGAGTACGAATTGTTTTTGTCAATAACTCCAAAACGGTAGGTTTTATCATAATTTAATTTTTATTTCCAGTTCATCATGTACCTTTACACAGAAATATGACGATTTCGGAAAATTTAAATAGTTATTTATCGTGGGGATTAAAAAGCACATTTACCCTAAATTATTACATAGGAATTCGCTGCCGACTCGAGATTGAACACAAATCGACGGTTAGGTGTTAAGTTTAGGGTTAGGGGTTAGAGTTAAGTTTTTTTATTTTAATTTGTTTACGTAAGGGTTCTTCTATTTTAAGGTTTTATTTTAGGGTTAGGGGCTAAGTTATAAGTGTTACTATTCAAGCGAGAATTATCGAGCAAGGACTATTAGTGCGACTGCTATTCGAAGGAGTTTGACACGGCGTACTATAGTTGCACCTGCGATTACAATGCCCCTACTACAACGAGCATTATGAAAGTGATTAGGCTTATATGCTTACATTAAAAAAATGTTACCGAATTTTCGATGACATCGCAAAATAAAGATATCAATTAACCCCTCCGCCTCCCCGCCAAAAAAAAAAAATAACTTCAATGGAAAAAGTTTTTCTTAGTATATGCTCTATGCGTGTTAGAAGCATTTATTTGAATGTCCTAGAGGAATAATGAAAAAAAAAGTCTTATAATGTAAATATATATAATAAATTATAGTCAGTAAAATTGAGCCATTGTTTGAGTCGTCAAATGATTATAAATAGACGAAACCATTTTTAATAACCATTTATCAGTTGTGGATTTCTTCTTCGATGCCGCCTGATATACAGTTTTAAACTTTGATTTAATAAAACTCCCTTCTATCGGAATTCTCTGCTTTCAATAAGTTTCTAACGCAATAACGTTGAACTACAGGTTTTCACAAATTCAAAGCAACAGACGAACACCTGCGATTACTTATATCACCATATGCAATCATATACATAATATAAAAAGTTGACAGCAACATAACAAGTATACACAGGTTAAATGTAATCCATTATATACTTTTATGAACCAAACTCCACACATTTCCATAATTAGAATCATTTACAGGTCACTGCTAAGTCATGATTTGAAAAAAGTAATTTCCTGATTCGTTTCCACAGCATTTATAATATTGATCTTTGCATAAATTTGTTCGTATATTAACTAATAAAATGTTCGTATATTAACTAATAAAATGTTCGTATATTAACTAATAAAATATTTTAAACCAGCAATATATATATAGTTTTTTTTTTAGTGTGATGATTTAGCGTCCTTTAAAAGGGCTATGGTGAAATAAATTATTACATAGTGATATAATATGAAAGAACTGTTAGATCGATGTTCCTCATTAGTATTTTTGTTTTTATTTTTAAAAACAGTGATCGATACAGAAGTAGAACACAGATTGTAATTACTTTTTAAAAATATGACTCCATTGCGACACAGAAATTACTGTTTCGAAACTGATCACCCCTACTTAAGTTTACTTGCAATATTAAAACTTAATTGTTGGATGACTGTTTCGTCTTTAAGCGATGTTTGCAATAACTAAGCAACGAAATGTTTTACTCATTTATAATTTTGAAATGGAGGTGTAATCTGCGGTTAGTTTTTCATTATCAAGGGATCTCAGCTTTGATAAAAGTAGGGGTTTTCCAAGTTTTTGGAGTCGTGTAAGGGTTGGGTTGTTTTTATTGTGTCTGGTTTTATCAAGTTTCTCAAAACGAAAATTTATTAAGTTAACGAAATTAATGTTTTTTGCAGACACCACCAAATATTCGCCATATATAATTCGCATTTTATGAATGAGAAAAACAATTCCACAATACCATATAAATATTACAAAACACCATATAAAATCTATTAACAAATTCAATTAAAACAATAGGTTTAAAAATACAACCCTATCATTATCTTAACGCCCCTTTAAGAAATCATCAAAAACAAATAAATAAACACCAAAAAAGACTTTATCTACAACATCAGTCAGTTAGAGTTTTAGCAGATAGTAATAAAAAACAACGGAGCCTGATAATATTATCCATTGTAGCCAGACAAAGAACAACCCAACTTTACACGACTCTAAAAACTTGACAAATAACAAACACCCCTACTTTCATCAAAGCAGACAACCCTTGATAACGAAAAACTAACCCCAGATTACACCTCCATTTCAAAACTATAAATGAGTAAAACATTTCTTTGATTATTTATTCCAAACATCGCAGGAGGGTGAAACTGTCATCCAACAGTTAAGGTTTAATATTGAAATTAAACTTGAATACGGATCATCAGTTTCGAAACATAGTAATTTCTGTGTCGCGATGGAATCATATTTTTTTTAAAATAATTTATATATATATATATATATATACCGGGATGTAACAGCAATATTGTTCAGATCGGCTAAACGAAAAATTGTCCATTTCTTCGATTAAATTTGGAAACATTGTATCTTACTGGAAATCTTCGAAGATTTTATGACCCTATTACACTCTATATTGAGCAATACGAATGTATAATTACTCTCCATGATTAAGAGAAGAATCTTGATGAAATCGATCATAAACGAAAATGACATGTTCATCATTAATTAATCATAGCTAAGTACTGAAAGCTCATAAAGGATTGAAAGTTTAAATACATATTTATCATTCAAGGATCATTTTACAACCTATTCTTCACCTTACCTAACATTATAACTTTCTGCAGTGGAGTAACAAGGTGTCTCACAAGTTTCACGTTGGATTTCATTTTCAAGTCTTTATTCACTGCTCTTTGGACTGTCATAGCTGAAACTCCTCTTTCACGTGCCAAACATCTTATGGATTGACTGGGATCTTTTCTAATTTATCTCTTTAGATCTAATTCTTCCTATTGTGACCTCCTGGTCCTGTTTTGTTTTCTCTACCCATAATAGTAATGGACTAGCCCGTACTCCATAAATACTGCGCCTCAAGAGGAAGCAGTGGTGACAGTGAGTCAGAGGGAGAGGAAGAGAGATAGTGAGAGAGTCAGACAGAGAGAGTGAGTTGGGCAGTCGGCTAGATGATTACAGTAAGACATTGGAATAGTGATACTTCGAGACAACATAGTTCTCTCTAACCTAACCTGATTGTTATTACTAACACTTCTACTTCTTTTGTACATATTTCTATTTGTAATATATCTGTGTTATTCCATACCTGTGTTCGAGTTATTCTTCATTGGTTCTACCTTGAACCATCACCGTGGTACGAGTACCTGGACCATAACAATATATATATATGTATTGGATATAAGGAGGTGAGCTGAAAAGTACATAAGCTTACTATGAATGAGTGATGCTAGATTTGTGGAATCTAGCATGCATTAATTTCAACTCTTCTTATTAATATCTGCATTATTTCCAACTAGGTAAACTGATATTCGACTGTTCATATAAAACTGGGCGATTTGCCTCTATTGTTCGATCTCGGTTGATAGAAATATCGCAGAGAATGTTAAAATCTGCTGCCTCAGCTACATAATCAGGATAATGCCAGTTTTCAGATATTTTTATCCCGTACTGATGTCATATTTCCCAATGCAGATATTTACATGCACTTTAATTAGAGTTTATTATTATTATTATTATTATTATTATTATTATTATTATTATTATTATTATTATTATCTTTGATTTCTGACGTGTACACATTTCTTTCCGGGTTCCGTCCAGAGACCTAAGGTTAGAAATGGCATCATAACACTTTCCACTGACAAAAATAAAATTACATAGATAAAGCCCTTCGTAAAGTATGGGCTGTACTCGTGAGAAGAATTTTTTTGTATTTCTTTGTGGCATGGGCTTCCAGGAATCCCTTCAATTATTCTACTGGAATCTTTTCCAGCCAATCCTAGGTCACCAACTACAACAGGGATTGTTGATGTTCCCATGTGCCACATTTTTGATATTTCGATTTCAAGGTCCATGTATTTTGACAGCTTTTTGAATATCTTCAAAGATACATTGCAGTCTGCAGGGACTGCCATATCAATAAAGACGCACTTTCTTGGTTTGTGGTCTTTAATAGCAATGTCTGGACGGTTGTATTTGGGTCTTCTGTCAGTGTGTATTGTGTAGTCCCATTATTTTTATTATTATTATTATTATTATTATTATTATTATTATTATTATTACGCGGCCGAGTTGTTGGTACGTCCGTTTTCTGACCAAGCGGTGATCCCAGCGCGCGAAACCGATGAAATGTTCCTGAAAAGCAAAACAAGTATTTTGAATTCGGGTAAACGGAACAATTTGAAAACCGCCTTTAGTTGGACTAACACGACGTCTCAAGCATGACACGTGACATGAACTTTCAAGCGTACTGACCTTGTTTAAACGAGTGAGCAACCCAGATTATGCGCGATCTCCAAGAAATTTTAACTTAAATCCGCACATTTTATACGGCACTATCAAGAAAGTACAACAATTTAAACATCTAGGATCAGTCTTAAAAGGTGGCGAAAAACTCGAAAACGCATTTGTATCGTGCAGCTGCCTTCCAAAGGGTAAGTAAAGTTTTTAAAAACTGGTAATATTCATCAAAGCCAAATAATAAGGGACTGGAGTGCTATGAAATATCGGTATGTTATGACAGCAAATCGGTTTATATGGCATCAAACCCTGGAAAATCTCAAAAAGGAAAGAGAGACTTGAGGCAACAGAGGTTTAGTTCTGCAGAACGTTGAAAAGACCATGGACAGAACATATACGCCATGACAAAATTTTAGGAAACATTGAAAGAAAATAAATGTTGTTTCCTATCTGAGAGGTGATTTCTATTCATTGTAAATAATTTGCAAGTTTGACAGGAAGCCGAAGAGGATGTGTGGTGGGGTAGATTTACAATAAGTATCCTAAACATCGCTAGAAAGATTCACGAACCATTCATCTATTACAATTCGCAATTACCACAAGAATTCTTCTATCACCATTCAATCCGCCATATTCTGCAATACTGCATATTCACAAGGATCCAACAAAGACACACATGACATGAAATTTTATAATATACAATATGTATTTTTCTTGGGTGACACTTTTTTACAAAAATATAAATAATTAATCTAATAGCGAATGATTATTTATTGTTACAAAATTAACAATTTTGAAACGAAGTAATAGGGAATGGCCACAAAAAAATTTCCGCTCTCCAATTTATAGGCAGAAGTACACAGATGCATGCTAGATCTCGGTTTCATCTAAGTGAGTCCCGCTCTGTCTTGCCTTGAAGTCAGAAAGCTATGTTTGCTTATCCGAATTTCCTCTTGTGTATCAACCCTAATTCTTTGCTTATTAGTGTTGCTTTGCCTTATTACTGTCAATTTGCCTTGCATATATTGTTTGCTTGCTTTATACTATTTTTGTCCTTTTCTTTTCAATCTTTTGGGTGATGTATATTGTAAACTTTTCCAATTCCGTTTGGTGTTCTGCCATTTATTTAATTTAACCATGACCACTCCCTCTACAATCACACTTATACATAGAATAAGAGACAACATACATTTCTCAAGTAAAAAAAAATAATAGGAAAGGCGGTCTGTAGAATTTGATATCCACAAGGAATACAGCGGAGAACAATGCATTAGCTACCTAACAGCTTGATAAATAGTTGGCATAAGAGGAATTTGATATAGCAAATAGACAAAACATACAAAGGCTTTCAAAGGAAAGGTTATTGTCGCTTACATCCTGCAAGGACACAGCACAGAGGAGAATTCGGAGGCTTACATAACATTATTTGTACCTAAATGTGTAATGTGTGAAGAGCTTAAGCAAAGGTCAATCAGCCATCAACGTTTACGTCCAGGCAGTCACTGGCATAGCTTGTGGCCATATTCTGAACCATGTTGCATTGAAGTCATATTCCAGGTCAGCTTTCTAATGCACATATCTCTTGTGATATTCCGGGGTGACGCCAAATTCAATAAATAAAAACAAAATGATACGTCTCTGTTGAGAGCAAGATTATCAACTAAGGACAGATAATCGTAACTGTCTTTTTCTCATTCCCAGTTTGGAAGACAAATGAAATGTGTATGGCGGATCAGTGGAATTCAGTACGAATATATGATAAGGATGCCAGGGTTATTATCAGAATGAATGACCTGTGTATACTTTGAGGCAGTCATTGGCATCCATTGTGACCAAATTCTGCACCATGTTGATTTGAAGTTATATTCCAGGCAAT
This sequence comes from Acanthosepion esculentum, assembly GCA_964036315.1. Classification (NCBI taxonomy): domain Eukaryota; kingdom Metazoa; phylum Mollusca; class Cephalopoda; order Sepiida; family Sepiidae; genus Acanthosepion; species Acanthosepion esculentum. Next base: position 44,339,075 of record OZ038493.1, on the reverse strand, counting down.
CCGTCTAATGCACATGACTCTTGTGATGCTCTGTGGTGACGCTGAATGCAAAATATACTTTGATATCGCTTACGGGTGAACAACATATGTATTAGGTCAACTGCATATCAACTGTTATTAGTGCAAAATACTTTATTGCCATTAAATTTTATTCAAAGCTCGTATATCCTGGCAGGAAGAACAAGCTCCAATGGATACGACTGAGAGAGAGAGAGATGCTGTCAAACTCTCTGTGTAACGCAACTGATTATAATACATACGTTATATTACACTCTTATTCCTGTTCTGCCCAGCCAAGAAAACCGAACCTTTCTAAAATTTACGCTTGCTTGATTCAACGCATCTAGAAGACAAATTGGTATCTGATGTGTCTATTTTCTCACTTAACAACAAGATGGCCAGTCAATTATTTAGCCATCATTCAAGTGCGTTGATGTGTTTTTTTTCTCTCACTCTCCATATTTTTGTCTCCCTTTTGGAATATTGCCTGTTTCTGGCCGTTTGAGCCTGACTCTTGAGTCTTGTCCACATTTATATTGAATGTTATAAATGCGATCATTTCTCAAATTCTTCTCTCATAAATTGACATCTCAAATAAGCAAAGTCCGATAACTGTTTTATTATTGAAAATCTGATGTTATTAAATCCACGAAATCTTTCGCTGCACTCATCCGTACCTTACATCAGACAGGGATGAATAAGTTCTTTTTCTGAAATATCCATCTATATTGTTAGATATGATTGATATTCACCACTGAATAGAGTATATACGAGAAAGGCTGTACTATTTAAAAATACATTTTTGATTTCTTTTATTCACTATCGCTTATATCAATTCTAATATTAACAGTTGGCTTATTTGGAAGCATTCGGAATTCATTGACCAATCAGTCAGTGCTATTGTTGGTTTAAATTTGTAAAAATCTTTCTATTAATAATCATTTTTCTGAGAAAGACTTCCTAAGTCCACTAAATGGTACCGATCTTTCCAATTTTGATCTGTCCTGGGTATGACGATAAACTACATCTGCGTCTTGGGTAAGACGATAAATTACATCCGGTAGATAAGGCCTCTGATCAGGAGGCTTTGAGGAGCGTTGAACCACCTCTTAATTGCTGGTGTTCCCAGGTTCACCCTGACCGGGAGTGGAAGCACCTGTTATGGTCCCAGCTCTATGCAAATAGTTATCCCCAAAACTAGGGTCAAACACTATGAAAGTATAAAAATATGTTTTAATACCAGAGATACTTTTTTTGGAAAATTATTACCAACAATGCATTTTTGAAAATGAAACATATTACCAGCTATAAATTTTTGAAAAAAAATAATTACCAGCAATACATTATTACCAGCAATGAATTTTAAAAAGAAAAGAAAAAGAAAAAATTACCAGCAATACATTTTTGAAAAAAAAAATTACCTGCAAAATATGTTTGAAAAAAAATATTACCAGGCATACATTTTTGAAAAAAAATAATGTATTACCAATAATACAATTATTGAAAAAAAATATTACCTGAAATACATCTTAAAAAACAAACTACTACCAGCAATAGATTAAAAAATATATTACCAAGTATACGTTTTGAAAAATATATTACCAGCAATATATTTTTGGAAAAAAATATTTTTGGAAAAAATTATTACCTGCAATACATTTTTGAAAAAGAAATATTACCAGCAATACAAATTTTGTTGGTATTAAATAACCCATTGAGGCTGATAAGCCCTAAAACAAAAGGAAACGAAACGAAACCAATTTTGTTATACCGCTTCATTCTTTAACTTTTGCTTAAAGCATTGTGTTGTGTTAGCATATTGGTAATGTTAATATCTTCTAAACAAGTTACACGCGATATCTCTTTTAGTTGCTGATGCTGTTGAAAATTTTCAATGTGATTTGTATTATTTTGTACAGTTCTTTATCGAATAAGCTTTAACGCGATTTCACAAATTTAGAAGAACGATGGTCCTCGTACGACCTACAGCATTGATTCGCTATACAGGATTACCTAATGAAATGCCAGAAAAAAAAGTTGATTATAACAGGTACTTATTTTAAAGCTTGAGGCATCTAAGTTTAATCGGAATTTTACATTCTTTTATCTTGTTTGTATCGAATAACAGTCAGTATATAGTTTGCATTATATACTGAAACACGAAAGAAAAACTCTTTTTACAGCAAACAGACGGTCATGTTCACATCAAATGCAACAACATTGCGGCGAAAATCAGTACACGCTAGAAAAACTGTGGACGACAACGGCATGGAAAATAAAGAAAAATATGTACTATATTGGAAATAAAGTTGAAATTAACATTATGTAAGTCTTTGATATTGCAAACAGTAAAGTAGACTGAACTATACCTTATAGATATATAGGTAGGGTTAAATGATAAAAAAAAAACTTCAGAGTTTATTTAATGGTTTAAACAGTTTGTCACACGTAAGTTAGTTTAGGACATAGATATAACTTACTTCCATTCATACTGTCCAGTATATAGTGAACTTGCAGTGGAAGTTAATATGTACTTCTCGTGCACAATGTGCACTTCTAATACTTCCCCTAAAAAATCTGGAAAAGGTGCGTATTATACATAATTTGCTTGCAGTAGCTAATTAATTATTGTCTTGGATTTGTAATATTTCCTTTTTTTTGCTTTAAAATGTTCGTCGCATGTAATTTTTCTGCAATGAGAAATATCAATTAAGTTCAATCATGATTTAGGCGATATTTACAAAACTGGAATGAAGAACATACTGATAGCTACACCAAGCAATTAATGATAATCTTCCTCCAAACATTGAAGAGAACTTTGACGTTTGTCTCGGGGATTTGAAAATGATGATGACTTTCGAAAATTCCGAGACTCATTTGCTTAAAAAAGAATGAAAATTAATCGTTTGGATGCATACAACATTTTGAGACAAGGTATAATTCATCCAAAACTTCTCCTCAGATTTATCACTGGAGAAACCTCGTGTATTTTCTTTCGCGTCCTAACGTACCTAGAATTAGGCGACTTGCATAAAGAAGTATCTACAAGTTATTATGCTTCGAAATAAATAGCAAATTGCAAGTTTCCGTCAAATAGTTTGATAGCAAGCATATACTTCTCAGAAGATTCGATTTTATTTTTATTTTAGTAGATAGGCAATTTTGAAATGCATTAAATTCACTAAGACGAAATAAAATTAAAATATTAAACAAGAACACAATCGCCTATTTATTACATTACACCAACAACCCTATAAATGCAAATCACGTATAAATCCCTTTATATTTAAACAAAAAAAATATCATCGCTTCTGAATCAGATTTTCTTTATGACAATGTTAAAATCCATGTGTCCGGTTCTGCGTTAGGTTTAATAAAGCTACATGTCCAAATTCCCGTCTACTAACTTAAAACGCTAAAAAATAAGCATTCGCCATTTATACTCGAGTTGACGTAAATCCCACAAATATATTCACACAAAACATACAATCTAACGAACCTAACAACGAAATGTTAACTTCACTCGATATAGCAATACGTCTAACGAATGTTGATTTAACGACGCCATTCGCATTATCATAAATAATATCTACAAGCATTACGCTCTTTTTTCATTGTATGCGCCATGTCGTTTCAGGACGTAGGCGATCATGGCTCTCCACCTCCCTATCTCCCTTTCAGCTCTCAACAAGTTCTTTCTCTCTGATTCCTCCCGCAGACCACGTTCTGTCATCCACTTGTTTAAGTCCACCAGATATGTCACGCGTTGTTTCCCTTGTCTCTCTTTCCCTTTATTCGACCTGTGAATATCAGATTCTCCAAGCCGTCCTTTCTCATTACGTGTCGCAGAATCTTCAGTTGCCTCTTTCTGATGGTAAGTATAAGCTTCCTCCTTGCTTGCAACCTCTCTAAGATCTTATCGTTGCCCATACTCTCGGTCCATGATATCCTTAGCATGCTTCTGTAGAACCACATCTCCGTTGCCTCGTGTCTGTTCTAGATCTTTGATGAAATTTTCCAACATTCGCTGCCGTAAAGAAGGACAGATGTCACATAACAGTTCAGTTTTTTGTTGTTACCAAATTTATCTCCTGTCTCGCAATACTCTGTCCAGCTGGTAGAATGCGTCCTTGGCCATCTCAATACACCTACGTACCTCAGGGTCGAACTTACCGTCCTCTGTCAAGATGCCCAATGCCTCTTAAATGTAAGCCTTTGTATAAAATTGTTATGGGAGCTTACCCATAATAATAATGGACTATTTGGGACATTATAAATACTGCGCCTCAAGAGGGAGCAGAGAGGGCTATTGTAAAGATCTCCTGTCGAACTGTCTGCTTTGGCAGAGAGGAACTCGGACGAGGCTTTGTCGCAGGGAAAAGTTTCGTCCGGGGAGGTAGACAGTCCCTGAACCCGTTTATACGTGTTCTAATGGGCATATTTTTGGCCGAGCCTACGGGCTCGGAGAACCCACATTAAAACGGCCTTGTGCCACATATAACCCATGTGTGGGGGTTGTTAAATATCGGATTATTGTAAGAACATTGGAATAGTAATACTTGTCGTGTCATCATAGTTCACTCTAACCAAATCTGATAGTCATTACTAATACTTCTACTTTGTACGTATTTCTGTTTGTAATATATCTGTGTTATTCCATACCTGTGTTCGAGTTATTCTTTCATTGGTTCTACCTCGAACCATCACCGTGGTACAAGGAATTTGGGCCATAACAAAAATGTAGAAACACTATTAGCATATGGTACATATTATATTTGACGGCCATCTTGGTGGAATTTGCATGCTCGAAGAAAGCTTTGCAAAGAGTAGGGAACAATGACCTACTTAATTTAACTTCTGTATGGCCCACGAACAAAATGATATATATTAAGTATTCCATTCATTCGTTTCATATGTAATGTAAATGTTTTCATTGTAGTTAAAACTCTAAATTTAATTAAAAATATAAAATTAATACTCAAACGAAACCTTCTAAAATTTACATGCGAAATAAATATATTTAAAAAAAATCATGAACTTCCTTATCTACGTTAACGTTTTTCTCAAAATAAACAAAAAGATCTTACAGCTATAATTAGGGTCTTCTTAATTACAAAAATGGGTGTTTGATTTAAGCAAGTATTATAAAATCTTGAGGCAAATTAATATATTCTCAATGTTCTATAAATATATACAATATCATTAAACCAATATTTATCTCTAAATTTTATTTCAAAATCATATCATCGACGGACAAATACATGTTTATTTAAGGGTGCTTATTACCGCACGTAACAATGTCGAACATGTTTTCTTTTCTTTTAAGCAAACTGAATAAACGCCATCTTTTAAAAACCAACTACGATCTCTACACAACAATTGGTGAAATGTGTTCCTTAAAGAACAGTCGGCTGCACAAATGAAAGAACAAAATATTAGATAAAAAATAATTGCAAATGTTGCCGTAAATCCATTGAACATTAAATACTATGAGGGTTAAATATAAATTAATTAATTATGGAATCCATCGGAAACGAAAACGTCTATAACCCAAAACAACAAAAATCGCATCCCTGTCAAAACCAATAACACGCATATAAATACATCACCTAAGACAATAACACGCATATAAATACAACGTCTAAGACAATTTTCTAACATCCCGAAAGAAAAACATTACCGATTAATAAATTTTCTGCCTCAATCTTAGACTTTACAGCCACTTACATATAAATATCGAATAGTTTAAATAGTGATCGAAATAGACATATTATAACAAACAATTTAATATTGTAGCCGGAAACTCACGTATGTAGGTATTCCTTTTTAATTCTATTCAATACTGGAAGCCATGAAGAAACAAATGCAATTTTACCAATCACTATAAGCAAGTAACTAAAATTATCGACTGAGCGACTCTTTAGAAAGCAATCAAAAGTAACCTTAAATTTTCACCTCGATAGATTAATAATTAAACACATTCCAAACAACAATGCTGAATTAGATACCATGAAACACAGGAAGATCAATAGAGATTATCAAGACGCGTACATATATTAAAATCCGTTAAATCTCAATAAAATATCAACTTTATGCATCGTATAATAGTTGTAAAAAAATGGATACCAACACATCGGATAAAGTCAAATTGTAAACAGCTCTAGAAAAGGACTTCCGATCATTGATTAACTGTGACATAGAATGGCTTGTAAATTTTAAGTCCTACAAAACAAAACTGCTTTCATTTAATCACCATAGACACATATTTCTGTCTGCCATCGTTATGGCTGATACTAAACAAAGGGAGAGTAGCCTTTTGCGACTTCTTTGACTCATGTTTTCCATTGACAGTGGAGGGATTATATTGAATCAATTAATAGTTCTACTGCAAGGAAATTTGGTTCACTGTACCGTGTCAGACAATTTTCCTCGTCAGAATCCAAATTGCACATTTATAAATCTAGCATTCGTTCGTGCATTGATGCGATATCTCGTCGACTGATCCTACTGTATATGTCTGTATTTTTGACAAAATTCGAAGAAGGATCTGTGATGTAATCAATCCTGACTTCGCATCTCGACATCAGTCACTTACTCACCGCCGTAACGTGGCTTCCCTTGTTTTTTCTATAAATATTTTAAGGCAATTGTTCTGATATGCTTTCCTTCACGATGCCTCGACCGCATGAATTTAAGCGTGCTGTTCTATCTATCTATCTATCTATCTATCTATCTATCTATCTGCAAATATATATATATATATATATATATATATATATATATATATATATATATATATATATATATATATATATATATATAAGTGAACATTAAAGTCAACACTCAGAGGTGACAGGCTGCTTAATGTTTAGGCGCAATCATCAGGCCTGACGATTACGCCTAGCATGAAACAGCCTGTCGCCTCTGAGTGTTGACGTCAATGTTCACTTTTACATTTATATTTAAATACTCTCTATCTCTGATATTGAGCACTTTATCCCATAAATATAGCACATCTTAAAAGTATATTTCTCCATATATATATATATATATATATATATATATATATATATATATATATATATATATATATATATATATATATATATATAACCTTATATACTATTCTAATAGGGAAACACTCTTCTCACTTTCTCGCTTCCATACCACTTACAATCTTCAAAAATTTAAATGCAACACCGATCGCCATCTTCTGTCTAACTGCTATCTGTTCTTTTATTGTCCGTTCTCCTCTATAACGTCTTCTGTTTCTCTTCAGCTCCCAGTAAATTCTTGCGTCTTAATGGAATTATCACCTTGCTTGGGGTGAGATGATTAAACAGAAATACGATGCGTATGATATGATTTTTACTGTCTAAATATTTCATAACATCAATCGACAAATTCCTAAAATTATTTCATTCTTTAAAACCTTCTGAAGTGTTTCAGTTTCTCTCAATATCAGAAATCATACACGCCATTACGGTCTCCATTATTGAGTATGTACTTAAATATTCCACCTGTCAACCATCTACATCCAAATTCCGTACACTTCTTATATTATTGCTGGCCACTGCTACCAGATCTCTTTTTATTTACAACTATCATATATATTCAGATGACATTTAACGGCTAAACCGTGCTAAACCCGCAATCTATATTAAAAATCTTGGTATTACTTCTCGTCGCTCATATTTCGATGAGAACAAAACTCTAACACTGCCTTTGAATATAATATATTTCTACATTAAACCTATAGTGAAACTAAATGGGTTTTCTTCGATTATATACTTTTCTTCGACATCTACACATTCAGAGACTCCTTATTTTAAAAAATATAAAGCAACTACAAATTCAAATACTTTCCACCTAAATTATAATAGTGAAATACATCACATATAGATGAGAGCCAATATTAACATTATGATCAGTCGAGCAAATATTATCTCCCCTTTCTATACACTATTATTTCAAACAATTTGATAACATCAAATAAACACTCGTAAACAACGGATATCGTAATTGCGTTTTTGATAAAAAAAAAAACTTGAAAGAATTCTTTCATAATATTAGAATAAATAATTAAAAATAAAGGAAGCGGTATGCAATAAACCTATAATATTTTACCCAAGAGCATCTAAATTATATCCCAGATGAAGCAGTTAATATAAAGTATAGTACGCTGTTAAACATATCCGAACGAAGCAAATCATTATGCTATAAGAAAGCCTCCATAGAAATAAATGTCCTTAAAATCCTGAAAAGCAATCCGATATCTAATTTTTCATTGGGAAGTCGATTTTAAACAATCTAAGATGAAGAAGCGTAAACCAACTGAGAACAATTTCGAGAGATGAATGCTGAGAAAAAATGAATATATGACCAACGAGTAAGATTTAAGAAGCAACAAAAGAGAACTTGTAATTAGAATGAGGAAGAGAAAGTTGACACAACGAGGAAAGACGTCTTGGAGAATTTGACACGCACATGAAATACTTAACGCCACAAGAACATGAGGAAACATCGTATAACATATCAAACGAGCTTGCCTAAATAGATGATATAACAATGAATAGGAGACAAATATTGATAAATCCCAAAGAATAGGAAATAGTGGAGAGCCATGAACAACCTACCTAACAAGTTTGTGTAAATGAATGGTAGAACAGAACGTGGGAGTGATAGTAAGAAGGCAAACAAAGGATAAGAATTAGTGGAGAACCATCAACCTACCAAACAAGCTTGTGCAAATGGGTGGTAAAACAGGGTGTGGGAAGTAGTGGGGATATAAACATTGCTAAGAGTTACAAAGGATAGGAGGTAATGGAGAGCCATATCCATCGACCTAACGAGCTTGTATAAATAGTTGGCAGAACAGGGAATGGGAGGATAGTAAGAAGATAAACATTACTAAGAGTTACAAAGGATAGGAAGTAATGGAGAGCCATTATCCATCGACCTAACGAGCTTGTATAAATAGTTGGCAGAACAGGGAATGGGAGGATAGTAAGAAGATAAACATTACTAAGAGTTACAAAGGATAGGAAGTAATGGAGAGCCATTATCCATCGACCTAACGAGCTTGTATAAATAGTTGGCAGAACAGGGAATGGGAGGATAGTAAGAGGATAAACATTACTAAGAGTTACAAAGGATAGGAAGTAATGGAGAGCCATGATCTATCGGCCTAACGAGCTTGTGTAAATAGTTAGCAGAAGAGGAAATGGGTGGGTTAGTAAGAAGATAAACGATACTTGAAACAAAAAAATACGATGTTGTGGAGAACCAATTCCCCCCTATCTCAGGAAGGGATACTGTACAGAAACGAAGGTGGGCGCTGCTACACAACGCGCACACAGAGAAATACAAGGTCTTCCATAAACTAGAATGCGATGTTTATAGAAAGATATTTCTAGATTGGTAGATGTGTTCAGTTCATTAATAGTGTTTTCTAATGCGAGTTTAAGCATTTCGTATCCGCTGCAGTCGTCTTCATTTCTCAAATTGCATCTTACGTTTTAAAGAAACCATGATTACTCACGAGAATTGGCAGTTCCGCTTCGAGGCTGGATTCAGAATCCCTCTGCAATTAAATCCTTAATCATAAGCTATTTCTGTCCCCGTTATTCTTGCCACATTTCAAAAATTCATATTTTGAGAATCCAATCTTTTCGCTTTAAGTTCTTCATCATTGTTTCTCGTTTTTGCAGCGACAAAAATACCAAAAATATGTAAAATGATTGCTTTTTGTGAATAGCAGTCTTTTTATTCTGCAGATATTGTACTTTTCTCTTAGTGCAATTATTTTTCATTCCTTTTGCTTACATGAATGACGTTTTCTTATCTATGTTTTCGCTTTTGTTCTTTATATTCTTTTCTTTTCTCTCCGCCATTTTTAAGGAATTTTTTATTCTGCCACTGTCTTTATTTTTTACTTACTTCTTCAGTTAGTTTTCTTTTCATTTCATTTTACTTTTCTTCTCTTCGCTTCTTTTATTTCTATCCTTTTTATTCGTTATCTTTTGCGAATTATTTTATGCTTATAATATTACTCGCAATATGGAGATTTTCCTCTTTATTTGTTGAATATATATTTCTATATTATGAGTAATATTGGATTTTAACGAAAGCGTTGTTGTAAATGAACTTAAAAGAAAAATATAGGATATTATACGTAGATTATTCAGTCTTATATGTTACTGTTTTGTTTCATACCTCCAGATTTGAGGCAACTTCATGATTCTATTATCCTAGAATATCTTTGTTCATAATGATGTGGTATAATTGTCCATACAGTTTGACCAGTTTTGAAGATCTTCCGATTAAAAGAAATAAGTGATTATCCGAAGATTCGCTTTTCATCGCCCATGATACAGGATTTTGTTTTTATTGCATTCGAGCAGAAAAACGCAGATATACTAGCTATTCTAGTAGACATTTGTTTTTAAATGCCTTCAAACGTTTATATATATGTGATGTATCTTTGATTTTTTTCAAAGATTTCACCCAAACAGGGCAGGAGTGCCCCGATCATGAATGGGTTACAGAGATTGAAAGTGAGAGAAAAGAGCGGGCGTACGGGAATAGAGGAGAGACCCAAACAACAAAAGATGGCAATTGGCGTTGTATTTTGTGACTTGGATTCATTTTGTTCGACGGGGTCAACATCAACGAATGAAGGACTACCGAACTTTCTCAGTCTTCCGATCAAAATTACCACAATGAATCAAGCAAACCTCTTCGAACTAATGGCCTCGGTTATACACCTGACAGTATGGATCTTACATTAACTTTTTTTTTTCATTTTCCAGCAATTTTTTTTCTCTTACTTTTTAAGTAATTTGATCATCGACTAGATGAATGAAGCAATATGCTAACAGAATCGGTGTGTAATCAAGTTTTGTTAAATGCATAGCAATATACCTTACACTCTTTGCGTCCTCATCCTCCTCCTCATCATCGTCATCATCATTGTCTTCTTCTTCGTGATAAGTACCTTAAGGACGTGGGTGATCATGGCCCTCCCAAAATTCCTATAGTTAGTTATTAGAAATTGTTGTTATTATTTTGTGCCTCACCTTCGTTGCTTCGCTTTCCATTTACGCAAGACTTTTAGTTCCATCATTCAATTTTCTTCTACAGATCTTGTCTTCAACATGTCTTGTGTGTATAAAACATTCCAATCCTTTCAATCTATTATATCCCATAATGTGAGTAGCAGGAGCAAAATGGGTATAACTGACTTCGGCAAGGCTCGGTTAAAGATCTGTAAAATTAATAAGCACACAAAAAAAACCCCCTCAAAAGTGTATAATGGTTCTTATGTAAATATAACGATACATTTTCTCGGAACGGTACTCCAAAGAGGAGGAGATTTTAATTCCAATGTGGAAACTTATGATAAACATCCCTTTTAATCTTCGGAATTAATCTTGTCTTTCATGCATGCATGTTTCATTTGTAGTTCTATTATCGTTTTGATAATTTTGTTTTCCAGTTTCCTACTTAATCAACAGATAAGAGAAGAGTTTTGAAGCCAAAAGAAAAGCGACATGGTAAGGGTACATCGCGAAGGCAATAAAAATAGCAGGGATATCAAAGAAAGATGGCGGAAACATGAATGTTTAATCGCCAACATATATTGTTGCGTGTGCATTCTTTCACTATGATCAAAATTATCTTCAAACCATATATTCATGTTTTAGAAATATATTCGCACAACTGCTATCTATCTATCTATCTATCTATCTATCTATATATATATATATATATATATATATACATATATATATGTATATATATATATACATATATATATGTGTATATATATATATATATATACATATATATGTATATATATATATATATGTATATATATCTATATATCTATATATATATATCTATGTATATATATATCTATATATATATATCTATATATATATCTATATATATATCTATATATATATATCTATATCTATATACATATATATATCTATATATATTTATATATATATATATATATCTATATATATCTATATATATCTATATATATCTATATCTATATATATCTATATCTCTATATATATATCTATATCTATATATATATATATATATATATATATATATATATATATGTATATATTATTACTTGCTCTGTTTACTACACTGAGCTCCCGGGATTTATATCGCATTGGGTTACCAATTAAATTTATCGAATTATAAGATTATATATATATATATACATATATATATATATATATATATATATATATATATATATATATATATATATATATATATATATATATATATATATATATGTGGGTGTGTGTGATTGTGTGTTTATAATATTTCGTGGCCGATAATTGATTGCCTCATTGATTATGTGCATTTGTTTAAATGTGGATAAAATTTGTGAACATTTATTCTACCACAAAAAAAAAAAATTAATTATTTCGAATGTTTTTTTAACATTTAAGAAATATTGTTTGTAATAAAATAAGAATATTGTTGTGTATTCGATTATTATTATTATTATTATTATTATTATTATTATTATTATTATTATTATTTTTATTATTATTATTATTATTATTATTATTACTTCTTTATAGGCTGTTGTTCATATTTACTCTATATACGTAATTCGGACTGATGTCTTCATCTTTATTGCCATATTCAAAACGTTTCAACCGTTGTACGCTCCTGCGTTTGTCAGGTGATAATTCTTGGAATTTCGGACCAAAACCTACCTTTGTTTAATCCACAAGGGTAGATTGTTCTAAATCCTCCTGCCACGTCTTCTCATTTTTCGGTTAATTCCCTTTGATACCTCAACTCTGCAAATTTTTGTCCCTTTGCTTTGGCCAAGTATTGAACTCGCAAGTCACTTTTGGATCAAATCATCCAACACTGTTGTTATTATTTAATATATATATATATATATATATATATATATATATATATATATATATATATATATATATGTGTGTGTGTGTGTGTGTGTGTGTATATATATATATATATATGTATACATTACGGGGATTCTTGGTGTGTTTTGAAAATAGCTATATTGGTGTGTTTTTCGGTTGCAGCGTGAAGATGATAAATTTTGAAAATGAAAATGCAGAATTCGGTTACATCGTCTGCAAATATTTGAACCTTACATTCTTTATTGATTGATTCGATTTTACTGCTTATCAATCCTTTTCAGGTTATGTTAAGCCAGTTATATGTAATATGTACGGATTTTGTCTTTAAATAATAATAATTCAGTGATATGTCTTACAAATTAACCCTTTGCTGCGGGGGAAAAAAGGATAATTAATACATTTCCAATATTCATTTGCGCGTAAGAAAATATAACAAACGCAGTTGTTATTGAAACTCGGCTCTCCGTTTAACAATTCTTAGCCATTACCCATTACACAAACCGCACATCCAACCTCATAGCTCCTGTAATTTCCAAGCAGTCACCCATCTAAATAGTAAACAGGCCCGACATTGCTTAACTTCAGTAGTCAAAGAGAAACAGCTGTTTTAACGTAATGTGTCCGTAAGTTTTATATGCGTCATGTAGATTAATGATATGAAAAATCTTACATCTTTATATAAGTTATTTTTTTTATATTCCTTCCATGCATTTTCTTGGTAACGGAGTTTGATCATACAGGTTGTCCATAAAGTTCGTGTGCACTTTAAAATATGCATAACTTTATTTGTATTTGCGATAGAAATAATCTGTAAAAAATGTTGTAAAGTTTAATGTACCTAGTTTTAAGTATAGCTAAAATAACTAATGTGATTTCAGGGATTACTGTAAATCAGTTGGCAAATGTTTTCCGTGCAAAATCGTGTTACCCTTTGTATTGCTAATGGGGAAACTTAAATAAAATTTCAATAAAACCATAAAAATATAGATTTACTTCTTTCTAATCCTTTTTACAAATTATTTCTATCGCAAATACAAATAAAGTTATAATTTTTTTAAAATTGCACACGAAATTTATGGACTCCCTGTATTTCTTTGTTGAAGGTGTTGTTAGGTTCATCCTAAAGGACCTCTCCTTTGTGTTCATAGACGCTTGATCTTAGCTTTCCTGAAGTTTCACCTATGTAGTTCTTATGGCATTGGTTTTATATATCCTAACCTCTGTTGAGGTGTTGAGTCTGTTTTTTTGCTGGCCAAACATTTCAGTGTCTGCGATTGTCAGAAGTTTTTCAAGTTTTGGTGGCAGAGAGTTAGTTGGTAGTATCATAGATTTAATATTTTTCTTACCGATAATATTTTTACATTCATTGTTTTTTATGGTCTTTTTTCTCGTGTTGAAAATGAAATTATTCTCTTAGTTAAGGAATCTAAAAATATTGCCAATTTATTTTTCTTCTCCGTCTAGGTTGTTTTAGCTACGTTATCTATAAATTTCGGTAAATTTTAAAATCAATTTTTTTCCCGGTTTAATAGAATATCGAGAATAGTTAGTTTATTTCTTCCGACTTAGTGATTTTAACAGTTGATTCAACATTATAAATTTATCTTATAATGCTTAGTAGCTTTACGTCTTAAGGATATATTAGTAAGTGGTCACCTATAACGGTAGGTAGAGCTTTTTGGTGTGATGCTTTTAAATGCGTCGAAACCACTGACTTGGAAGAACTGCATTGAATCAATAGCCTCATCTATCACAAGGAGAGTTGGTTCTCTGTGTCGCGCTAGAAGGTTATTTATCGCCTGGATCCATCCTTCAAATCTACAAATCAACCGGTCGCCCTTGCATTGAATAATGCAAGTATATATGGTCTAGTGACCCTGCTGTTCATCTCGAGATCCTCGACAAAATCCAGAGACGGATATACAATATGATAGGTCCTGACCTGGCATCTCTTCTACAGTGACTTTCTCACAGACGTCATGTGCATTCCCTCTGTCTTTTCTACAAATATTTTCATGGTAACTGCTCTGACGAGCCACTTTCACTGGCGCATCAACTGCATGAATTTTAAACGTACTACTCGGTTAGTATCTCAGCCCACACTTTCACTGTCGAAACGGTTAAATGTAGCTGTCTCTTCTGCTCCAACACCTTCTTATCTTGCACTTCCCGACAGTGGAACTATCCTCCTCTGACTTGCTTCCATGATAGCTATAATCTTCAAATGTTCGAATGTAGTGTCAATCGATATCTTCTGATGCCTTGATCTTGTTTCCCTTCTCTTTATCCTTTTCTCAAACTCTCCTCTTTACTCTCATTCTCACTCTCTGTAACCACTTGCGTGCTTGTAGCACTCCCGCATTGCTTGGAGTGATATGCTTTAAAAAAATCTAAAAATTGTAAGGATAAATATTTAGCGAAATGTCTTATGAACGTCACCATCGCTCAACCGAATCGTTGTTTGTAAAAATCGTTGTGTAAAGGAAACAAACAATATTTGTTTTTATTCGATGGCAAATCTGTTTGATATTGTTCTTCTTTAGGTTACGTAAAGCGGTTTCTCAGGATGTGAAGTTATGTTTGCCGGGTATATTCATGTACAGGTATTTGACATATAGAACTGCCATAATTTAACTTTATCTGTATGTTTTATTATTTGGAAAATATCAGGGTTAAAATGTGCTTGATTCAGGCAACATAAGAGAAGAGATAAAGTTTTTATATTGCCTTTTTTATTGGGCGATGTTGAGGTTGGATACTATATATGTAAATGGTATGTTTGGTTTATGTGTTTTAGGTAAGCCGTATAGCAAAGAAATATTAGATGGCATTCGAGAAATTTGTTACACACGTTAATACATATTACCTATTTCTTCTTGCAAACGATTGTGAATTCAGACAGAATTAGACGCCACACGTCATACTTAAAACGATCAATAGATTTTACACGCACATATATACATTCTGCGGTCAGGAAAAAAAAATGAAAATATAGGATCTACTCAACAAATTATAAATATCAACGTTGAAGTCAAATAAAAGCGTGATGGATAAATTATCGTCTAAATTACTCAAAAAATGATCTTGAAATACTAAAGAGTAAATTTGTTGAATTCAATCCACATACGCTTTAACCATGGCCATCAGACTACTTCGGAATCTCCATAGACTCTTCTTGACAGTCTCGTTTAAGTGAACGCTGTCATAATAATTGCCTTCATTTTTATTGTCTCAAGGTGTTTTGCTCGTCTCTCGTTCAACTGCGCCCCGACATAATAATCAAATGAGTCGCAGTCTGGAGAGTTAGGTGGGTAGATATATGGAGTGATGTGGTGGCAGAAATGGTCTGATAGCCATGACTGAGTTCATCTCCCACATATACGGTCTTCCAGCAGCTAGGGTATCACTACCTCCGCAAGACACTTGTTGTAGCCCTACTGTGTTGAGTTTGAGGCCCTGTGGGAAAATGAATGGAGGCATAACGTCGCCATCATAAGTGATCATTCCAAACACCTTCATAATCACCATTAGACTCCTCCAACTCTTTCTGAATCCTCTGCACTCTCCTCAGATTGACACCCAAACACCCTGAAATGTTCGTATTGGAGCTTCCGGCGCGAATGCCAAGCAGTACAGCTTGGCGTTTCCAAATTTCTGGCGGAGTGAATTACTTCATGGCGCTATTTTTCTAACAGACGGTGTCCAACGTACCTTACTATACCGTACAGTGGACAAAATAGGAAAAAAAGAACAACGCGCATGCGCGAAATAAAAAGTATAACATAGCGAAAATTTTCCCATCATTACCTGTATCGAATCATTTTCACGTTTAACTCATTCATACAAAATATTATAGATTGATTTATTGATTTGTTTTCTACGGCTAAACCCAGAAGATATTTTCAGATTATAATATTTTTTGGAAATAATAATAGTTTTGTGATACAAATCTTAATAATTAACCCATAGCTTTCTCAAGGATATACGCGCGTAAGTGAATTTAACAAACACATTGTGAATTGGAACTCAACTTTTCGATTAACAATACCAAGTTATTGTACATCATCCGCACATTCAAGCACCTGGTACTCCGAAGCGGTCGCCTATCAGGTTACTGACCAGGCACGCCTTATTTTAACTTAGCTAATCGTACGAGAACCGGCATTTCAAATTGGTGCATCAGTAAGCCACAACAATTTCTGATGAAGCTAAAATAAAAGAGCGAAACATGTCAATTTATATTTTACTTTAATTGTTTGGTAGGTTTTCATTCATATTTTCATACGTACGATTTCATTCATATTTTCATCAGCAGGATCTCATTCATATTTTCATCGGTACGATTTAATTCATATTTTCATACGTACGATTTAATTCATATTTTCATTTATATTTCATTCATATTTTCATCGTTAGGATTTCACTCATATTTTACTCGGTAGGATTTCATTCATTTTTTCATCGGCAGGATTTCACTCATATTTTCAACGGTAGGATTTCATTCATATTTTCATCGGTAGGATTTCATTAAAATTTTGAAAGGTAGGATTTCATTCATATTTTCATCGGTAGGATTTCATTAAAATTTTCAACGGTAGGATTTCATTAAAATTTTCAACGGTAGCATTTCATTCATACTTTATCGGTAGTTTTTTTTTCATATTTTCATCGGTAGAATTTCATTCATATTTTCATCGGTATGATTTGATTGATATTTTCATTTATATTTCATTCATATTTTCATTTATATTTCATTCATAGTTTCATTTCAATTTCACTCATATTTTCATCGGTAGGATTTCATTCATTTTTTCATCGTTAGATTTTCATTCTTTTTTTCATCGGTAGGTTTTTATTCATATTTTCATCTGTAGGATTTCATTCATATTTTCATCTGTAGGATTTCATTCATATTTCATTCATATTTAATATCAGGGAATGTATTCAAAGTTTTGAACATTTCTAATATATTCTAATGTCTTAGTAAATTACCCACGTATTATAATGGCACAATTCTCTGTTACATGAAAACGCAGATTTGTTTGAATAAGTTAAATTCCAAGTGTAAAAAGGTATAAAATATGAGCCATGTATCTGCGAAATTCTTTAACATTTCATTTGACAAACTTTCCCTTTTTGCAATTTAAATGATTGTACAGGAAGGACAATTTGATCCAGCCTCACCAAATTTCATGTGATAAAAGTACATTAAAAAAAAGAAAGAAAAAAAAAACATTAACAGAGATAGTGTTAAAAGAAGATATCTGCGAACAGGAAATCAGAACGTTATTATTGATAACTTTCTCCTCTAATTTTTGAACCCTAGTTACTATATTCTTAATCTCATATATAAAGTACAGTGTATGTGTGTTTATGTGTGTGTATCCAAGCAACTCCTCCGCTCGAACTTGTCCGATTTAAATGATTCATAGCTCATTCAAAAGCCCTAGAAAATTTAGTTGCAGGGACCGATTTTCGTTGAGCTCAGATTCAGGGTTGCCTGATTATGCGAGTTTAAAAATATATATTAATATATTATACTAGCCATTATCGTTGCTTTCATGGTTTAAGTGGAGTAACTCTTATTTTCCTTTTGTATCTGTTGTGGTAGGATCCACCTAATCTGCATAGGTGACTGCCGACTATATAAATAATGGTTGGTACCGGAAGACAAAGGAAGCGAATACAGAGATCCAGCTAGCGATTCTGCCCGACTGCGACTTAGTCAACACATTCTCCAGGAACGGTCTTCCCAGAAATATACAGAAATACTATATGTAAATATTGTGTACACTTTCTTGTTATAATACATTCTTGTTCTAAGTACATTTTGTGTTGCATTATTATTCCATGCATTAGTCGAGATTCAACAATGAGTCAAGACTCAACAGTATCCAAAATTGCAGCTAGCTTAAAATTTTAAGCTAGTTTAAATTCGCATTTAAACTAGCTACTGTGGAGGAAGCATGGTTTTGCCATCATCACTATAGCTAGGGAGTAGTAAACGCGATAGGCATCAATAAACTACAGAAAAACTCAAAATTGATCGCTGCATTTAAGTATTGAATTAATGTTTAAGCTTACCTTTTAAAAGTTCAACGATAATTCTTCTGCTGCCACTTAATTTAAAGACGATTTGATGTACCAACATCCTTATTTTCCTTACATATTTTTTTATTTCACCAGTGACAGAACAGGGGACAGTTTATAAGATAAAATTAATATAGTGTAAAGAATGGAAAATTAGAATTAGTTATACATTCGACATTTGAAGAGTTAGAGAAACATAATAGTTAATTAAGTAAAACCTATATTATGGAATCTATATGAATAAATATGAAATTGGAGCTCAATTGCCCTAGGAATTCTAGAGGTAAAAAGCCCCAGCCCGACTTTATAGAAATTTACACATTAAAAGCACAATATCTGTATTACATATTATCTACTTTTAGGCAATATTCCGTTAATTAACTGTCCTTCATTACGGTTCGTTTAATCATGGATTATTTTGGTTTTCATATAAAAAATAGTTCTGTTAAGAATATCGACTTATATTGCAAAAAAGTGTTTGAAATATGCACTTTACTTGGCTTTCACCAAGTTGGTATCTATTTGTAAAACTTTCCTTAACAACAACAAGATAATTTATGGATGAAATATTCATTTAAAATTTTTGTTTCGGAGATTTCAAATAGTGAATATATCTTTCTTTGTGAAAGCCTGTTAGTACTTTATAAAATGCAAAAATATCACAATTATAAAATCGATCAGTCATTATTTACAACTATGTATCCTGGGGTGCATACATACAATTACCTGTAATCCATAATAATATTTTAAATTTTGAAATCATATTTATTTCTTACATGTGCATTTTTGGAAACTGTTTCTAAATTTTTCATTGTCTTTCAAACATTCCGCCTCACATGTTATCCTCTTTCGTCGCACCTATAAGGCGCCCCACATCGTTTGAGAAGCACAGGCCTAAAACTTCGAATCGTAGTTAATGAACTTATTGATGCGACACTACATTTATGCGTGCATCAGTATTACGGATCCAGCTTTAGTGAAATAAATCTTGTCAGAGTAAGAGGATGGTTACGAGAGAAGAACGATCTAAGAGCCGGGTTCTTTGTTTCCCATTTTCAAATTAGCCATTAAAATTACCTTTGCGCATTCACTCGAAGTGGTTTTATCCGTGCGAGTTGAATGTTCACAAGGTGGCCTTGTCATGAGCGAAGCTTTCCGAGTTGTCTATACGAAAATTACATGTCTTAAGGTTTGCCTTAAGGATGTGTTTGTAGCGCTTCTTCTATCAAATTTATCAATCATCTGTCTACGTTCAGATGGACAGAACATATTCCCTTAGGTGACGGTTACCTCAATTTGATGCACGTGTCCTGCCCATCAAATACGGCTATGGTCTTTAATACTTACTTCAATGCTGGTATCTCCCAGTCTCTGAGAAAATGTTAATATCCCTTCTCCATTCTTCTAGTCTGAATCCAAGGGTGTCTTATTTTATTATGCAAGTTGATGCTTTGAAAATAAACTTTTTAACCCAAGAAAAAATATCTAAGCTATATTTATCTTTATACGGAGAATTTGCCAAGTTAGTATAAATTTTTATAGTTTATTTTGTAGAAATATTTAAAATAACATGTTTGATAAAGTATGACAAATAAAGATTTGTTCGTCTTATTGTATATATATATATATATATATATATATATATATATATATATATATATATATATATATACACACAATAATACAATATATATATATATGTGATCAAAGCGTGCAGTCAGTTGGGAAGTTCCTGAAAAACTACCACTAATTAAACCAAGGATTGTGATTGAAATTGGATAGAATTTATATAAATTTTTATCCTTTTAATGTGTGAAGAACGCGGCCACATTTTTGAAACTATTTTTGATACACCATATATATATATATATATATATATATATATATATATATTATTGATTTGCATGACAGAGTATAAGAATTTCACTTGTGACGCGTTTCGTCCTTCAAGACTACGTGTTATGTTGTTACGACTACACATGCGCATAAACGAGAGGTAATGGAGATTTTATAATTTTTTTTATAATTTGTAACATTTTTTTTCATATTTAACCGAATTAATTTGGAATCATTTTTTCCTTTTCTTAACTTCGTTATATCATATAATGTATTAATATATATATACATATATACGTGTGTCTGTGTGTGTGTGTGTGTGTGTGTGTGTGTGTGTGCGCGCGCGCGTTTGTGTGTGTGTAGTCTGATGATCATTTTGCATTCAGATGTAAATTGCATTCTGTTCATGCTTTTAAGACAGAAGAAGATCCAGGAGCGAAAGTCCGGCCCGAAACCGGCAGCCGAAAGAACAGCCTCCAGGAATCGATGGTCAACCCTATCAAAGGCCTTGGACTGATCCAAATTCATCAGCACGTTTTCACTGTCGACTTTCTCTATGATCAAGCGTACCATATGAAGGTTGTCCAGAATAGTCTTGCCCTTCACAGTACAAGTCTGTTCAGAACCAATCAGACTGGAGAGGACAAGCTGCAAACGGTTGGCTAAGACCTTGGCCAAAATCTTTAACTCTGTATTTAACATAGTTAAAGGGCAAAAATTACTTATCCCACCACCACCGTTTTTGTCCTTACGCAGCAACTTGATCACACCCTTGGTAAAGCGTTGAGGTATAGACCCCTGCTTCATCCAGTTGGTGAAAATCAGTTCCAGCAAAGGAACAAAAAAGGGCTACTGCTTCAGGTAGAATTCGTAGGGAACACATCTAATCCCGGGGATTTATCCAGGCCAACCTATTTCAACGCTTCCGTCTCTGTGATGGGACCTTCGCACCCAGCCGCTTCAGCTGCCTCAAGGCAGGGAAATTCGACCAAATAGGCGTCGAACTGATCAGGGCTCAGACCGAGCTCTCTGGTAAAAAGATCCCGAAAGTAATCCCGAAAGGCCTCACATATGCCCGAGTTTGTAGTCACGGTCCGCTTATCCGACAATGTGATACACGGGATATACAGCCGTGATGCATTTCTACTTTCCTCTGCACGCAATTCTCCGGCCATATTAGTCGCCTCAGAGGACATTCTTTTTAACCTATCCCTAACTACCAGAGCTTGATCCTTCTTGATAAGAAAGGAGGCCAACTCTGCCTTAGCTAAGGCTACTTCACCACTATCACGGGATTTATCTGGCCTATCAAAACTTTGCTCTAAAACCGTTTTCGCCGCTAATCTATATAGATTGAGTCGACGATTAAAATCGGCAGCAAACGTAATATTATGTAATATTATTAGCAGCTGGTCCCGGAATTCCTGCTCGCCAAATAACGAGCAGTTGAATTTCCAGTAGCCAGCCATTCTAACCTTAGGCTTATCTAAGTGGACAAGCCTATGATCCGAATAAACTATATAATGAAAACTTGGACACCCTAAGAGCCCTACATCGACTCTCCTAACTCTCGAGGTACGCATACCTACAGCCGAACTGCCACTATTTGTCCAAGTCCAAACTACCCCCCGAGGGTGCTCATTCCGGTATTTGTCGACAAGATCAAACCTGTCGACAAATTCGCGAAAAGGTTTCACAGTTGTTAGTTGATAGTACCCACATCTGAAATTGACTCTATACGATCTATATCGGGTCAAGGATGGCATTCCAATCCCCTACTAAAACTACTCGACGTCGTCATGAACGGCTCGATCCGCCGAAATAAAGCAGACCGCTCAGCCCGGATATTGGGCCCATAAACCCCAATGAGACGCAGAACCTCATCCATTATGGTAACACCCAGCACGCAAAGTCTGCCCGCCGGATCTGCGAAGACAAGAGCACACGCAGCGTTCAAAGACTTGCTTCCCAGCCAAGATACACCCCTCAAGCGTCAATCAAAACATGCTGAATAAAGAGTAAACACCTTAGACAGAATGCCTTCCGAATCGCGAGAGGAAAAACGGGTCTCTTGCACACAATATATTTTCACCCCTAAGCTCTAAATGTCGTGAGCGAGACTCATCCTTCGAGACTCCGACCTCAGGTCTCGGGCATTCACACTAGCCAACCAAAGAGACATTATCAAATCAATTAGGGTTGTCCATCAGGGTAGAACATGGCTGGGGTAAGGACGCCGACAGCTCGTCCCATTGATCCGGACGCCATCTCAATTTCGACGGTATCATTATGAGACAAGCCGCCGATGTCCGCAGTATAGGTTAATTTAAGAGCTCTATAAATGGATAGGTGAACAAACACAGGGACTCTCCCTTTACATTCTTTTGATTCATCTAGTTTCGGCTCCAGTAAAACGGCCGCTGGGAGGTCCAATTTCAGAGACGCGTTTTCCTCTTCTATCATGCCCCAAATCTCCCGGGTACCCAGGCCAGATCGAACAAACTGTTAGGACTCTTTGAGCATCCTTGAAACTTCCAGGGACTTCCACATCGACACCATTGATGTGCCGGAACTTCCATAAAACTTTTAATGGTCTAGAATTTTTCATCTGCCAAACATTCTTTCAGCATGATCCCGGGATACACGGCAGACGTCTGGGAGATATGGTGGTTTGCTTTTCTTTTTTCTGGACTTCTGACGGGCAGATGAAGACAGTCAAGGCGCTCCCAGCGAAATCTGGTTTTTACCCCGCTTTGCGTCCACTTTCTCCTTTAGTTTTTTTAGATCCAAGATCTTATGCCAACTAGGCTTATTCAATTTCTGCGAGGTTGAAGCGGTTTTTTCATACGACGCCGAGGCGTCGCCCTCATAGATGGTAGAGGGAATGGGGCTGTAGGTGTTCTTATCCCCGGGGTCATGATGGGACAGAGGCCCCGCTGTTCGGATCTTCCCTCTGTCCCTACCTACAACGCGCCATTCGCCCTCTTCCTTCTCATTATCCACATTTGTGGAAGACGTCGGCTTTGGGGGTAATATGGGTGAAGACCCAACCCAGGGACTTTCACTACCGGTCCGTTTCGCATGTAGGCCCATTATAGTCGCCGCGGATTTAACAATCACGGCCAGACGGGGGTTTTGGTCGCCAGCGGCCGGAACTCCAGGAACCTTCTTCCCTGGGCAGAATGAGTAGAGGTGATCAGTCTCTCAACACCTCCAGCAAGTAGGTTTTCTACCGGTCACAATGACCGGCATTTCCGGTCGCGAAAATCCAAACAGTTGGGGATGGACACGAAGGCCGTATGATCCAGCATAATGTCAAACTTCCATCCCCCGTTCAGGTTGTCGGAAAGAGTCCCTAAAATTTGGCTGTGCTGCATAAAAAATGCAGCCAGTTGCTCCCCCGTTCCCTGAGGAGGGACCTCAAATATGGCCATCATGGTCCTTCGCCGACCCTCATATTCTTTACTAAGTAGCAGGTCCTTCGTAATAAGTTCCTTCTTAGCCATTTCTAGGCAATCTTCTGGTGTAGGCAGCAGTACGTCCCACATGAAAAACCCAGAACCTTTTATTACTCTTTGGGGTTTTATCCCCAGGGACAGAAGTGATTTGATCACCGTGTCATTCGTTGAGCGACAAATTTTGTGCGTACGCTTGTCTACCACGAAGACCGACACCATTCTCTTTTCGAAAACCTTAAGTTCTTGGACATCTTCAAGGAGCCCATCTCCTTTTACAAGATGAGCGTAGCCCTTAGCCATTTCCAAGAACTCCGCGATATTCACTATACAACTAGGGGGGGACTTCCAGCAAGAAGGCGATTCCTCGGCTGTCGACTTGGCTTGTGCCTCTTTAGTTTTATTATTAGTCGTATTAGATGAGACCAGCATGGTCTCCTCTTCTTTGCTTGTTTATTTCTACAGGTAATTTAGCGGTGGCTTTTCCCGGATTTTTTATTTTAATTTATCCGGGGGGTCAGCCTTAGCAGCCTCCCCAAAAAGGTCCTTTTTCACACCCGATCGATTCATATCATTGGCCATTTTTTAAAAAGAGAAAACTCCCCCAGCGGGTCTATTATGATTTTTGTTCAAAAATGGGAAAGGAGTTGAGATAATGGAAAATAAACGAAAATAGTAGAAAATAAAAGCAACAAAAATGAAATTCTTCTAAAAATAGAAGGTAAACAAATAAAGAAAGAAAGAAAATCCTGGATACACCAGTAAATAAAAACACTAAACTACTTATAAATACAAAAATCAATAAACTTTAAAACACAAAGCTGGTAAATGAAAAACTGGGAAAACTAAAAGTTAACCCAAATTAAAAATAACTAAAAACAAACTAGATCAAATAAGTAAACAAATAAGTAAAGAAAGAAAAGAAAATAGTCTGGTAAGACTTTTTAAAAAAGGCACCCGAAAGCTGCCGAGAAAAAGAAAAACAATAGAAGAAACTCCTCTCATTTTTTTCAAAAATTAAATTACAATGTATAATACAAAAGAAAAAGAAAAGGAATACAAAAGTCTGGTTTGAAACTAGTCAAACCAAACTAAAAAAAATAAAGGTTTGCGACCGAAGCCGCTAAGGAAAGAAAAAAAAGTCTTGTTTGAAACTTGTCAAACCCAAACTAAAACAAAAGGATTGCGACCGAAGTCGCTAAAAGAAAGAAAATTAAATTGAAACGAAAATAAAACGGGAGAGGGTATAAATCAAAACAAAACTTTCTTTTTCTTTTTTCTTTTCTTAAAAAGTACGTATTTTTTTAAAACGAGAAACAAAAGGAAATAAACAGAAATAAAAGGCTGTAGTCCGGTAAGACTTTGTCAAACCGGATTTTAAAAA
>OZ038493.1:44303378-44308378 GCA_964036315.1 Acanthosepion esculentum | reverse complement strand
GCCGAGAATTGTCAGGAGAGAAGTAATCGCGTGCGAGCCTTATATACTTACTACAGAATTCAAGAAACCAGAAGAAAATTCAACTAGAGAATAAACCATCAACATATAGCTTACTGTTATGAACACACTTCTCGTCGAATTAGCATGTACACTGACGCCTATAATCGTCAGGAGAGAAGTAGTCGGGAGCGAGCCTTATATCCTTACTACAGAATTCAGCAAGATTACGGCGACTCCAATCGACATTATATTTCATGATTGTCTTATTTTCATTCAGTGGAATGAAGGCATACCAGTGGCTACGAATATTCCAATTCACACGAAAAAGAAAAAAAAAAAATTTTTTCTCGCTTATTGTAAAGATCTAACGAAGAAAAGAATTCCGTGAATTTCTTGTATATTTATAGGGCATTAAGAAAAGATTAGACAAAAGTTACAAAAATTATGCCACGTTGAGCATGAAAAATATCTGATATTGCGGGAAAAGTGCACTTGAACGAAACACTGTCGATATAATTAAACATTTTTGGTGAAAAATGCACTTTTTATACATGTTGACAGTGCATGAACTTTACTGAGGACGAAGACGATTTTTTTCACATATGCCGGTAAAGTCAACTGTAAGTAGGAGAACTGTAAACTGGACGACCTATCTCCAGACAGATTTAAATGTCTAATCTTATTTAAAGCTCTAACATCAAGCAACGATGTGGAAATACGCTCTCGAATTTTTACAAAACTTGACCAGGATTTAAAGTTAACAATAGAGACTGTTGAGGAGATTGCCAAAAATTGGCAATTTAAAGCACACTAGAGCGAAAATCGAACAAAATGGCACATCAAAAGTACAAGGAGTCAGAGAAAAAACAGTATTACCAAAATAAAAAAAATCGGCAAAAAATACTACCAAACTTAACCTATTCTCTGGTAGTGGTATGTTTCATTTCAGAAAGGATGTTTAATGGATGTCACTTATCAATTATCTCCTGTTAATTTCCCTCTGAAAATTCTCCACTGCCCTAACTGGGTATTGAACTAACACTTTTTGGGTCCTGTTACTGGATCTAACTAACGCCTTTATCCACCGTGCCATGTGTCCTCGAGGACACATGGCACGTGGAACTAGAACAGTCTACCCCAGTGAGCGAAATAAAGGGTTTAGTTCGACATTCCAACCACCTGAAGAAGGCCGGAGCGTACAACGGCCGAAACGTTGTAATAAATATGACGACAAAGATGAGGACAATAGTCCGAATAATGTAAATAAGATGTTTATGTATTCAAAAATTCAAACTCGAATTTACTAGGCGTCAATTGGCTAGAAATATGTGAACTATGTAATTGGTTAATTAATCCATTCATTGGAAAAATTAATTGTTATTCAGAGAAAAAGATTACAGCTAAAGAAACACTGAGTAAATTAAAAAAAAAATAAATTCACGAATGTATACTCAGGGGAGTTGGGTAAATATACAAAGTCAAAGGCATTTTTCAAATTAAAAGGAAATATATCAGTTTTTTAGTCTAAAGTAAAGATACTTTTTTCTGAGTTAGTGTCTATTAACGCTGAACACGATAGGTTAGAAAACTGCAGAGTTATTGAAGAAATAGATTATTCAAAATTGCCCCTCAAGCGATGTATATTAGAAATAAAAATAAAAAGAATCGTTTATGCCCAGATTTTTCGATTGGGTTGAATGACTGCCTCTCACCACATGTAAATTGTCTTCCAACTCCAGAGGATATATTTGCCAAATTAAATGGTGGTATTTTTTTTTAAATTGATCTCTCTGAGGCATATCTTCCAATGGAAGTGAATGAGGAAAGTCAGAAATATTTGACTATTAATACACATAAAGGACTCTACAAGTTTAGAAGATTACCCCTCGGTGTAAAGGTAGCCCCAGGTATTTTCCAGAAAATAATGGATACAATATTGGCTGGACGAGACGCTGCCATCGCTTACATAGATTATATAATTCTTAAGAGGGCTACGAAAATGCAGTACGTAAAACAGTTTCGGCAAGTACTTGAGCGACTGCATGATTATGGTTTCAAACTTAGTGAACTGAAACGTCAGTTTTTGTATGGATAAGAAATATTATATCAGATAATCGACGAAAAATGAAGAAACCCGGTCCCGCTAGAGCAAGTGCCACCGGACAAATTTGATGACACTACAATCATTGCTCGGATTAGCAAATTACTTATATTATTATTTATGTGCTAGATATGAACAAATTTTAAGCACTGCCGAATAATTTACTTAAGAAGGTTACGAAATGAAATCGATCGAGGGAATGTCAGAAATATTTTGAAGAAAATTAACAAAATACTAACTTTAAGAAAAGCTAAAGTCTTGGAAGATAAAGAACCGTCACTGCAAGAATATTTGAGCGTATATCGAATGACGTCAAATGCAAATGTCACCTGAAGAGCTCATGTTTGCTATGGAGATTAGCTCCATTTTTGACAAATTGCTGCCAGGGAATACAAAACAGTCGACAATTTGAAACTAACAGATCATTTAAGATCGGCGATGATGTTTTCTTTAAAAGCTTTAGGAAAGGAAAATTCGGAAGAAGGAACAATTCTTCTCGGTAGCATGATGTACATTGTCGAAGGTGGACGATTTCAATCTTGAAGACATATGAGCCAACCGATGTCTAGCTCGGCACAGAATAAGCAATCAGTACAATTTAATTCACCGATGGACATGCTTTACGATACCTTTGAAGTACCTTTTCTTAAAAAAAACTGTTAGAATAGCACGGGAGCGCATGCGCAAACGTAATCCGATTGAAACGTTCGAAGTGGACCCATGTAAGAAAAGGTATCGACGAAGGAAATTTCATACCGTAAATGTAGAATATGAATTGGACTCGTCCACATAGCATATATATTGAAGCCAAGAATCGTCAAGAGAGTGCTAGCCGGGTGCAAGTCTTATATCCTTAGTACAGAATACAGTAAGTCTACATCGTCTCCAAGAGACATTAAACTCCATGACTGTGTTATCTTCATTCAATGGAATGAAGACATAACAGCTTAAATCGAGACATTTCAACTGGAAAAAGATGAAACCTTTTTGTCAATCTAGTACTGGGCTTAAATTTATGCAGTCTAGATATCACAGAGGAAACAACAACGAGGAAAATATTTATAGTAAAGGCAACGGAAGTTACTTTACGGCGATGGGAAAGTGACTGAAACCGAGATGTCTGGTCATGACCGATAACATTGCAGATTCTTTACATTTTTATTAAGAATCTCTAAATACAAAGTTGGATTACAAGACAAGATTTGGCAGCAATATTCAAATCATGGACGTAAAGTAGATTTATAAATATGTAAGATAGATTCGGGCGAGGAAATTTTCTAGCACGACAGAGTGTACCAACTTTCCTAGCGACAACCTAGCAATTGATTCAGTGTAATCTTTTCGCTCCATTTCATCGGAAAACGTTAACCCGAGAGGGGGCAGTGAGTCATTCTCCCGGAGGTTATCCATACTGATGTATGGCAAAAAAGTGTTCTCAGCCAATTAAAATAGCAATTTCGTCTTTAGGCTTCAAATTTAACAAGACGTTCCTTGCTCTAATTATCAACAAGTTCTAGGTCATTGGTCATTGTAGGTCATTTACCAGCTGCAAACATGACACGATAAAACTTACTATCAAGAGAGAAGTAAATAGTTGCTTCAATATCATAGATAGCGAGTTCTCAACTGATAGCATAAGGGAGGTCGTTGATGAAAAAATCATGAAACGATATGGCACATGAAAGAGGTATACATTTGACAAATTAAAAATGGATGCCTAATATTTACGTTGTATTCGATATGCTCCATCAATATTCATGCTCCATATATAGTCGATATGATTCATGAAAGAGGCTTAAATTTGACAGATTAAAACATGGATGCCTAATATTTACGTTGTATTCGATATGCTCCATCAATGTTCATGCTTAATATATATACGATATGATCCATCAACGAGGCATACATTTGACAGATTAAAAATGGATGCCTAATATTTACGTTGTATTCGATATGCTCCATCAATATTCATGCTCCATATATGTTCGATATGATTCATCGAAGCGGCATACATTTGACAAATAGAAAAATGGATGCCTAATGTTTACGTTGTATTCGATATGCTCCATCAATATTCATGCTTAATATATATACGATATGATCCATCAACGAGGCATACATTTGACAGATTAAAAAATGGATGCCTAATATTTATGTTGTATTCGATATGCTCCATCAATATTCATGCTCCATACATATTAGATAGGATACATCAAAGAGGAAACATTTAGACAATTTAAAACATGGCTGCCTAATATTTATTAATGAATAATCTTTGAAGAAACATGTAAATTCTCAAATGAGTATTCCAAACATAAATATAAAAGCAAATTAAAAGTAGAATGTACATTAACATCTCCTTCAGTAAAGATTATTACATAAGTAAAATTTTGCAAGGAAGCACAATTGAACTCGAAAAGTAAGTATAAAATCAATAAATGCCACGAGCATTCGCAATGTTATGAAAATGAGATAATTTTTTGAATATAAAAGTCTTTTCTTTTTATAAGCATGTCTCTATTTTAAAATCACACATTATTAAAAAGTTGATTAAAATACTTCTTTGAGATGCAAGTAAGCAAAACAACAATATATATTTATGCATTCGTGTTTTTGTTAAATAAAAAAATTCTTTTAAATAGTGTAAATGTATGAGGAGAATATGCATTATTATTGGTTCTGACCTGGCAGTTCAGCTTCATTCACTACCGAAACATAGCTTCCTTGTGCCTTTTCTATAAATATTTTCACGATAATTGATATGATGAACTTTCTTCTGTGGTACCCAGACATTATGAATTTAAGCACAATACTAGATTGGCGGCAATGTCTGTAAATTCTACAATGGAAATGGCTAGATATAACCGGAATTCTATGCTACAGGTTTCTCCTATAACAC
>OZ038493.1:44290878-44298378 GCA_964036315.1 Acanthosepion esculentum | reverse complement strand
TTTTCACTCTTCTTGTAACTCAATACAAGTTATCAGACGATTAAGATACGTCGCGGAAGGAAAATATTTTTTCGCAACCTAAGGTAAGTACTTTTGCTCCTTTCCTCGGCCTGCAACGTCTCTATAAGGTGGTGGGGTGATTTTCTCGACAATATTTGGCAGCAATATTCAAAGCAAAGATAAAATGGTAGATTTATAAACTATGTAAGATAGATCATGGCAAGAAAAACTGTCTAGGATGACATAGTGAACCAACTTTCTTAGCTGCTGAACTTAGCAATTTCGTTTTGTTTGTAAATTGCTAAATAGGCATGAGACTGTAGAAACTTGAAGACCTCACTGCCTTCAGTTCTGTGCTCTAACCTCTCTGACTACTGAACCTCTGTTGTTTATACGCTTGGGGCAATTTGCCATATTGGAGATGTACTGTACTAGTTGTTTTTTGATCATTTCAAACTTATTTTTCATAATTTTAGTGTTGACATAAAGAGATAAATAAAGAATGGAAAGGGATTGATGCCAAGATGCCAGGTCAGGACTAATAACACTGCAGATTCTTCTTTGGATTTTATCAAAATTTCTCAATATATAGTAAGAGCATATTGTAGAGAAATTGATGGTTCAGGCAGGGGAAGGAAGAATGTACTTACCTGGGTTGTTGGCTCTTATTGACTAAAAGCTGTTACCTTTTTCTAATTTTTTTATAGTTACAGGGTCTCATGACTTGTAACCATGTGATCCCTGAAGTGGTTATAAAGGAAATGTTTTTTCAACCTTTTTTTTCGCTATTCTTGTAACTCAATGCAAGTTATCAGACGATTAAGCTATATTGCGGAAGGAAAAAATTGTTTCACAACATAGGGTAAATACTTTCACTCCTTTCCTCAGCCTGCACTGTCCATGGACTTTTATTGTGGGGTTGAGATTTTCTCGACAATATGTGGCCGCAATATTCAAAGCAAAGATGAATGCTTGACTTATAAATAGGTACGATAGATAGATCCTGGTAAGAAAAACTGTCTAGGATGTCATAGTGAACCAACTTATCTAGTTGCAGAACTTAGCCATTTCATTTGTTTTGTTTAAAGCAATGAGACTGTAGAAACTTGAAGACCTCACTGCCTTCAGTTCGGTGCTCTAACCTCTCTGACTGCTGAGCTTCCGTTGTTTAGAGGCTTGGGGCAATTTGCCATATTGGAGATCTACTGTACTAGTTGCTTTTTGATAATTTCAGACTTACTTTTCATGATTTGAGTGATGACATAAACAGATAAAAAAGAATGGAAAGCGACTGAAGCCAAGATTCCAGGTCAGAACTAATAACATTATAGATTCTTCTTTGGATTTTATCAAAATTTCTCAATATATAGTAAAAGCGTATTGTGGAGAAATTGATGGTTCAGGCAGGGGAAGGAGGAATGTATTTACTGGGCTTGTTGGTTCTTGTTGCCTAAAAACTGTTCTATTTTTAGTAATTTTTTTATAGTTACAGGGACTTGTGATCTGTTTCCACGTGATCCTTGAAGTGGTTATAAAGGAAATGTTTTTTTCCTACTTTTGATTGCTCTACTTATAACTCAAGTCAAGTTATCAGACGATTAAGCTACGTCGCGGAAGGAATTTTTTTCGCAACTTAAGGTAAGTACTTTAGCTCTTTCATCGGCCTTCACTGTCTATGGACTTTTGGGGGTCGAGATTTTCTTGACATATATGGATGATCGTGGTTCTCCGGAACTTCTTGTCGTTTTAGCTATTATAAGATTTCTTTTCTGCTTTTCATAACCCTCGTTTTGTCAACCATTTATACAAACTGGATAGGTAGTTTATTCGTTGAATTCTTTTGTCTCTCGTCTCCTGCGAGTGACAAAGTTTCGTAGTCCTCTTTCCTCATGATGTCTTCTAGAAATACCAGCAGTCTCTTTCTAATGATTTTAAGTAGAAGTGTCATTTTTTATTCCATTTTACTTAAGACTTATCGTTATTCACATCGTAAATCGATGGTATTCTCTACATCTTTTTGCAGAAGATTCTATTTTACTGATTTTTTTCTTCAACTGTGAAAACGTTGTCAAACATTCACTGCCATATACAAGACGAGAATATATATTACATAATCATTCAGCTCTCATTTCCTTGTTTCGAACGAACATTTGCGTTTTCTTAATAATTTGGAAGGCAACTTTCGCTATTCCTCTCCATCTTCGGATTTCGGTGTCACATTTTACGCCCTCTTTTAAAACACGACTTTGATAAGTTTGGAACTTGCGCTAAGTCGGTGCTGACAATTCTTATTTTGCATCTACGTGTATTTATTTTGCTGCCATTCGCACACCCTGTTTTCATTTCAGCTGATGCTTAGACTTTTCATCCAAATCATATTATTTAAGAAGACTTTATGATCATATTAGAGTACAAAGGGTTAATGCACTGAGAATATTGGTTTATAAACGATAATTCTATTATCAATACGATTTATTTTTAAATATTTAAACGGTTTATCAATACCCTCCTCTATTGCAGACAGTATTTACTGTCCCCCCACAAGGGATAGATGTGGCACAAGGCCGCGTTTAAAAAATGCCCGTAGAGCCCCTATAAACGGGATCGGGTTGGCCAACCTCCCCGAACGAGACTCCGCCCTTTGGTGGAGCCTCGTCCGGGTTCCGTTCTGCACAGAGGCAGAGAGTTCGACCGTCCAACCGAGAAAACTTCGCCGTCTTCTCTGTTTCAGACAGTATTTACTGCCCCCCCCCCCGAGGGATAGATGTGGCACAAGGCCAGTTTTTTGTGTGGTTATCCCGAGCCTGTAGGCTCGGCCAAAAAATGACCGTAGATCCCGTATGAACGGGATCTGGTTGGTCAACCACCCCGAACGAGACTCTGCCCTTCGGCGGAGCCTCGTCCGGGTTCCTCTCTGCCCAGAGGCAGAGAGTTCGACCGTCCAACAGAGAAGACGTCGCCGTCTGCCCTGTTTCAGACTGTCCGTGTATTCACTGGTAGAAGTATATGTATACCTTGGGTGAGTCCATTTGACAGTAACAAATGTTATATTCAAGATTAGATAAATTCTGTGCAGTTATAGTCGTAATGGGCTTGTGAGGTAGCAGTATATGCTAAGTTTTCCAAGGTTATTTCTATGATTTTCTTCTCTGTTTTGTTTTGCAGTCATATATAAAATAAATATAAATCTGGATGTGTTTAAATGTATTTTCACTATATTTTGATTCATCGCATAAATATTGATTTCGGATTAACAAAGCAATATTACCTGCACTTGTAAATAAGTTAAATATCAAACATACAATCAAAATTATTTCTGAAACAGAAACACACAATATATTACAGTTTCTAAATAGTAATAAGGATCTAAAAGGAAAAATCTACAGAGAACACGTCAACAAAATATATCTCATAGAATTCTATTAATGTTGCAACCAAATAATATCAAGTACAGACCAGCTACAGAAATAATGGCGAAATAAACCGCGTCATGGGCAATAATCTGCCTTTACCAAACAAACTGAAAACACAACATCAGCCATTGGCTGTCCCTGTGGTGCAAGACAGCTTTAACACACTTAACTGGACCATAGCTGACATTAAGCGAAAACGAGAAAGCTCCTCATTTGCTATCCCATGCATCATCCCAACACAGATGTTGATAATTCTGTGTGTGCCCAAAACCGAAAGAGGCAGAGGATTAGTTCAACCACAACTGCCCTACAAAACTACAACAATTGTCCTTCAAAGATACCTGGAACCTATAGAAGACTGGATGATGATATGTGTCAAAGAACATGAATGTAGTAAACGACTGTATTCCGTAATACAGGAAGCCAGCAAGTTCAAAATGGAGTTTCAAATGGGTGGAGAAATACAAGTAAAGAAAAATAAACCGGGTGTATAAAATGTTCATTTTACAAAAACAGTTGCTGACTGTCTGATGGTTGCATGCAAAGTAGTTTCAATTAGTAGAATGCAATTAAGAATATATATATATATATATATATATATATATATATATATATATATATATATATATATATATATATATATATAAAGGAAATTAGTTTTAATGTGTGCTATATTTATGGGATAAAGTGCTCAATATCAGATATAGAGCGTATGTAAATATGAATATAATTTTTGGTTGACGTACATGTTCTCTGTTCATTCTTTTTCATATACCTTTTTTTTCCTTCGGTATTGGTTTGTCTATTTGCAAATAGTTTTTCCGGATGAGTATAATGTCTTATATTGATAAGATTATTACTAGTACACACACACACACACACACACACACACACACACACACACACACACATATATATATATATATATATATATATATATATATATATATATATATAGATAGATAGATAGATAGATAGATAGATATGACGATATTATCTCTCGATAAAATAACGTAATCTGTCGCGTACACTCGGGAGTAACGAATTTGTAAACCGTCACTATTATAGCCGATAATTCAAAACGCTCCTAGCGATTGAGTTCTCTGTGTGACTGGTGTGTTTATGAAAAAATAAATACACAATAAGTCACCTGTCTCTCTTTATACACACACACACGCATATATATATATATATATATATATATATATATATATATATATATATATATATATATATATATTAAAGTTATGTTCCAATTCTCATAAATACGTTGGACATTATTGTAAGGTGAGGTAATATGCGGTCTACGTAGTACACTACTAGTAGTGGTTTACCTACTTCACGCTGCTGGCGAGTATTGTATTTTGTTGATGTTATAAAAATTACCATTTCATTTCCAAGCACTGTTTTGGTTATTCATCATTCAGTAAACTTTGCCAGTTTACAAAAACAAATTTTATTTGATGAATTATAATTTATTCTTAATTTTATAATTTTTATACTTAATTTATACTTAATTTTTATAATTTTATAAATTTTAATAGGAAATATATACTTAATTTTTATAATCTTATAAATATATACTTAATTTTTATAATCTTATAATTTTTATACTTAATTTATATTTAATTTTTATAATTTTATAATTTGTATACTTAATTTATTCTTAATTTTATAATTTTCATACTTAATTTATACTTGATTTTATAATTTTTATAAATTTTATTTTATTTTATTTTATAAATTTTAATTTATACTTATTTTTGATATTTCTATATTTCTATTTTTTTATATATTTTTTATATTTTTATAATTTTTATATTTAATTTATACTTAACTTTTATAATTTTATAATTTTCATACTTAATTTTTATAATTTTATAATTTTTGTACTAAATTTATACTTAATTTCTATTAAATTTTTATAATTCTATAATTTATATACTAACTTTATACATAATTTTATAAATTTTAATTTATTCTTAATGTTATAATTTTTATACTTAATTTATACTTAATTTTATAATTTTTATAAATTTTGTTTTATTTTATTTATAAATTTTATTTTATACATAATTTTATCATTTTTATATTTAATTTATACTTAATTTTATCATTTTAATAAATTTTATTTTATTTTATAAATTTTAGTTTATACTTAATTTTATCATTTTTATACCTAATTTAAGTTTTTATACTTAATTGATTTTGGTATCTCCAACTTGTAATTTTTTACAGAACTGTTCCTTTTGCTTACATCTATATATTCTGCCTTGCATTTGATGTTCTCTCTTTTTTCACGATGTTCTGTAGGGGTTTTGGAGGGTTTCTTTTTTCTGCTATAGACATATTATCATTGCTATATTTATGTTTTGAAGATTGTGGTTGCCAATAATGCATGTTGGTCTTAAAGCGCAGTCTATTTATGTATATTTACGGAATTCATTTTCTATCCATATGCAGACGATTTGCTCCCAGTATACAGGGCGCCATAGGTACATTGTATGCACTTTATAATTTAAATTTCCTGCTGGCGCCTTTTCTGTTTTTCATCTTGTTCACTGTACAGTAAGGTAGGGTCAGTTGTGTGCAGTCTGCAAGAAAAAGTGCACCAAGACAAAATTCCCTCTGACAGAAATTTGAAGACGGCATGCTGTACTGCTTAGCATTCGTATAGGAAGCTGCAATGCAAATATATCAGAGTGTTTGGGTGTTAATCTGAGGATAGTAGAGAGGATTTGGAAAGAGCTGATATCAACATGGAGACCTAAATTAAGGGGCTTGAGGAGGTCGTACTGCTCTGGGTCAAGAGGGTGCCTCCTGCAAGATCCTACGTCTAGCAACACGACATGCCACACAAGCAGAATTAACTCGGATAATTTCTGCGATCACATCAACTCTTACATATGACCACCTAAATCCCTAGACTGCAACCCCTTTGAATACAATATATGGGGCGCAGAGACTAACAGAACACTTTGTAACATCAAAGATGAACTGAAGGAGCGTCCAGAAGAGTTGCAGGAGATCACGAATTTTTCTAGCGATTCTGTGGAATAAATTTGTTCCGTGTTATTTCAAGATATGTTTGTGCAATTTTGGTAAGTACATATATTAAAATGAGATATAAATCTTATTTTTATTTTTACGTAATTTAAAACGACAATTTATCCATCGCAAATACTAAGAAATTGAATGCAAGAAAACTGTGGCTAATTTTTTTTCAATAAGGAGGAGTGAAGTCACATATTTAAACATTAAAAATCTATGTATGTAATTAAATGTAAAAAAAAATATGCATTACAACGAGTCCTTTGACCTGCTACGTAAACGTGACATAATTCGAAAGTTCCATTTCTTGTATATTCTCTCTGTCCTAGATACGAAAATATCTAATATGACGACTGTATAAAGTTCCTTTTTCTATTCCATACGTTTTGGCAATAGAAGTTTTTATTCTGCTGCTTTTAAAACAAGTGGTAAATAGGAACAAGTTCTCGCTTTTTCACACAGAAAAATGAATATTTTTGAAGTAAATGTAGTATTGGCATTTTCCTTTAACTCTGATATATTTTTTTCTCTGAAACAGTTCTTCCTTACTCTTTTATTTTCCGTTTTATTTTTTTTCCTCAGCCTCATTTTCCTTCTGCCGAAATGCAGTATTTTTTTTTATTACTACACATATTGATTATTCGTTTATTCATTTTATTATTTCCCACATTATTTTGGTTGTATTTGGCCCGTGAATTGGACTGCTTCATTTTAAAATGTTTTATAGCCGATCTTCACTCCCATCTAAACATTAGGCCAAGTTCTAGTTAAAAAAAACTTTTAACACCCCTAAGTTTTTGGTAATTATTTGTTTATTCGTCGAAACCTAATTTACTGCATCACTTTTGTATTTCTAAAATCGATACGTTTATTTTCCGCCTTTTAGTTTTTCCACTTTATTCAGTAAAAATGTTTATAAAATTAATGAACTGATCCACGCATATATTTTTATCATTAATGTTTATGTTTAGAACATTTCACAGATATATTCGTCTCCAGACCGAATGGCAATAGAGGCGACAAGAGAACAACCACT
>OZ038493.1:44283378-44285878 GCA_964036315.1 Acanthosepion esculentum | reverse complement strand
AATTTTTTGGGAACATACAAAGATACTTTCCATGTCTATATTTCAGGGAATTATCCAAAGAAAATAAATAAGTGAGTAACACTGTTCGGTATTTAAACAATACAAGGAAATAGACAAGATTGATTATGTTCATTGACAATTAAGGCATATTATCATTGAATATCAACCATCTACTGAAAGTGAATATATTAGGGGAATATCAATCAATATTGCAATGTTTACCTGCCAAACATTCTTTGGAAACTCATTTTAGTTTGAGACGCTTTTATTCTAAAACGGTTCCTGTGTCCGTAAGGTCTGCAGAAAAATGTCAGAAAATACCAGGATATTCCTGACTGTTGATTAGTTTCCACAGCCAAGAGTTTCAATCGGAATGGCCTTTTGTGGGGTTTACAAATATATAACTGTCAGAATACAGCTTTAAAATTAACTTTGTCTTGACTAATCATCGAATATGGACTCAATGGCATAAGTACCAAGCTTTTATAATCAGAACCTGTAGGAAAGTTCATAATGACGATGATTATTGGATGCGTTGCTTCCAATCTGCTAAGGGATTACTTTAAAACATACACTTCTTCAAACTATAAATAAAACAAACAGAGACATTCTGTTATTTTTTTTCTTAGTCAATAAGATAACCATTTTTTTTTTATGTCATCCGCCATTTCTTTTTCTTTCTTCTTTTTCAAGGAAGAACGCTCCAATCACTTGTTGGTATTCCTTTTTCTTGTTGTGGATTCCGGGTTGAAATCCGGTACCAAATAAAAACACACGCCAAGAATGAATATAGGAAAATAAATGTATTAACGTAATAATACAAACTGGTAATACAGGTTAGTAGTTCCAGGAATGCGGGGTTAGTAGATAAATATATATAGTCTTTGGTATCGACGTATCGCCGTATGACTACTTACCGAGTCTAGTGCACGTTACTGAGACTCTTGCCGCTACGTTATTTTACTGTTCTACTCGACCGACTCAACGTTCCACCGCTATTACTACTGACTGTTCGGGAATTCACTGGCGGTATTATATGTATACCCTGGGTGAGTCCATTTGTGTAAAAAGGGGAGATCCCTCAACATTTGTGTTAACCCTCTTCTTAATTTATTAACATTTTTGTCTTCATTACTGTTACTTTTCCTATTTTTGTGTTGTATATAATGTTTTGATCGATATAATTTTCCCACTTTTATTTCTTTTGTTGTTGTTTATTAAAAACATTGTTAATTACATTTAACCATATGTAGTTGCTCTACAAAATGCTTTTCAGAGAAACCGGAAGACTATCTCTGCTCTTGAATTTCGTTGCAATAAATGAGTTATGCTATTATCAGGATTAAAAAAAAAACTGAGTGTTTCTAAAGATTACATAATACATCGTATGCTTATTGTCTGTTTGGTAAAAGACTGATGGCAACGTTTGTGGCAGTCACAGAGTTAAAACTGCAGGAAATCCCAGACAAGGTAGTGCAGGAAAGGGAAAAGAAATGAACGATCAACGATAAGAAGACGGAATATATTTGCGTTAGCATGGGCAATGAGAAGATGCGGACTACGGAAACGAAGATGACAGAATCAATCAAATATAGAACTAATTCGGAAGGTGTTTTAACAGACTAGAGGAAATGTGATAGAGAAATCCCAAAGCTCATTGAAATAAAAGAAAACGCCTTTCAACTATGAACGGGTGAAATTAGGAGAATTAGAAATAATGCTAAACTGCTATGTAATGCAAATCATCCTATGACAGAAGAAATTAGACAGAAAGGTGTAAAATGTCGTTCTACAGAAAAATTCCGCGTGTAATATGAACGGAATATGTGAGCAACAAGGGAGCTTGTATAAATAATGAGGAAAGGGGGTTAGGAGAATTTGACGCTCATAAGAAATTGAAGGTAAAAGGAACAGCGGAAAACCATTGGAAACCAATATAAAAAGCTTGGAATTACAAGAACTAGAACGGATAGTAAGTAAAAAAAATACGTAAGGCAACAAAAGATCCAAAGTTGGAAATGTCATGGTCGCTCACGTCCTGTATATGTTATAGGTGTTAATTTTACTGCAAGTATTTCAAATACTGAAGCAAGGCCAGACGAAACTGAAAACGCGTTTTCTTCGAATCTCAGTATACAAAAGCTCTCATGGAGAGACAAGTTTCCTCTGCGATATTCGGACAAAAGTCTCTTTCTCCCAACGTCTTCCACGGTTTTGTGGTATTCCTGATACTCATAATTTCGTGTTGAAGAATGTGAATCCGCTATTCTGCTGTTTTTAACGCGGCTAGTAAAGTTGATATGATATAATGGTGATTCCAGAGGACGAAAATTGCGATAAAGCACCGTAGTTTATTGACGCTAACCTAAGTATAGATTATAAAATCTTTCTTTTTTATGAAGTAGCCCAAGCTGACCGTCTTTAGTAAAGATGATGATAATATTGTTTAATTTTCTTGCAGATGTCCACAATATTTTTCAAACTTCGAATTTAAGATAGC
>OZ038493.1:44258378-44280878 GCA_964036315.1 Acanthosepion esculentum | reverse complement strand
AAAATTACAAAATTGAACACCCTATCACCCCTTGTCTATTTCTCGGTATCCTTGGAAACCATCAATTATGAATCTTTGCCATGCATTTGAAACCGTAAATTTAAAAAAAAATAAGTTACTCCAAAATTCGCTTGACGAGGAAATAGAACTAATGTCTTTAATTTAATAAAATTGAATTCAAGGGCTTTAGCTTCTATTTCTGAAACATGGTTATCACTGTAGCGAAAAAAACATATTTTAAATCAATTAATTTATAATATTAATGCTCTGTAAATTTACATTGAGCACTATTGTGTAAAAATAAAAATATCTATAAGAACACCGGATTTTATATCTTACTGTTCTTTCTTTTTATTTATATATACACACACACACACATATATATATATATATATATATATATATATATATATATATATATATATATATATATATATATATATATGTATATATATATATATATATATATATATATATATATATTAAATTTAACGTCGATTATATTTAAATCAATACAGACTTTAGATACAAATCATTGCATCTTGATTCTTTACATAACAAATGTCTCTGTGCATTCCCTGTGAGACAATTTCAAACATAATCAACATTTCCCTTACCAGATTTTTAAAGCGATAAAATATTTTAGCAATAATAAGGAAGAATTAAACTATTCTGAAACACCAAAGATTTAAAACAGCTTATACATTCATCTGAGTTGACGTGGGCCTGTTTACTTTAGTTTTGTTTTAAAGCATTTCAAACATTTCCGGGTCATTTTGATCAGCAAGAGAATGATAGAAACTGATTTCTTTTACTCTAGAATCAAAAGGGTGAACACAGCTTTGGTTTGCATTACACTAAAAAAGTGAGACATCGCTTTGGTTTGAACGAGATCCAAAAGTGAGACATTAGTTTGGATTTTACGATAGTAAAAAAAAATGAAAAGAAAAAGAAGACACTGGTTTGGTTTGTGTTAAACTCAAAAAGTGAGACATGGCTTTAGTTTGAACGAGATCCAAAAGTGAGACATTAGTTTGGATTTCACAATAGTCAAAAAAAAAAAAAAGAAAAGAAAAAGAAGACACTGGTTTGGTTTGTATTAAACTCAAAAAGTGAGACATCGCTTTGGTTTGAAGGAGATCCAAAAGTGAGACAGTTTGATTTCCAAGATTGTTAAAAAATATTAAAAAAAAGTAGAAAAAAGTAGACTCTGGTTTGGTTTGCGTTACATCAAAAAGTGAGACATCGCTGTGGTTTGAACGAGGTCCAGAAGGGAGACATTAGGTTGGTTTCCACGATAGTCAAATAATATAAGAAAAAAGTAGACACTGCTTTGGTTAGCGTTACACTCAAAAAGTGAGACCTCGCTTTGGTTTGAACGAGATCCAAAAGTGAGACATTAGTTTGGATTTCACGATAGTCACGAAAAAAAAAAAAGAAAAGAAAAAGAAGATACTGGTTTGGTTTATGTTAAACTCAAAAAGTGAGACATCGCTTTGGTTTGAACGACATCCAAAAGGGAGACATTAGTTTGGTTTGCACGATAGGCAAAAAATATAAGAAAAAAGTAGACACTGGTTTGGTTTGCGTTACACTCAAAATGTGAGACATCGCTTTGGTTTGAACTAGATTCAAAAAGGAGACATTAGTTTGGTTTGCGCGATAGTCAAAAAAAAAATGAAAAAAAAAGGAGACACAGGTTTGGTTTGCGTTACACTCAAAAAATGAGACATCGCTTTGGTTTGAACGAGATCCAAAAGTGAGACATTGGTTTGCGCGATAGTCAAAAAAGATAAGAAAGAAAACGTCACACATAGGTTTGGTTGACAATGGAGACAAAAGTTTTACTTATGTATGTTGGCAGTGCCATCTCGAATAATATCCCATGCAGGAGTGACCTTGACGTCAGTATCAAAGTGGCTCATACTGCGTACGAAATGCTCTCACGCCAGGTCGTCCGTAATCACGGGCTCACCGTAAAAGCCCAATTAATGATCTTTCTTGCGGTGGTCTTCTCCACTCTTCTGTATGCTTGCGTAAACTGGACTTTGTTACGTCTGGAGCGATTCCAGCAAAGAAAAACTCCAAAGAATCCTCCGGATCAACAACAATGAGCTTCTTTGTCGGATATATCTCCCCAGCATCGAGGCTAGCATCCTTTAATGTTGCCTGCACTGGGCGGATCACGTGTCCAGAATGCGCCCCCCACCTTATCATCCTATTTGGAGAATTCACCAACGGCGAGAGGCAATGCAGCGGCACAAAACGACATTTTATGAATCAGTTGAATACTTCCCTGACAAAGGACAACATCGACCCTGAGACCTTGGAAACTGCATATCGGCATTCTTGGTGTAGGAGCACCCGAGACTTTTGAGTACAACCGTCACCATGAAAAGGAACTGCGACGTGCGGTCAATTGGACCCTGCTCCCCCAGTCGCAACCACCATCCACTCTCCTCTGTGACTTCTGCTCACAACTCTTCAGAAGTAGGTTCGGCCTTCACTGGCATCTCCGA
Organism: Acanthosepion esculentum; assembly: GCA_964036315.1. Taxonomy (NCBI): domain Eukaryota; kingdom Metazoa; phylum Mollusca; class Cephalopoda; order Sepiida; family Sepiidae; genus Acanthosepion; species Acanthosepion esculentum. The sequence goes on along the minus strand of OZ038493.1, from coordinate 44,278,359 downwards.
CACCAGAGGGAATAAAGGGAATAAAGAGAAGGGATTACGACCCCGATGCTTGGATGCGAGCGGCAACAGACTAAGTTGGTATGACTAAGTAATTTCATTATCCAGACGTGATATTTCATAATGGCAAGATTAAATATTTAATGTTATCTATCCAGTAGAGCACATATTTTAACAGGAGTGAATATCTGGAGAGAAACAGGACATGGTATTGAAGCATAGATTAACAATAGTACTTCTAATATCTGCAGAAATGTGAACTATTATAGTGACATTTCTGCCTCAACTGTAGTAGTATCTAGTAATAAAAATTAACAAAACAAAATCCAGTAAGCATTTAAAGAGTCCATGAGGTTTGTGTAATAATAGGCATCCATATACCGTACGATAAAGGTTGCGCCCTGCCTGGTTAAAATCTGAACTATGCTATATGGAGGCCGTGAGCTGTTCAGGCTACATGTCTCTCATCCCGTTCGTACCTAAAAGATCGAAAGGAATACAGGGCATTACATTTTGGCGTGGCTTGGCTGCAGAAAGTATCATAATGTTGACAATATTGACATCCACTCCAGGTTTTCTATCTGGATTTATTTTCCTCACCTTTTCCATTTTTAGTCTATGACAGTAAGGCAGCGGAAATATATATATATACACGCATATACAAAAAACAAACCCAATTTCAGAAATTTCATGTGGTTGTTAAATTCTTCCTAGGAGATAACCCAGAATTTTAATCATTTTATTTGTGACTGTTACGATCCTCTTTCTTTGTTATAGAGAGATAAAGAATGCGGCGAACAGTGAGAGAAAACAGAGAAAGAGAGAGAGTAAAGGAACGCTGTGACACATTCTCCGTAACTCGGCGTCAAATATACCATGGGGAGTTGATAAGCCGTAAAACAAAACAAACAGTCGAATTCTCCGTTAATACATTAATTTAACAACATAAAACAACTAAGCATGTTATCGTAAAGCAAATGTGATTTTTTCTGCAGACAATACATTGAAATAGAACGAGAAAATATTGAGAATTGCCAAGAGTGATTCCAAATCGTGAAATCTTAAAATGGTGAGCTTGCCAATTGTTATTGAATCACTTTTTATCAATACGTCCCAAACAATACCCGCAGAGTAATATCAGCAGTTACGCTGATAATAATGTCGATGTTAGCTAGATGATCGCCATGATTGTTAGCAAGATGATCGCCATTTTTTTTGCCATTTGAATCCAATAATTTGATTTTATAAAGCATGAATTAAAAATATTTGTACACAACACCAATCTTTTGAGATTTTAGTACGAAATATATATAAATATATTTTTTTTCCGTTTTCGATTTTTAAGTAGCGTAGTAATAATTTGTTTTCCTGTCTTCATTTTGAGATGAGCTCGGATCTTTTATTTAAAAATTTACTTTTGTATGGGAGGGTAATGATAGCTATTTTTCCTCCAAGCAAAGTTTGCAAGTTTTTGATTGGTTGTTGTAGGCTGATGATCTTTTCCTTATTTTCAATGATAAAAATAAATAAACAAAATGACAATAACATAAGCAAAATAAATTAACCCAAATAAATTACTAAATCACACCTGTTAGAATAGACGAAATAGAATAACAAATAAGAAACAAAATCAATGAACCCAAATAAATAAAGTAAATAATAAACAAATTAGCAAACCATTATGATCGAAATATTAGTTAGACTATAGAAATCAAAACAAAAATCAAAAATTCATATAATGTCAAAAAAATTGGTCCAAGCAATTAAGTATAATGAATTTCAGAGGATAATTTAAATTCTAAATTAATGCTTTTAATTTATGCACAAAGAATTGGAAATAGAAAGTATAGTTTTATGATACATTGTTTCCTCTATAATGGTCATGTAGAATTAACCAGACTCATATTAGCAGTTATAGATTTTAGAATGTTCTGAATTCTTGTAAATATACTAGCAATATATATGATGCCACTCACGCACATTTTAACTGGTTTACTTGTACAATGGTTTGACATCTAATCACTGAAAGGCATTAGTCTTTTTTTAACTAACATAAAACAGACTGTCGGCTCTAACTGTTGACTTCTATGTTCACTTTTATATTTGCACACGCTCTATCTCTGATATTGAGCATTTTATCCCATAAATATAGCACATCCTAAGACTATATTTCTTTATATATATATATATATATATATATATATATATATATATATATATATATATATGTAGGTATGTATGTGTGTGCGTGTGCATGTGTGTGTGTGAGAGTATATAGAAAATAAGGCCTTTTACTTTTTTAAATAATGCTCGATACATCAGTAGAAACTATAATATAATTATTTGTTTTAAAAATATCATGCCATCGCTACATAAGAGTTCTCATGTTTCAAGATCAAAAACAAATTACTTCAATTTCATTTATAGTAATTAAATTAAATTAAAGCTGCTAGTTCTGTTTCATCCTCAAGCAAATTTTGATTCCAAGGCAGTTTCCATAGAGGAATCGGATAATGGAATCTAATTACATTCACTTGGGAAAGGTATGAATCCTCTTCTCTCCCTCCCCAGCTATGGGTAAATAACAGGACAGACTGGATTCTATAGCGTTGGATGTCAACTGGTCCAGGAGGAAGATAACTCTGAATTCAAAACCTTCGGAGAGTTGTCTGGGTACCAGAACATAGTGCATCATGTCTCTGATTTTGATTCTTCAAAAAGTGTGATTGGTTCTGCACGAAGCCTTCACAACTATAATGGGATCATATATGTCGTTTCCTAGGAACTGAGTTGTTTGATGCTTATACGTCGATAAACGACTGGAGAGTCCAACACACACACATTATATATATATATATATATTTATATATATATATATATATATATATATATATATATATATATATATATATATATATATAATGTGTGTGTGTTGGACTCTCCAGTCGTTTATCGACGTATAAGCATCAAACAACTCAGTTCCTAGGAAACGACATATATGATCCCATTATAGTTGTGAAGGCTTCGTGCAGAACCAATCACACTTTTTGAAGAATCAAAATCAGAGACATGATGCACTATGTTCTGATAAACGACTGGAGAGTCCAACACACACACATTATATATATATATATATATATATATATAATGTGTGTGTGTTGGACTCTCCAGTCGTTTATCGACGTATAAGCAATATATATATATATATATATATATATATATATATATATATATATATATATATATATATATATATATAAGCAATATATATATATATATATATATATATGTATAAGCAATATATATATATATATATATATATATATATATATATATATATATATATATATATATATATATATATATATATATATATATTTTGTCATCCACAGACAGACTGTTTCACTGTTTCACAGCTGATCAGTGTGGGTAGACGTCCGGTTGCCTCTAGCTAGGATCGAAACCCGACTGGATTTGCGTCAGTCGGAACTTCTCCCACTAAGCCGTCGGCGCACGGCAGGGATGAAGGTGAATTTTAGCGTGTTTATTTTTTAGACTTAGATAAACACACAGTGATTGACAGTGACTCAATTCTGCCGAAGAGTCGTGCAATATTAGCTTAAATAGTCAATGTTTACAAATTCACACCTCAAACCAGAGAGCTCAACCGAAATTAATTTTTCAGGAGCCAATGTTTTTGTCATCCACAGACAGACTGTTTCGCTGTTTCACAGCTCATCAGTGTGGATAGACGTCCGGATATGTGTGTGTGTGTGTGTGTGCGTGTGTGTGTGTGTGGCACGGATGAGTAATGCATAGTAGCTCGGATTTAATTTGTTGCAACCGGTCAATGAGAAAGACCACTCTGAATTTTCAACACCCGAGGAGAGTCGTTTTGGTATTTGGTTGCACGCAGCTCAGCAGTTCTCTGCATTTAACTATTCCAAAATAGTGTGACCGGTTCATTGCAAACCTTCATCCCTATAATCAAATCATGTGCGCGGGTAGTCTGTTTATTTCGAAGCCACACACGCCGAAAAACAACGCCAGGGTCCCTCGCTTCCACTCACTCACACACACACACACACAAAACACATACAAAATTCTCTCTCTCTCTCTCTCTGTTTGTGCGTAATTGTAATGGAGAATGCTTAACGTGGATCATAGGAAATACTGCCGTGAAACGACACTTTTATTCTTGGTAGCTCATACCGTTTCTCTTATTTGAAGCAGAATTATCGATCGATTCCTAAATACGTGTCTTACTCGTTAATGTTCTCGAAATTTAATCTACGTGGGTAGACTGTTCTCAATCATGCTAGGCTGTCCTTCGTAATATTGGATTATTTCGATATTTCATCGACCCCGTGGATTAAATACAATGTTCATTTGAAATTCCGGAATGTACGTACAAACGTTTGACTTTAAAACGATCTAGACGTCATGGCACCAAAAATAAATATCAGAACAAGAGGTCGATTGTCAGTGTTATTTAGGGATGACAAATTACCAAATTGGACTAATGTACGCGTTTATACATATATATCATTGTTGGATTTCCACATTACGCCTTTCTTGTCCAAAGTAACTAATAGCAACGGCGAGAATAGAAACATAAACAATAATATTAATATTTTTTATAAAAATCAGATGAACGAAAATTATAAACAGGATGAATGCAGAATTAATAACATTATAAAAAAATGCATAACACCAGTTGACAATAGCAAAAAAATTAGATTAATTATTTATTATAAAAAATTTAAAACTTCTAACCTTATAGTTAAAAATAATAATTCACCCCCTAGAACAAAAATAAATAGAGCAAATATTATTTACGAATTCAAATGCCCATTAAGGAATTGTATTCCTCAAGAATCAACTTTCGTAAATAATTATATAGGCCACACTACAAATCGTTTAACACGCAGACTCACTCTACACCTTTCTGACAATAGCTCAATTAGATCTCATTTAAATATTCATGGAGACCTACCGGACACTATTCGGAACATACTTGTCGACAACACTGATATAATAGCATCATCCACATGCAAAAAAGGCTAAAAATAATGGAAACCTTATTAATAAAAACAAACAAACCAACACTTAATAATATTAACTTTGAACATGGACATAATATCTTGACCGTGTTTTGAAACAAAAAATGAAACATTTAATAAAACATACATATAACAAACTATTTCTAATTCTAACAGTTGAAATATAATCCTTGAAAATGGCTAAATGTATAGCCGAAAGCCTTCGGATAAAAAGAACATTCGGACAGTTTTTATATAATTTATCCTCTTTAAAGAAAAACATTATTAGATCTCACTAGAAATTATATTAAAAAAACTAAATAAAAGCAGCTTGTCAGTCGTTTTTAATGAAATGTGCATGACAAAAGGATTGCTGCCTAAATACACAATATATATATATATATATATATATATATATATATATATATATATATATATATATATATATATAACGTTTCATCCGTTTGACCTCCGACCATCTTCATGTGTCGATCCGGGTAACATTCAGGGAATTTCGAGCTGGAATCTTTATTTAACCTATGGGAGGAAATTGTTCGTGTTCCAATGTCCATGTATCCAGATATGTCACCTTGTTCTTATTTAGTACGACTCAATTCGTCTCCACTGAGTTTAAGTCTGTGATACCCGGGCCGGAGATTGATTTCACAATTACTATATGAGCAACTCATCGAAGCAACTCTAGGCTATTCTTCTCTGAAACGGGAAGGTCAGAGATACAATCAGCGAAAACAGGGCTATAAATAACTGTGCAGTACTAACAATGATCAATACATATCCCTAGACATCAACATTGGTACCAGGACGATCGACTTCCGTAAATTAAATAAAGCCTCTACTACCGGGCGAACCATCGGTTTATCTACTAGGCTAGTGTTCCTAGACTGGCGAGTGCCTACTTAAATTATGTGGAAACGGGATGCGAAACAACTGAGCAGTACTACAAAAGGACAACAAGAGATATCCGTAGTACATCGGAACCATAGCATACCTGTGTACCTTGAATAAAGTCTGTACTACTCGGCTCAGGGATTGGAATCACTATTTCTCTCAACAATTTAACAAACCAACGCTTTATATGCTAGGTTATTTTTTCCTGAACTGGCTAGTGCGTAATTGAACTCAGTGGAAACAGGATGTGCAATAACGTAACAGTACTACAAAATGAAGACACAGGACTACCGTAGACATAGAAACCATAGGAAACTAACTATATTAAATAAATTATGTACTACCAGACGAGTGGATTGAACTAAAAACTACTGTGACAAAAAGATTTACAAACGAAACATTCTAACGCGGTCCATTGTCCTGAGAGACAAGGCTGGCACGTTGTGATTATAGCAGCATATCGGATGACATTGATATAATGAAAATATTACAAATAAATCGATGTATTATAATCGTATGTCCTGATATGAAAAATTAAACACAGAAACTCACCTCTGTATTCCTACTGATTCCTTCCTAATTGTCTTTCCAAGGCTTGTAAGAGTTTTGTACATGTTAAATACTTTGTTAAATACTTTGTGTAACAGATCATGTTGTTTTGATGTGACAACACTTCTACATTTACATTTTCTTAAAATTTAATTCCAGAAATTTATTTTTTTTCAATTAAAAGTTATAAATAAAACAAAGACTGCGTTCTTTTTATCACACCCTATGCATGGAAGAATGTATTAACCTGCAAAGTTATTGATATATACATAAATACTTAAGTGCATATATATATATATATATATATATATATATATATATATATATATAGATGTACGAAGAAATATTGGTTTTAAGGTGTGCGATATTTATGGGATAAAGTGCTCGATATCAGAGATAGAGCATATGTAAATATCAGTATAAAAGTGGACATTGAAGTCAACACTCAGAGGCGACAGGCTGTTTCATGCTGGACGCAATCGTCAGGCAGCCTGACAATTACGTCCGGTATGAAACAACCTGTCGCCTCTGAGTGTTGACTTCAATGTACACGTTTATATATATATATATATATATATATATATATATATATATATATATATATATATATATATATAGGGTGCATCATAAATAGAATATGATAACGGCTTGGACATTGTGATAATAGCAATGCATTGATACTAATGTATATAATACAAATATATCTTATGTCTTGATCTGATAAATTAAACCGAGAAACTCACCCGTGTATTCCTGCTGATTTTCCCAATGCAATTTTCTTCCCGAGATTTGCACGTGTTTTGGTAACCATGGATACAGTTTTCAGCTAACTCACATTCTCATTTTTCGTTCATCATTTGGCAAGGTATATACAGGATGTATAAAAAATAATTCGCGCGGCCGCATGTAGAGATAGTATATGACTGCTCCCGATATGAATATCCTGTCATTGTTAAACGGAAAACTTCTCAATTAACTCGCTACTACATACGTTAAACGTTTAAGTCAGACTAGCCACAAATGTACACGAATGACAAATGCAACCTAGTCTACACGGCAACGCAATGCTATCTCGCGTAAATTCTCTTTAAACTTAATAACTCAAAAACGTACGATGTGTGGACAGACGTCTGTATGGACTTTTGTCCTTGTTTTGGCGTGAGGAACCCGCTCCTAATATCTGCAAATGTATTTCTGATACACCCTGTATAAGGAATCAGTATTTTTTACTCACTTTCACTCCTATTCTATATTTAGTTGGAAAGGCGCCATCCTTTATTCGATAGGCTTATTTGCGTTTGCGTATGATGATTAAATTTGGCCCACTGTTTGCATAGACAGTTTCTTCAGTGTGAAACTCTCCAAGTGCCTTATTTATTGTTTTAGAACATACCTTGTTTGTTCTGACATTTTTTTCTGGTTGTTCGATTATTCATTTTTTTTTTCCTTACTTATTTTATATACAGTTGTTATCTCTATCGATATGAGAATAGTTTTGGCAAAGATTATAAATTGTGTACAGAAAGACATTAATCAATACATTACACTATCGAGCGACCCAATTAACAATTACAAAAAGAAAAAAAATACTCAAGACTCATAATTAATTTAATGCTCTATTTTGCATGAACATTTTGTTTTGAATTACCCCGAATAACCGAAAGCGATCGTTTTGCCTGTCTCTTTAAACGACATTTGGATAGCAAGGTTTTGGCAAGCCATGATCGCCGGCGTCCTAAAGAGACGAAACACATAGCAAAACTTCGATCAAAGGATTCACTTGTGTAACACTATTTCGACAACTTCTTTTGAAGACAGAATTATGAATTTTACTTAGAATAGAAGAAAATGGTAAATAAAAACACAGTATATTCAATAGTAAATCACCGATTGATAAAATAGAAAAATTCTGTGCAACGCGTTTGGTCGTCTAATATTTATCGTTCTCACATTCTAAGCATTTCCCGCTTAGTGTATCATTATAGCCGCCATTTAGGATTATACCCCCTCCTCGCCTACACACACATAATTCCATCGATAAGAACATTACGCCAGTCTGATGGAGTCCTTTTTAGACGACGAAATGTGTCACATAGAATTTCTCTGCTTTGACATTCAATTACCTAACATTGTTGATATATATATATATATATATATATATATATATATATATATATATATATATATATATATATAACTTTACCTATCTTCCCGTATTTAATGTTAAAATTACGTCTTATTTTATTAATGAGCCGAACAATTATGGTGATCAAAAAGCGTTTGAACTGTTTCCAAAATTTCGTCAACTTGAATAAAATCAGTAACAGTAAACCTAATCAAATGACCATTAAAGTAAATTCTCCTACAATGTTACGGAAGAAAAGTGGAAGATTGATGGGAAATCATTACAGAATTCATTAATATATCAAGTAACGTAGCCTGAGCCAACAAGAAAAAAAAAGTTCTTATACAGAATGTGCAAGAAGCAATGCAAAACTTTCAAACGCTGGATTGCAGAATGAAGCTGCTTAAAATAAAAACCTCGTAGAATCAAATTGCTTATACTAAAAACCTAAGAACCTAAAACGACTGAGTAGACCGTGGAGAAATGAAACGACCATGACATTCGTAAACTATTAGGGTCGTAGGAACACTTCATGTACTGCAAACCTAGCATGAATTTAATGAGACGAAAGTGTATAGAAAATATATTAATTGCTAGATAATCCACAATAAATCTGCGTCTAGATTCTTATGACATATCTTGCCACATGTTTAATTACCAAAATGTTTGACGACAATAACAAAGGCAAGTAAGATATAATAAAAATATACTATATGGAATTGAATAGACTACATAGCCACAAACATATTAAAATAAATAGTTAAAAATTTCGGTATCACCTCTCCATCGCACGCATGTTTAGTTGCACCATTGTAAAGAGCACTTTAGTACGATGAAGTCCTAAATGAGGAAACGTGTCATACGAATTTTTTTTTTTTTTTTCATTTTGCCATCATTTTTCCTGTCATTGTTCTGGCATATAAAAATTATATACTATTTTCTCTCCCTACGCAGACATTTAAAATCTCGCCTAACAACCACGCAAAAAGTTTATTATGGCAATTACTTTTATTCAGTTTTAAATAGATATGTTTTAAAAATGATCCGTAATAGCTTTTATTTGCTTTTAAAAAGTCAGCAAAAATTTCATAGTTTGCATGTTCTAGAATTTGCCCTTGCGCTGAGTAGGCTGGTGGAGAGTTGTCCTGGAGTTAAAAGTCATGAAAGCGGTGAGTCGGCGGTCTTGAAACGGCGGCATTGAGTTGGCTGTGGTGGGTCACCCGGCACCCCTTGGAGTGATATGAAACAGAGAGACAGTTATAAACTAAAGGGCGCTTAAACATTAAAAAAAAATTTATTTGACACTATATGGCAGTATATTATTATATAATGAATATTTGAGTTCAAAATTCAAACTATGTTTCAGGCTAAAAACATTGATCGATTCTGCTATTAACTGTGGAAAACAACCTAAACGAAAAAGTTGTTGCTTCTCATGTTAAAAAGGACATTGACATATTTATTACAGGAAAAAACGAGAGACAAATTTCAATACTCGGAAAATTATATTACTTTTGATATGCTGTGGCATGATTCATTTATCCCTAAAAAAATGTTTTAAAAAGCGTATAATTTTTGAAAACATGTTGTGAATTTCTTACTCCTTTTTTAATGAAATTTAACAAATGTCTGACATTTTCAAAGTAAATACAATAACAAATAAAGCAACATATTTTATAAATGTCACTGAATGTCACAAACTCTAATCCAATAGTTTATTTCATTCCAACCAGATTTATACGTTTATTTAGGATTTCGTTAAACACTATTAATTTTCGCTTTGCTTTAAAGGTCAATGTTTCTACTTCCGGAAAGAAGCATATCCAAGATGGCTCGTCTGCCATTTTCAATTAATTAGTCATTAGGAACGCAAATTTTAAAAACGAGATATTTTAAACACAGTTCCATTTTATCCTTGAAACTGAAATATCAAAACTACATTTTTCAATATTAAAAAGAAGCAATAAGTAGGATAGCTAGAAATTCATGCCACTTTTTTTCTGATGTGCTTTCTCTTTGTTTTTATCATTTAAGCGTACGATTAGATTGGCAATAGAAATATTTTTACAGTTGAAATGGCTAGATATAACCGTCATTTCTATGCTAACAGCGTCTACTCGCGTACCTCTCGATTGTGGGAATCTCTTCCGGTTTCTTGATTTGAGGCCAAATTTAATCTTCTAAAATTTGAATACAATGTCAATCGTTATTTTTCTCTTCATATTTTCTTTTTCATATATTCTCTCAACTCCTGTAAAGCTCTGCGTCTTAGAAACTTAATTGTTTTACTTTGAGGTAAATGATTAAAACAGAACTTCAACGATGCGAAAAATTGCAGAAAAGTGAACACCGAACGGGCAAGGCCAAAAGCATTACTTTTAGACTTGTTTTTGCTTTAATTATATCCAAATATTTAGAAATAACCTTCTATACTTTTAAGTTATGAAAACTAAATAAAAAGGGAACTGAAACAAAGTTAGGGAGTGTTGTTTTTTAATATTTTAAATATTCAAACATTGCCAGTCCCAAGAGTTAATCAATGTAGATATATACTAAATAACGTTGTTTCTTGGATATAAGGGTAGGCTATGAGGATATGTATGATAGAAAACGGTTGACACAAGACTTGAAGGAATTAAGTTTAATATTTCTTAACTGTATAGTCTTTAAAATATTCAATGCAAAATAGAGTTGTATAATCTTTCCAAAATGCTGCCATCATTTTCGCCTCGTTTTCGCAGAGTTCTCTAGATTTGTTTGCAACCGGTCTAAATGAATGATTACTTGGTTTTTAAAGCCCGGGAAAAAGAAACGGAAAACCATCTACTATCTTTCCCAGTACATCATGGTTAGTCACAAATAATAATTAAAAAAAAAATGAAAACTGTAGAAAGATATGATTGTCTACATTCTGAATGGGTATGACTTTTTAAAATATAAAATGTGTTCATTCTATGCAAAGGAACCTGATTTTGCGTTATGTTGATCACGCCAATCACTAGATCACGCCAATCACTATTGTTTGTTTTGTTTTATGTTTAATTGTGCAACGCCCTCCCCGGTCGTCCAAGACTCCCAACACCGCGCCTGACCGCTTCAATCCAGAGCTTCCTTATCCTATGTTATGATTTTCATGGTTTTATAAGGCAGATGGAATCGTCGCAGGTATCCTTTTCCGGGGCTGGTCTAAGTATGGCGACGACGTACAGGGGAAAAATAACACTCGTATAAATTGAACAAAAAGTAAATACTGTTTTTATATTAGTATTTCGTACAATAATTGGTTATATCAGAGTTCGAATGCAATTTATTATCAGACCAACCAGCATTTAAATCGCAAGTGATATTCGTGTTGACCTGGTAAAGTTTGGTTTGCTGTATTGGTAACGTTCGTCATAAGGCATTTGTTGGCAGCTAATCACGTCGGCCTCTCACCTGTCTCTGGTCTCGTCTCCGTCTCTTCTGCCTCTCTTTTATCTTCTGCTTAATTCGCTTCGCTCATTCGTATTTAAGGACATTCACCCAAACTGACGAAGTAAGAGAATTCAGTAATTCAGGGAAATTCCCTTCTTCCACACTCATATTACCTCTCATTTAATCTCCCCAGTAAGCGTGTTTTGCTTATCCACCCGCTCCTGGTATTCCACCTCCACCTTCGACCAGGGGAATCAACTAAAAATTCGTTGATTACGACAAATAAAATGTTCGCTTTACAGCTTCAATTTTCAATTGCGTAGGACACGTGTTCATTGCCACGTAAGTCTGGGTCACTCTTCCATTGTTCAAACTGCTCGACATACAATTCAAGTTGTTTATGTGTGAATTAAATCCTCAATTCTTCCCATGCGTTTTCGACCTCATCTTGAAATATTTAGATCACGTGACGGGTAAAGGAAAATATATATTGGCGGCGTCTGACCGAGTATTGTTCGAAGGCGTTACTATTATTGTATCTCTGATTTAAAAAGGCTCTCCTACTAACGGAAATTACAAAATGTACTTTTGTTGGAGTTATACCATGGAATACAGTTTAACTTAAGGAATTGTAGGACATTATATGGATTAAAGTCATGAAATATTTTTTCATGTTGGTTGTGTGGTTGAGTTTATATCAATCACTATGAGTTATTTATTGTTTATCAAATCTCTATGGGTTATTTAATGTCGAAATCTAAATATTTTGAACCCTATGAATGTTTTCAACTACAGTTAAAATGTATTGCTTGTCACTGCTACAAACATATTCCTGGTATTTTACTATAAAATGTATTCTTACACTTTCATTGTGTTGTTTTTGTTTAGTGGTTCACTATTTTCCCATAGATGTGGTTCCATGCTTCACAAAACCTTCAATCTCCCGATCTTAGGCCTTGAATCCGAATGTAGGTCATCGTCATACACAAGACTAACAGGCTATAGTCAATCTCAATTGATGAATATATTATTTTTAAATCTACGAATATATAATAAGCTTTATCAATGCAATATTTCCAAGCTTAGAAACATGGCGTACCATAATCTCCTTCCTAGTATTTCACATAGATATAATATTGGATAGCATTTAGTAAACCCGAACAAATAAATATAAATATAAATTAATTTTCATATGCGATAAGTTAAGGAATTATATATTTGGGGAGATGGTTTCGTTTGCAGTTCCAGGTAGATATATGAAATGCTAATTTTCAAGTAAAATGGACGTTCTTTACATTGAAGAATAAGCTAAGAATATTCACACACGTATTCAAAATACGTTATTTTTGTGCACTATTAAGCTTTACTACATTTACACATATACACTAATGCAAACACAACTCTATACCATTAGGCGTCATCAATCGATAGTTCATGGGTGATTAGGTGGTATCAATTATATGTTAAATTTCATTAAAAATAAATACTGAGAAATTGTACGATTATATATATATATATATATATATATATATATATATATATATATATATATACATATATATATATATATATATATATATATACATATATATATATATATATACATATATATATATATATATACATATATATATATATATATACATATATATATATATATATATATATATATATATATATATATATATATATATATATATATATATATATATATATATATATATATATATATATATAAGGCTCAACCCCTAATATTACATGGTTCTAATTTATTACATGTAATCAAGATCGAATTCATCAGACCTAAAAATTTAAAAATTAAACAGAAAATATAATTCCGAGGATAAAAAACAAAATTTCAGTGACAGTGTATGTGTGGGAGTGAGAAACAAGGGTGAGAGGGAAATGTATGAAAGCTCCAGAGAGAAGTGCAATCGAAGAAAGTAGACCAGGAAAGGCCTTAAGGTGAGGGTGAGGAATCAAATTTAAAAGAGAGAAGTTTTAAAGAGAGAGATTAAATATATATATTGACCACTAATATTTTCTATCTCTCTCTCTCTCTTTCTCTGTATATATATATATATATATATATATATATATATATATATATATGTACAGGGGTTGGACAAAATAATTGGAAGAGGTGCAAATTTCAGTCCTATATTTCCTACATTTTAAAGACCTATTATATTAAAAACTTTAACTAAAACTTCGTAATTGCAGGTTATATGTATTGTAAATACGTTTATTTATCTAATTTACTGTCTCATTGATTTTTAGAATTTAGCAATATTTAAGCTAAATGTGTAACCTCTCCGATTTCGAAAAACGGCAAATTGTTGGAGCTCGCATGGCAGGAGCCTCGATCACTCAGCTTGGTGAAATGTTTGGTTTTTTAAGACCTACCATATCAAGAATTATGGCGCAATTCGAAAAGCAGGAAAAACATCTAGCAACCGTAGCAATTCGGGCCGGAATTGCAAACTTACTGATAGGGAGCGAGGTGCATTGAAACGCAATGTAACAAAAAATTATCGGAATATGTGACAAGGTGCTGAGTTGGATAATCATCTGAATAGTCCAGTTTCTACTAAAACAGTTCGTCGTGAGCTCCATAAGACTGGATATCATGGAAGAGCCGCAGCATGGAAAGATTTCTCTCCACTCGCAACATTCAGAAGTGCTTGAAGTGGTGCATAGATCACAATGCCTGCTCTGCAGACCAATGGAAGTCAAACATATTCTCAGCCGAGTCCAGTTTTTCTCTTTTCCAAACTTCAGGGCGGGTTTATGTGTGGAGGCAGCCTAAAGAAGTTTACAACCCTGACTGCCTTCTTCCAACAATAAAGTATGGAGGTTGATCAGTGATAGTTTGGGCCGCCATAACATGGAAATGTCTCGGTTCAGTAGTTGCCCTGCATGGCAGAATCAACAGCAAAGATTACCTGAACATTTTGGGAGATCATGTTCATCAAATGGCCCAGATGTATACCCTGATGGTGACTCTATCTTCCAAGAGGATAATGGTCCAATACACACAGCTCGAGTGGTTAAGAATTCAAATGGGGTATAGAACGTATAGAGTGGCCTCCCCAATCTCCAGGTGTCAATATTATTTAAATTTTGTGGTGCATTTTGTCGCGAAATGTTAGGAGCCGCTATCCTCCACCTTCGTGCCTTAAAGAGCTGGGGCAGGTGTTAATGGGAAAATGGCAGAGAATCTCCCTGAATTAAGTCAGGAAGCGGTATGGTTTCATTCTTAGACGTATTAAAGCAGTGTCTGAGTCTAAAGGAGGACCAAATCCATAATAGATACATTTTCTTTGCATTTAGTGTTTACAAATATTTTGTCTTATCAAGTGTTTCAATTATTTTGTCTAACCAACATATATATATACATATATATATATATATATATTGGTTTCTCGCCATATAACTAGCTTCAGTATTTGTTTTTCGTTTGAATGATTTACGTTACATATATATATATATATATATATATATATATATATATATATATATATATATATATATATATATATGCATACATATATATATATGTATGTATGCATATATTTATATATATATATATACACATATATATGTATGCATATATTTATATATATATATACACATATATATGTATGCATATATATATATGTATATATATATATATATATATATATATATATATATATATATATATATATATATATATGTGTGTGTGTGTGGGTGGGTGTGTAAAATAAAATTATTGCAAATCCGCATGGAATTTCCAAGAGGATAGAGATGCGTTGAGAGCTACATGTAAAAAGCAGAAAAAATGTTAGATAAAGAAAAACACTTAAAAAGGTTTTTATGTGTTAGTTTTCATTATATATATATATATATATATATATATATATATATATATATATATATATATATATATATATTGAAGGCAACACTCAGAAGAGACAGATTGTTTCCTGCTGAATGCAATCATCAGACCACGTTATTTGACGATTTTTGTCTAGCATGAAACAGCCTGTCGCCTCTGGGTGTTCACTTCAATGTTCACTATTATATTTTACGCTCTGTCCCTGATACATATAGCACACCTTAAGACTATATTTCTTCATACACACACACACACACACACACACACACACACATACACACACACACACACACACACACACACACACACACACACACACACACACACATATATATATATATTTATGAGTGTGTATGTATGCTTCTATCTGTATTAAAAAAAACTCAGATAGTCTACTGTTATGGGAACTTACCTATAACGATAATGGACTCTTCCTGACTCTATAAATACTGCCCCTCTCGGAAAGAAAGCTGAGGAATGAGTTGAGACGCAGTCTCTGACTGTTCCCGACTCTTGTCGAACTCTCTGCTTTGGCAGAGAGGAACCCGGACGAGGCTTTGCCGCAGGGCAAAGTGTCGTTCGGGGAGGTAGACAGTCCCTGAACCCGTTTATACGGGTTCTAAATGGGCATATTTTTGGCCGAGCCTACGCGCTCGGGGAGCCCACATTAAACCGGCCTTGTGCCACATTCGACCCACGTGGGAGGGTTGTTAAATACCGAGGAATGAGTTGAGACGCAGTATCTGACTGTGCGCGACTCCTGTCGAACTCTCTGCTTTGGCAGAGAGGAAGGCGGACGAGGCTATGCCGAAGGCCAAATTTTCGTCCAGGATGGTAGACAAGCCCTGAACACGTTTATACGGGTTCTTAAGGGAGTATTTTTGGCCGAGCTTACGAGCTCGGATATACCCACGTTAAACCCGACCGTGTGCCACATACTTTCCTCGTAGGGTGACTGTTAAATATAAGAATGAGTTGAGACCTAACGAGTTAACCCTAAACCAGACTGACAGTTAATACTAACACCTTCAACTTCTTGTATTATTGTAATATATCTTTGTTATTTACTACTCTTGTGTTCGTGTTGTTCTTCCTTGGTTCTACCTTGGACCATAACCGTGGTGCGAGGATATTGGACCATAACAGTGGCGACGAGGACTGAAGGAACAAACTCTACGCGGAGAAATCCTTAAAAAGTATACTGAGGAAACTTCAGAAACAAACTCTACGCGGAGAAACAAAAAATGTATACTTAAGAAACAAGTTCTACATGGAGAATCTACAAAAAATCTTTTACTATCGGTCGTCCGTAACAGAGGCGACGTTAGTAGTGAGAAAAAAAACTTATACTCGAACATGAAAAAAAGAAAAAAAAAGATTTTCTTTTTGGATACCAACTTTACAGTAGCAACAAAGACCTGAAGTGTAAACTAAAAGAAAAATACTTACACATAATTACGGTAAATATGGAAGACTTTAAGGCAACCATATTGAAAATTATGAAAATACAATTTGAGCAGCAACAGAAAAACGAACAGAAACATCTTGATCTACAAGAATTATTGCTACGTGTAATATCAAATAAAGGGCAAAATTCCGAGAATGAAACAATTCTCTCGCAAAAAGCTATATGGAGCTCTATCGAAGACTTCACGTATGCAGCGGACGAGGTCAAAACCTTCGCAGCTTACTTCAGAGGTACGAAGATTTATATGAGTTTGATTGCAGGAATTGGTGAGACGCGAGAACAGTACGTCAACTACTAAGAAAATTAGGGTCATGCGAATACACTAAATTCGTAGACTCCATCCTACCGAGTAAAACAAATGAGTTAACCTTCAAGGAAGACATAAAAATGTTAACAGAACTTTTTAGCCCAAAACTCCTCATTATTCCATAAAAGATGGAAATGCCTGAATCTAACAAAAAAGGACAGCGAAGACTATATAACTTTCGCTTCCATTCTAAACAAACATTGTGATGACTTTATGTTATCTGAACTCAGCCCGGAAAACTTTAAATGTTTTATATTCGTTCAAGGCCTGGTTTCGACTAAAGACGCGGAGATCAGACGCAAAATTGGAGAGCGAACCAGAATTGACGCTACAAAAATTGATTGAAGACTGTCAGAGATGTAGAAGCGTAAAGAAGGACTCGAAAGCTATAGAAGAATATGGCATCGCTCACATACGTAAAGTACAATGACAAACACGTTTTCGTCCCTCCTCAAAAACAAACCAAACCAATTTCCCCTCCTGAGAAACAGGTAAAACAATTTTTTCTACTTCAAAAAGACAATATCAGAAAAAACTTCCACCCAGTCAATGCTATCGCCGTGGGAATTTGCATTGGTATAAAGATTGTCCATTTCGCTTTAATACTTGCGCAGCGTGCAAAAACGTGGGTCATAAAAGTTCTCATGGTTGGACTAGAAAAGAAAGCAAAAGCAGAATAAGAGTCACTAGGCAACCATACGAAAATACGGGCAAGTAGAAATGTTAAACAGAAAAGTCAGACAACAATTAGATTCCGGTTCGGATTTAACAATTATTAACGTAAATTTTTTTAAAAAACTACCATGTTGAGAACCGCTAAAATTGCTAGGTCGGTAACTAGGAGGAAAATAAAATTTGAAGGAGAAGTTATTAAAAATGTGACATTCAATGGAATGAGCACAAAATAAAAAAAGGTATGTGCTAAGAAACACAGAAAATTTATTTGGAACGGACCGGGTGCAGAAATTCAACCTCTGGGATTTACCAATAAGTACGTACTGCCAAAAAGTGAAAAGTTTATCGATCGAGGCAGATAAATTAAAGAAGAAACTAAAAGAGAGTTTCCCTGAAGTGTTTTCAGCCTGCCTTGGGAGGTGTAAAAAATAGCAGGAAATATAGAAATAAAAGAAAATGTAAAACCTATCTTCAAGAAGAAAAGTAACGTACCTTTTGCTTCAATAGAAAAAAATAAAGCACGAGTTGGATAGACTCGAAATAATCGGTATATTGACAGAAGCAGAATATAGTTAATGGGCTGTACCTACGGTTTACGTCAAAAAGAAATCGGATGAGATACGAGTATGCGGTGATTTCTCAACGGGATTGAACGCGGCGATAAAGGATTACCACTAATCTCTACCCAGTCCAGAAAAAGTTTTCACAAAATTAAACGGAGGAAAATTTTTCTCAAAAATAGACTAGAGCGAAGCGTACCTATAAATACCAGTGGATGAGGAAAGCTCCAAATTATTGTGCATAAACACAGACAAAGTATTATACAAGTCCCAAAGTTTACCATTTGTGATTAAGGTCGCGCCGGCAATATTTCAACAAATAATGGATACTATGCTAGGCGGACTTGATTTCACGATTGCATACCTGGATGACATACAGATAAATATTGAACAACACTGGGATCACGTTCAAGAAGTTTTCATGAGAATACAAAACTATGGTTTCAAGGTAAAAGAAAACAAATGCGATTTGTTTATGAAGGGAATAAAATATCTGGGCCACATCATCGATGAAGGAAGGCAAC
The DNA here is from genome assembly GCA_964036315.1 of Acanthosepion esculentum. Classification (NCBI taxonomy): domain Eukaryota; kingdom Metazoa; phylum Mollusca; class Cephalopoda; order Sepiida; family Sepiidae; genus Acanthosepion; species Acanthosepion esculentum. The sequence goes on along the minus strand of OZ038493.1, from coordinate 44,258,909 downwards.
CAGACCCAGAAAGGGCAACGGCCATAAAAAAAATGACTGCTCCAAATAAACGTAGCTGAATTACAAAGCTTCTTAGGTTTAGTGAATTATATTACCAAGAATTCATTCCAAACATGCATAAATTACGCGCACTCCTAAACCAACTTCTGAATAAAGAAAAAGTTTGGGTGTGGACAGATGAATACCAGAAAACGTTTGACAAAATAATTAAGACGCTAACCTCGGATCTATTTTTAGCGCACGATGACGCAAAATTAGAAATAATAATCGCAAGTGACAAGAGTCCCTATGGAGTCGGGGTATGTATACTGCATGAAATGCCGTATGGGACAATAAAACCCATCGCCCATACTTCAAGAACACTGCTACCAACAGTAAAACAAATACCTCACAAATCGAAAAAGAAATGCTGGGATTATTTTTGCAGTTAGAAGATTTCATAGATATATTTTCGGCTGATGTTTTACCTTACAGACGGACCACAAGCCGTTATTAACAATATTTGTATCGAAGAAAGGTCTACTCGTTTAC
>OZ038493.1:44220878-44253378 GCA_964036315.1 Acanthosepion esculentum | reverse complement strand
CGAAGTTCTCAGTCAAGAACATGATGTCGAGAGCCAATGAATTGTGATTCTTCTAGTTTTATTTGAACAAATAGTCTTTATTAACTGAATGACATTCCCGTTCCAATATTCCCGTTCGAAGTTTCCGCAACAATCATCTTTATGATCGTTTATAAATTGTATTCAACAGAGCAACTGTTATGCATTTGACAACAGTATATGCTTTTTTCATTTGCTAGATGTAATGCTTCTAATTTAACTTCTATGATTTCATTCTTCAAAGCAAGAACTTGATATTAATTACCCTCAATTATTTTACCATCAAAATGTAATGATTAATTTTGTAAGTTTATAGTTTTTTCCATTTTTTTTCTTTAGGTTTAACAGCTACTTTAATAGGAGATTTGTAAACACCAGATTGAGATGATATCTCAACTTCACTCTATTCTTGAGATAATGGTTGACAAATATTTGTGGGTTTGCTGGTTGATAGTTTTGAAGATGTTACCAATTTGATTGCATCTTTTTTACGAAGGACATTCAATAAATAAGGTGCATTTTTCGGTATAAGGACTTCTAATACAGATAGAAGCTTACTGTTTCTTATCTTTTTTTGTTTTACGTCTTTTTCACAAGGATTTAATTTCTTTTGCAGATTAAAAAAAACTTTGAGAGTTTTGGCGATTAACAAAGATGGCCGACCAAGTCGCATGCTCCAGGATTGAACAGCGGTCAGTTATCAAGTTTTTGGTTGCTGAAGGGTGCAAACCAGTTGAAATTCATAGGAGAATGTCAACTGTACATGGTGCTACATGTTTCAGCCAAACAAATGTCTACAAGTGGGCTAAATTGTTTAAAGAAGGACGGAGCAGTGTTGAGGATGAAGACTGGCCTGAGAGGCCTACAGAAATGAGGTCTCCTGAGGTGATCGAATCAGTCAATGACCTCATTCAGTCTGACAGAAGGGTGACAGTGGATGACATTGCAAGGACTTTGAGCTTATTTGTTGGGACAAACGCAGCGGTCATCAGTCAGAAGGAGTCATCTTGCATCATGACAACGCCTCACACAGCAGCACAAACGGCGCAGACCATCAGCGAGCTGGGCTGGGAACTGCTCCCTCATCCCCATTACAACCCTTCAGACTTTCACCTGTTTGGTCCCTTGAAAGCGTTCACGGGAGGCAGGAAGTTTAAAAGTGACGGTGAAGTCAAAAGTGTTGTGAGCGACTGGCTGAGACATCAGTTCAAAGATTTTTACGCTGAGGGAATACGGAAGCTTGTGCACAGATGGGAAAAGTGTGTAACAGTGCTGGGAGACTTGAAAAACTTAAGAAAAGTAAGCTTCTATCTGTATTAGAAGTCCTTATACCGAAATATTCACCTTATTTATTGAATGACCCTCGTATTTTGCTATACTTCTTTTTTTTTGGTCGATTGATCTTCAGAACATTCGGATTCTCTGATTGGGTCTCTGATTTAGTCTCTGATTCGGAAGTTGAAGTTGTTGTTACAGTTGTTTAAATTCGTTCTATAGTCATTTCTCCTCTTCTGAATGGATGAATAGTTTTGGAACTTTCAGACATTCCCGTTGCATACCCAACAAACCCTTTACTTTAGATGTGAAGATGATATAAACGTCTGCCCTCACTAAACAGCTATTTAACATTTTTTTTTCTGATGTCAAAAATTTCATTCAATTTATTATATTTTCCTCGTTTCACATGTTCATCGTAAGTGTTGATAACTTGATCTACATTTGTTTGTATTATTTGAGTTTATACATTTGGGAAATGTGATGTCCTTTGCCGTAAACTTGGTACTACTTCAGCGATTTCCATTAGACTTTATTTCCTTCCTTTGATGTATGCCCCAAGGAACAGAGAGAAACTAACAATTTGCATTTTGAGTGGCATTCTGCTTTTGTCTTCCAGTGAGGCTCTTCGAGTGAGACTGTTCTTTTCTTATGTGAGTGTTGAAATCTTATGACATTCGTCGTCCAGTTCTTATTTTTTACTTTCAGCGGTACAAGCAATACTTCTGAGACATTATTAACAATGAATACGTGTTAATCGTTCAGCAAACCAATCACCGTTGCTCAATCAAGAAGCTTATGTACACTTTAACTAATAAATATTTGATAAGCACAACAGACGTTTTCATGCGCCTTATCTGAATAACAACCCAGCTAGAGCTGGCGCTTTTCTAGTCCCAAAAATGCACGTCATAAATTTCCAGAAAGCTCTAGAATGCCTTAGAAATTTAGATTTCATTTCGTAAACTTTATTTTTAAATATATACACATATCCGAATATTTATGTGTTTATTTAACAGTATATGTGATTAGAGAAATATGACCTCTCCGCCAGGATTCGAACTAACGTCACCATAACAGGAGAAAACATCGTCAGACCCGGCGTACCTGTAATGAAATATTGGTATTCAATAAAAAAATCGCATTTAAATATATATATATATATATATATATATATATATATATATATATATATATATTTATTTATATATGTCAATATCAAATTGATATATATATATATATATATATATATATATATATATATATATATATATATATATGTCAATATCAAATTGAGCTTTCGACATATATACACTTAGTTATCTCTATATTTATATATGCTCCTTTTTCTCTGCCTGCACACGCACACAGAATTTTATATATATATATATATATATATATATATATATATATATATATATATATATATATATATATATATATATATATATCCCATCTTTCATATATATATATATATGTGTGTATGTGTCTGTGTGTGTGTGATCTTGATAAAAAATAAGTTAATATGATGACTTGCAATCGACGATGACACTTGACTTTATCTACTAATTGGCTTATTATTTTCTTTCATTTGTTTGACAGCACACTAAAAATATATTCGCTTATATCGCTTTTTGGAGAGCCTATATCAACCGAATTTCTTCTTGACCGAATTGGAAACCTAAATTCACTTGCCTTCCATAAAAAGAAGACGTGATTTTCTATGCGGATTTTAAATAGCCACCTGCGTCTTCCCTGCTTTAGTCTTTCATTGTCCTCAACTCAAGAATTTCGCGGAGGATAATGTTCGCTTCACTGCAGTTTAAGGTTTTAAATAATTCTGTCAGCTTGGCAATTGTTTAAATTGCATAGTAAATATGACACATTTTCTTTTGTGCACTAAGACTCTTCGAAAGGTAGCGATCATGGCAGTCCACAACTTCCTCCATTTTGTAGCTCTTAGCTTTGGCTATACGATATACACACATTTAAACAATATTACATGCTCTTTCCATCTGTGCCCCATGACTTTAATGTCATGTGAGTCTCAAATTCCCCAAGACCACTTTGTACATTATATTTCAACTGGCTTTATCTGATTGTAATTACAAACGTCCATTTTCTTTCATCTGTCCCTAAAATCTCGTTGTTACTCACTTGTTCAGGCCAGGTTATCTAAGCATCATTTTGTATAACATCTCTGGTGCTCCGAGTCTTATTTTCATCTGTGAGGAATTGTAGGACAGATATTACACAGCACACATGTCTCTGGTTCTAAAATATGCTTCTGTCTCTTAATACATTGCTTAGCTATTAGTAGTATCTTTCTCTATTCTAAAGCGATTTTGATGTCACATTTTTCATCCTATGTTAAAACATTTTCAGGATATGTCAGTGTTATGGTCCAATATCCTCACACCACGGTTATGTTCCAAGGTAGAACCAAGGAAGAACAACACGAACACAAGAGTAGTAAGTAACAAATATATATTACAAGAGAAATATAATAAAAGAATTTGAAGGTGTTAGTAGTAACTGTCAGTCTGGTTTAGAGTGAATTAATATGTCTTGACTCGTTAGGTCTCAACTCATTCCTCCTCCTCTCGCTCAGAGAGGCGCAGTATTTATAGAGTCAGGAAGAGTCCATTATCGTTATAGGTAAGTTCCCATAACCTTTCTTCGATCCAAATATTGTGAATAACGGCTTGTGGTCCGGCTGTAAAATAAAATAATCTACCGTAAATATATCTATGAAATCTTGTAACTGCAAAATTAATTCTATCTCTTTTTTTCGATTTGTGAGTAATTTTTTTCTGCTCGTAGCGAAGTTCTTGAATCATGCGCAATGGGTTTTCGTGTCCCATCCGGCATTTTATGCAGTATACATGCCCCGATTCCATAGGCACTCCCGTCACTTGCAACTATTATTTTTAATTTTGGGTCATAGTGCGCTAAAAATTGATCCGCGGTTAGCGTCTAAATTATTTTGTCAAACGTTTTCTGGCATTCATCTGCCCACTCCCAAACTTTCCTCCTTCAACAGTTCGTTTAGGGGTGCACGTAATTTATGCATATTTGGAATGAATTCTTGGTAATAATTCCCTAAGCCTAAGAAGCTTTGTAATTCGACTACATTTTTTGGAGCAGTCATATTTTTTTATGGACGTTGGGCTTTCTGGGTCTGGTCGCCTTCCTTCTTCATCGATGATGTGGACCAGATATTTTATTTCCTTCATCAAGAAATCGCATTTGTTTTCTTTTACCTTGAAACCATAGTTTTGTATTCTCCTGAAAACCTCTTGAACGTGTTACCAGTGTTGTTCAATGTTTTTACTATTTATAGGTATGTCATTCACGTATGCAATCGTGAAATCAAGTCCGCCTAGCATAGTATCCATTATTTGTTGAAATATTGCCGGCGCGACTTTAATCACAAATGGTAAACTTTGGGACTTGTATAATCCTTTGTGTGTGTTTAGGCACAATAATCTGGAGCTTTCCTCATCCACTGGTATTTGTAGATACGCTCAAGTCTATTTTTGAGAAAAATTTTCCTCCGTTTAATTTTGAGAAAACTTCTGGACTGGGTAGAGGATAGTGGTAATCCTTTATCGCTGCGTTCAATCCCTTTGACAATTCAGCGCATACTCGTATCTCACCCGATTTCTTTTTGACAAAAACGTAGATGCTGCCCATTGACTATATTCTACTTTTGTCAATATAACGATTATTTCGAGTCTATCCTATACTTGATATATTTTTTCTATTGAAGCAAAAGGTACGTTCCTTTTCTTCTTGAAGATAGGTTGTACATTTTCTTTTATTTCTATATTTCCTGCTATTTTTTTTTACACCTCCCGACGCCGGAGGAAATTACTTCGGGGAAACTCTCTTTTAGATTCTTCTTTAATTTATCTGCCTCGGTCGATAAACTTTGCACTTTTTGGCAGTACGTAGTTATTGGTAAATCCCAGAGATCGAATTTCTGCACCCAGTCCCTTCCAAATAAATTTTCTGTGTTTCTTAACACATACATTTTTAATATTTTGGTCATTCCATTGAATGTCACATTTGTAATAACATCTCCCTCAAATTCTATTTTTCTCCCAGTTACCGACCTAGCAATTTTATCGGTTCTCAACATGGTCGGTTTTTTCAATTTTCTCCATGTTTTTACGTTAATAATAGTTAGGTCCGATCCGGAATCCAATTGTAGTCTGACTTTTCTGTTTAACATTTCTACTTGCACGTATTTTCGTATGTTTGTCTCGTCCGCTTGGTCAGTCCTAGTGACTCTTACTCTGCTTTCTTTCCTAGTCCAACAATGAGAACTTTTATGGCCCACTTTTTGCACGGCAGACAAGTCTTAAAGCAGTAAGGACAATCTTTATACCAATGAAAATCCCACGGCGATAGCATGGACTGGGTGGTAGTTTTTTCTGTTATTGACTTTTTGAAGTAGAAAAATTTGTTTTACCTGTTTTTGAGGAGGGGAAATTGGTTTGGTTTGTTTTTGAGGAGGGACAAAACATGTTTGTCGTTGTACTTTACGTATGTGAGCGATGCCAGGCTCTTCTGTAACTTTCGAGTCCTTCTTTACGATTATACATCTCTGACAGTCTTCAGCCAATTTCTGTATGGTCAATTCTGGTTCACTATTCTGCGTCTGATCTCCGCGTCTTTAGTCGAAACTAGAACTTGAACGAATATTAAACATTTCAAGTTGTCCGTGTTTATTTACAATGAAAGCGAATGTTATATAGTCTTCGCTGTCCTTTTTTGTTAGATTCAGACATTTCCATCTTTTATGGAATCATGATGTATTTGGGTTAAAACGTTCTGTTAACAGATTTATGGCTTCCTTAAAAGTTAATTCCTTTGTTTTCCTCGGTAGAATGTAGTCTACGAATTTAGTGTATTCGCATGACCCTAATTTTCTTAGCAGTAGACGTACTTTTCTTGCGTCTGACCAATTCCCGCAATCAAACTCATATAAATCTTCGTACCTTCTGAAGTAAGCTGCGAAGGTTTTGTCTTCGTTCGGTGCATACGTGAAGTCTTCAATAGAGCTCCATATAGCATTTTGCAAAAGAACTCTTTCATTTTCAGATTTTTGCCCATTATTTGTTATTACCCGTAGCAATAATTCTTGTAGTTCAAGATGCTTCTGTTCGTTTTTCTGTTGCTGCTCAAATTGTATTTTCATAATTTTCAATATGGTTGCCTTAAAATCTTCAATATTTACCGTAATTATGTGTAAGTATTTTTCTTTTAGTTTAGACTTCAGGTCTTTTTTACTACTGTAAAGTTGGTGTCCAAAAAAGAACATTTTTTTCTTTTTTTTGTGTTCGCGTATAACTTCTTCGCGTATAACTTCTGTTTTCTGGACGACCGATAGTAAAAGTTTTTTTTTTGTAGATTCTCCACGTAGAACTTGTTTCTTGAGTATACTGTTTTGGTTTCTCAACGTAGAGTTTGTTTCTTCAGTATACTTTTTTAGGATTTCTCCGCGTAGTGTTTGTTTCTTCAGTCCTCGTCGTCACAGTTATGGTCTAATATCTTCGCACCACCGTTATGGTCCAAGGTAGAACCAAGGAAGAACAACACGAACACAAGTGTAGTAAATAACAAAGATATATTACAACAGAAATATAATACAATAAGTTGAAGGTGTTAGTATGAACTGTCAGTCTTGTTTAGAGTGAACTGATATGTCTTGACTCGTTAGGTCTCAACTCATTCCTCCTCCTCCTCCCCTCTCTCTCTCTCTCTCTCTCTCTCAGAGAGGCGAAGTATTTATAGAGTCAAGAAGAGTCCATTATCGTCATAGGTAAGTTCCCACAGCAGTAAGTTTTACTAATTGTTTAAATTTCAAATTTCCAAATTGTAAGTCCCATTCGTGTTTCTCCTCCTTTTGAAAACTATAAACTCTGTCTTCTTAAATTTAATGTCTTCGTCCATTTTTCGCAATTGTCTTTGTCAAAAACACATTCATATTATATTTTATGATTTTCACGCCCACCGCATGAAAATACTGGTACGTGTTTTAGATCTCTTAGGTAGGTCTTACTCTAACAATTGAATAAACTCGACGAGAAGACACATTATTTATTTACGCGCTTTTATTTTGTGTATTTATTTATTTTCTATTCGTATACAATTTGCTGTCATTATGAGTTCTCGTCTATATATAGTATGAATTATGGAGATATACAAATAAAAAAAAGTTAAAAAATAGATATTTGTTTATAGGATAAAAACAACAAGTCACTTTTTCTCACCGGTTCACCTTAGCATGGCAATGGTCCTACTAGAACTCACGGGATGACAGGTCATGAAAATGAAAGAGAATGGTTAAGCTGAGAATGGGTAGGGTTGATGAAAGGAACAGGTTTCAAAGACATGGAAGATAGCATTTGTCATTGCATTTAAGTTCTTGAAGATTGTAGTTATCAGAGAAGGAAAAAATCAGAAACTTAGTTTTCCAGGTGGGGGTTGCGAAAAAAGAAGCTGAGTTGAAGTAGCGCTTTCATCTATCTTTTACAACAGTAAAACAATGGGACCTAGTTACCAAACAAGCATCGAACATAAATTCAATATTTATGGCACCAGGAGAAAAGCTCATCAGAACATGAAAATATTTGTAGTAAAGAAAGAAAGAAGCCACATGTATGTCGGTGACAAAATAACTGAAATCAAAATGCCTCGCCAGGATCGAATACAGTTGGGACCATTCCTTGGATGTTGTCACAAATTCCGTGATATACAGTAGGAGCACCAGACTTGATATGGCAGCAGTATTCAATGCACGGACGAATGGCAGATTTATAAACGTGTTAGATGCATTCTGACGAAACAATATTTCTAGCACGCAACAGTGAACCAAATTTACTAGGAGTATTCGAAGCTAGTGAATCGATTTAGTCACTCCACTTGATGCCAGTAAAGAACGTGAGGCCACATTTATTTATAGTATATAAAAAAAAATGTATTATGGTTAACAGAATGTACGCTATCTTCTTCAGAATACGAACGGCGGTTCAATTTTCATTCCCGGATATCCATTAAGCAATGTTTATTGTCAAAATGTTTACATATTTTTGGAATACTTAATCTTTTTTTCCTAACCTTTCCCAATCTTACCGATTGGATATAATTCTTTATATGTAAGACAAGATTTAGAAAATTGAGTTATATTTTCTAATTTTATATGCAATTCGATATGGCCTAAATGAAATAATATAGTGTGATTAAATATTTCCATAAATTAACTAAAATACCGTTCAAATTTCTTCGCTCATTTTAAACAATTATTAATTTCTAATAATAGCCATCTTGTGTATGTTTTTTTTATGATGATATCAACAGATGAAACTTTAGCCATTATGGAATCATTTCCACAGCTAATTTTCACAAGTTCTAGGATTCTGGTAGGAGTTGGATGATGTGAGAGGCCCCCATAAACCCCACCCCAAAAAATCTCCGTTCAAGAAACAAGCTTTTTTTTTGTAAGCATTTCACCCCAAGCAAGGAGGGAAGTCACTAGCACGCAAGGGGTTACAGAGGAATTGGTGCTAGAGCAGATAGGAGTGATAGAGGAAAGGATGTGGAGAAGGATAGTGGATAGCTCAAGGCAACTGGAGATGTCGATTGACATTACATTTGAATAGTTGGAGATTATAGTTGTCAGGAAAACAGGAATAAGGAAGGGAGATCCACAGGCGAGAGGTGCGAGATATGAAGCTATTAGAGTAGAAGAGACGGCTACATTTAACAGTTTCAACAGTGAAAGGGTGAGGACGCTTGAATTCATGGTGTCTGGGAACCAGCGAATGCAGCTCATCGAAGCAATTACCGTGAAAGTATTTGTAAAAAAGACAGAGATAGGTGACGGCGCGTCTGTGAGAGAGCGACTGCAGACGTGATGCCAGATCAGGGCCAATTACATTGCATATCCGTCTCTGGATCTTATCAAGAACCCTGAGGCAAACAGAAGGGGCTCCAGACCATATATGCAAGGGCTTATAAGTTAAAAAGTATTCGTGGTTACAAGTTAAAAGTATTCATGCATTTACCTGCATTGATAAAGGTTAGACTAAAAGAAATGATAAGTTGAAATTATATTTATTCATACATAATAATTTTAAGGAGAGTAATGCGTATATTAATTCTAAGACATAGATGCGACTGAAAGGTGTCCATCAAAAATGAGATTTTTATATGAGATACTTATTATGAATTAACACAGATCTTCATTAAACATATCCTCGTCGCAATAATTTTCTTTTGTATGCAATCAAACTTTAAATTACTAATTAGTCAGCTCTCGAATCAAGCCGGGTAGTTGATATATATATATATATATATATATATATATATATATATATATATATATATATATATATATAATAAGAAAGAAGAGTAAGATTTATAATCCGGTGTTCTTAGCAGTTGTTATTTTCTTTTTAAAATTATGATTCCATCGCAACACAAAAAATTTCCATGTCCCAAAACTGAAACTAAATTTATAAATTTAATTATAAAAATTAAACTTAAAATCCATAACCTCAATTGACAATGGAACGAGAGTATGAATTTTAATTTTAAAATAATTCATAATTAAATTTAAAAATTTAGTTTCAGATTTGAAACGTGGCAGTTTTCTGTGCCAAATGGAATCATATTTTTAAAAAGAAAATAATATATATATATATATATATATATATATATATATATATATATATATATATATATATATATATATATATATATATACGCACACTGGAGTGTACATCCATTAACAATATGTATTTATCTGTCTAAGCCTTTTTATTATAGCCCTTCTTATCAGTAAAAGCGTCAGGTCAGCTGCATCTCTATATAGTGCTTGTTTGTTTCGTTGTTTTGCGGCATATCAACCCCTTATGGTTCATTTAATGCCGAGATTGTATTTTCTTGGGAGCATTAGTAATTTTCTTTATATAAATGTATTGCTGGTATTATTTTACTAGGAAAATCCATTGCAGATATTTTAAGTATCAACAATTTATTTTTATACTTTCATACTGTGTTGATCGGAGGTTGGATTAGGTGTTTGTCCATAGAGGGAGCCATAACAGACGTTAACAACCTCGGTTACGGTGGAGCTGGGAACAACATCAATTAAGACGTGGTTACAATCTCCTCAAAACATCTCGATTAGAGTCCATGCTACGAGATGTAGTTTATCTACTCAGAACTCAATCTACGAATCTGCTTATTAGAAATAGAATTTTTAAGCTAATCTGTCTTCAAGATTGAAGTGAATTTTATATGAATATCTGTAGCAAATCATACTATGTTGTCTTACATATCTAATATGTATGTATTGTGTGTAAAGAAATAGACTATGTTCATGGACAATTATTTAAATATAGCGAATAAAACCAATCCAGTTAAAGTTAACCTGTAACAAATTTTAAGAATCGGGCTAAACGATAAATGTAATAGTAGGGTTGAGTTTAATTCCCCCCCCCATAAAAAAACAAATAAAATACAAACGGCAATATTTAAACGATGCAACACTTAGGGAAGGGATTGAACTTAGGAATATTAAGATTACCTCCTTGGTTATCCATTGAAGCTGCTATCCACCAAAAAAAAAAAAACCTAGTCCCCACTGCCGGCCATTTAAAAATAGTTCGCGCAGCTGATTTGTTGTACAAACAGCCAATCGGATGTGCGGAATACGTGGTCTTTCTTCGTAGAATTCTTTAAAAAGGCCAGAGTAACTGTTAGCGTTTTAAAAGTGAGGGGGAATCAGGGTTAGATCTCCCCTGATTGGGTCGATTTGGTGATGGGGAGTATGATGTTGAAAGACCCGAAACTTCCTGATGAACCAAGTCAAAACATCACTGACGACCCCCTCGGGCGCCTACTTAAAAGCGTATTTTTGAATTATGTATGTACATCTGGCCACTTGTATTCGAGGATACCCGTTTACTAGGGCAGCTAGCCAATCGTTTAATCAACACCCACAGAGTTCACCTGTGGTTTATATTGCAACTGTGCTGAACAGACCTTTAGTAAAATTTCTGGAAAAGAGCGTGTTATCTAGTGTGATCAACAATTTGAACAAGGTCAGCATACTCAAACACTTGTCCACGATGACTTGTGACTTGGTTCTAGCACACAGCTATCGTCGCCCCCACCATGGGTTCCCTCAACACAATCTTCACTCACAAGTCTTTATGGTTTTCACCCACATGGCACTATAGTTTTCAGGCACTTTCCGAAAATGCCGCACGCAAGGATTGCCCCGTCAAGTCCGATAACATCAGGAAGTCTCCTACCTGAAAATCGACCATGGTGGGAGTCGCTGACAGTACTGTTTCGCTGTATCACAGCTCCTCAGTGTGACTAGACTTCCGAATGACTCAAGCCAGGACTGAAACACAACTAATTTGGTGTCAGCCAGAGCTATCTTCACTCAGTAGAGTTACACAACTAAATCTAGCGTATTGTTGTTACAAATGTAAACAAATGCCAAACCAGTGCTCCATTCATTTTACTGAAGAGCTTTGCATTACTGCAGGTGGCTGTTGTTTATAGAATTAGCTTATCACTCAACAGTGCTCAATTGAAATGTATTTTCAAGAGCTAAATTATGTCATTCACAGATATATATATATATATATATATATGTGTGTGTGTGTGTGTGTGTGTACGCGAAATTTTAAACGAACATACAGAAATAATTCAAAAATAGAGAAAATTTATCCAGCAATATGTATTGTTCGTTTAAAATAATTTTCTGCTATTTTATAACTAACAAATTAAACGTCGTAATTTGTATTTAATAATCAGGTATTATGAGCGTGAAAATTCAAACTAAATCAGAATTTTTAATATTTTATAATTACATTGTGTTTATGGAATATCGCAAGCTTCAAATCAATTTTTTATTGCACGAATAAACTACTTATAAACAGTTCTGAAATCAAATAATTTTTTTTAAATCGGGAAATAACATAAATTCCATGATCTTCCATCATGATAGAGATAGCGGTGAATCATCATAATCATCATCAGTTACTTGACCGGGCATTGTAGTAGGATAGCTTCACTGCTAAGCATCTTAACATTTCTTTACACGTGGCTGGATTGAACGCCGAAGCGTTGTTCATTCATTTATACCGTGTCTTGTGCAAATTGCCCTCCAAAAGACCATCTCCAGGTCAAGCCCAAACCAAAGTTCTCCAAAGGCATACCTTGGTCACGGACAAGTTGCTGTAGATTCCATTAGCTTTTGATTTCTATCTAGGAAGCCTTCCACCTTGCGTCGTCATGTCAACACTACACTGGCTATGAATCGAAGTATACGTAATTGCGTCTTATGTCTGTTTACCTTACAAGAAGTTAAAAAAAAACTCATTTTTTAATGGATATCTGTCAGCGGCCGCTTTGTCTTCTAAGAGACAATGTACGGAGAGCCATTTGAAATGTGCTTGTAATACACTTCACGCGAAAAGGCTTGTTTGAAAAGGAGTTGAGTCGATGATAACCATACCATACGGCAGGTATGACGTCTTTTCGGTGATCTGTGTTATCACCGAGATTTTAAAAATTAAATGCTTTATAATATGATTTACTAGTCTTTCTCTGTTCGAAAATTAATGAAACGTACCATTTCTACATCTGTTATATTTATTTTATCTCTTCTTGTGCCAGACATGGTTCAGCAAATATCAATACGTTACATTGGTCTTGAACTTTTGTGAGTGCACAAAGTGCTGTCCGGAAGTACATTTCCTTATAAAGTTTTTTTTTTTTTTTACTTTCTGAAAGCAAAGGTCCATCTCAGAAAATGACAGAAGAAAACTTTAAAAGTCAGAGAAGTCAACTTTTTATCAGAAGCACTGTGAAACATACGCTTGAAAATTCTAGGGGTTCGACCTACCGCTGCTAAAAGATTAAACATTAATAAGACACCCATCGGGCCTAGTTGTGTTCTTTTTGTTTATTGGTACTGGAGTGAGACAAAAAAAAAACTCTGAAGAAAAAAAATCGATTTATCTTGCCGATTCCTTAGTTCCAAAGGATATGTCTCTGTGTGTGTGTGTCTCTCTCTCTCTCTCTCTCTCTGTGTGTGTGTGTGTGTGTGTGTGTGTGTGTGTGTGTGTGGATAACCGTTAAAAGGAAACTGAATACTTGAAAAAGATTGAGAAGAAACGAATTCAAACGACATCTAACGCAAAAGTAATTACTTTTACTGAACTTTCAGCAAAAAAGTGTTCCTACAATGAATAGCCTCTATAAATTTTTTGTAGCGTTCCTGCTTTTATACAATGAGGTGGTCTTCGATTTTTGTCAAGTATTTCACCTGTCGACTGCATAAAATCTGAACATTCAAAGCGTTAACAACAACTAAACTAGAAAGATATTCAACTCTCTTTTTCAACTTTTCTTACTAATGGTTACGAAATACAAGGCTGAAGAGTTATAAATTTGTTCTTTGAGCAGCAAGAATAACAGGTAAGAGGCGCAGCTTATGAGGATAATCTCCAATGTTACTGTTTCTGACATGGCATCTCCGCTTCAGCCACTTTCCCGCCGTCGAAATGTGGCTTTCCTGTGACTTTCCTATAAATACTTTCATGGTAATTGTTCTGACGAACCTTCCATTATAGTACCTAGACTTTATGGATTTAAGCGCAGTACTAGATTGGCGGTAAGGTCTCATTATTTTACAGTTAAAATGTCTAGATGTAACTGTAAGTTCTATGCTAAAACTTTCTGCCATTGCACTGTGGATCTCTATTCCGGCTTCTTCCTTCCTAGTCAACTTTGATCTTCGAAAGTTTAAATGTAATGCGAATCGTCATTTTCTGTCTTCTTAATACTTGTTCTTTTATTTTTCTCTCTCATTAATAGTTGTGTGATTTAACCAAAAATTAGGTGGTAGTAAAAAAATAAATTTCGACAAGAAACTGTTCCTGCTTACAGCTAACGTGGAAACCGGAACAACGGTTCGCTCGGGACTCTGTTTCCTGCACACCGTAAACAACAGCACCATCGCTCTTTCTCTAGAAAACGTGTATAACTTTCACCAATCTCAAAGAACAAACTCCCTTGAAACAACAAGTCAGCTCTTTTTATTCTTAATCGGTCTCGGGCAAGACACCGAGATCTCTCGCTTTTGTTATCCTCGTTCTCGCCGATAATGCATGCACTGTGTCACTTCAAAATTGTTTTGCCGGTGTTCGCCTCGTACGTCTATGATTACTACTAGCATATGTACAGATAATTTGCCTTAACTCGCTTCAGCGAGGTATGTCTCTACCACAATAGTAGTTTTCATTTTTTTTCTCATACTTTCAAACACACGGTAACACCTTGCGTCTCAGTGGCTGTATTGCCTTGTTTGGGTTGAAATAGTTAAACAAATATATGGGAAAGATAACGGTTAATCCAAGTCTTGGAGAGGGTAAGATTGTAGGGGAGTCGGTTACATAATGTGGTTCGTAGCAAGAAAGTGAAAATACGAATGGAATGAAGGTATTTCGCCTCAGTTTACTCTGCGTGATTGGTCTTATATTTGAGGGTGGGATTTGTTGAAACTAAGGAATATAGTTCATTTTAATACTCTCCATGGAAATAGCGAAAGATAGCGATAGGCTTGCAACGTTTCGTCTGTGGGATAGTGGATGTAGGACTGAAAATAATTCCGACCAATCATTGGTATGGTAATGGCTATTTTTTGGTATACTTCATTTTATCAAAGCTCAAGATGTTATCGGTCAGCACATTGCGTTAACAGCAGCAACTACAGGGGTTGGACAAAATAATTGGAACAGGTGCAAATTCCACTCCTATATTTCAAAGACCTATTATATTAAGAACTTTAAATAAAACTTCGTAATTGCAGGTTATATCTATTGTAAATACGTTTATCTATCTAATTTACTGTCTTTGTCTAATTTATTTTCAGAATTTAGTAAAATTTAAACTAAATGCACGACCTCTCTGTGTTTGAAAATGTGCAAATTGTTGGAGGTCGCATGGCAGGAGCATCGATCATTAAGGTTGCTGAACTGTTTGGTTTTTCAAGAGCTACCATATCAAGAATTATGACGCAATTCAAGAAACAAAGTAAAACCTCTAGCAAGCATAGCAATTCGGGCCGGACTTGCAAACTTACTGACAGTAACCGACGTGCATTGAAACGGAATGTGAGGAAAAATCATCGGACTACTTCGGCCAAAGTGACTGGTGAGTTGAATAATCATCTGAATAGTCCAGTATCTAGTAAGGCTGGATATCATGGAAGATCCGCCGTAAGGAAACCTCTTTTCTCCACTCGCAACATTCAGAAGTGGTTGAAGTGGTGCAGAGATCATAATGCCTGGTCTGCACACCAATGGAAGCAAGTCATATTCTCAGACGAGTCCAGTTTTTTCTCTTTTCCCAACTTCAGGTCAAGTTTATATTGAGGTAGCCCAAAGAAGCTTACAACCCTGATTGCCTTCTTTCAACAGGGAAGCATGTAGGTGGATCAGTGATAGTTTGGGCCTCTATATGATAGAAATGTCTCGGTCCAATAGTTGTACTGCGTGGTAGAATCAACAGCAAAGATTACCTGAACATTTTGGATGATCATGTTCATCCAATGGCTCCGACTTTATCCTCTGATCGTGACTGCATCTTCCAAGACGATAATGCTCTAATACATACCGCTTGAGTGGTTAAGAATTGGTATGAATCGCATGAAAGTGAGCTAGAACATATGGAGTGGCCTCCCCAATCTCCAGATATCAATATTATTAAACATTTGTGGTGCATTTTGAAGTGGCAACTGAGGAGCCGCAATCCTCCACCGCTGTGTCTTAAAGGACTAGAGCAGGTGTTAATGGAAGAATGGCTGAAAATTCTTCTCTGGATGAAGTCAGGAAGCTGTATGATTCCATTCCAAGACGTATTAAAGCTGTATGTGAGGCTAAAGAAGGACCAACTCCATATTAAATAATTTTTCTTTGAATTTAACAAGTGTTTCAATTATTTTGTCCAACCCCTGTACACAAATAATAGATCTGAACTTCCAATCAATGAGGAATATGTCTCGTTTCAAAGGTATAGGCAATGCTACATATTATAAGAAGAGCTGATCGGGTGAAATGTTGATTAAAACAACAGCAATAGTTAAATATTGGTGAAATTTGTATTTGAGTCTGTCAGCAAACATATAGGTAAACATTCCGTCTGGTTCACCGTTGTGTCTATACGGTAATGTTGGTCGGAATAGGGAAATAATTCCTGTCACGACTTCATGGCCGTCTAGTGCGTCACATGCCGCAGAATAGGCATTGTCATCACGCAGGAAAATCGATTCCTTTGTCAAGAATTGCTTCTATTTTCCAATGTACCATTCAAATGAATTTAATATCGTTTTTTTTTTACCAAAGTTAACGCCTTCAGCGTCTTCTTAGTGGTACCCCACCAGTTCATTGATTTCCAAGATCCTTACATTTCCAGAAGGTGGTTATTCCGTGAACTGGAAATCTTCTATAAACATTGTTAAATATTTTCAGCACGTGTTCTAGCCTGCTGCATAATTACCATACTATGCAGTGACGCATTCCCTCGATTCCGATGCTCTTTTCGCAAATTATTCATTCAGAATAATCAGTTTTGTAGATGCTTTTTATCTTCTGCAACGATGTTACTCGAAGTGATATAAAATGATGACGTCAAATGCGTTGGTTTTGCACCGTAACTAGACTGACATTTTGACATAATAAACGCTACTCTCATCAAAGAGGATTATTCACTACTACGTAAATGCCTAGAGAGTACCTTAGTCACAAAGTCCTCTACAGTAAATTTTTCTACATTTTCATTTTCATTTGGACGCTGGATGTTTGAAATGGTCTAAAATGATAGTGTAACATCTATTGGGAAAAGATGAACTCAAAACTCTAGAAGCTATTATTAGATAAAATAACCAGCCCCCATTAAATAAGATATCATTCACCATAGGGGATGGTATCCAGAAGTGCATATATTATAATTGATGTGTGCAATATTAGTATTAAAAATTAACAAATAAATTAATTAGTTGATAAAATATATTATATAAATAAATATATCGCATCCATTTTCTACTGCTTCATTCTCAATAAGACATTGAGGTATCACAAATCAAAATGATAATATAGTCTTATAGCTTACGTCGGATTTTAAAAATAGACGACAGAAAATGTCGCAAGAAATTCGTTGGTGAAATATCTTGGAATTTAGATAATAAAACCGGCCTTTTACAAAAGAATACCCGAAATGAATTAATCTTTCATGAAATCCACCATATGTTCGACTTCAAGAATGTAGTCCTAATTAGAAGAAAATTATTTCTGCAAGCGAAAATATATAGAATGTTCACTAATTTGGGAAACGTCTACAGAACCTTACGTCTAGGATTAGAAAATATAAAATATCTCGTAACAATACCCACAAAAGAAAACAATCCGGAATAATTCGAAACAAGACGATAAAAATAGAAAATGAAAAGAAAAGCGAAAGAAAACCGAATGGGTTCATCTAGGTTATGCATCGAATTAAACCGAAAATGAAAAACTTAAAAATAAATAAATTCAAAGGTAAGCGCCCTAAATTTATTTGCTAATATGAAAAAACGACGTTTGTTGTGATTCTGACTCCATCACAAACACCAGTATGAATTCCTTCGAGAAATGGAACGTGTTACGTAGGCTCTTATATATATATATGTATATATATATATATGTATATATATATATATATATATATATATATATATATATATATATATATATATATATATATATATATATATGTGTGTGTGTGTGTGTGTGTGTGTGTATGTATACATATATATATATATGTATGCATGTATATATATATGTATATATATATATATATATATATATATATATATATATATATATATATATATATATATATATATGCACATTTCATTGAATACGACAGACAAGATGCTGTGATTTAGTTCTTTTTATGCAATTTCTCATGTGATATTTTTCTTTCTTTTCAGATGATAAATTATACAAAAACTTATTCGTAACATACTTGTTGGCAAGACAAATATAACAGCATCATCTACGTGCAAAAAGGATAAAAAATACTGGAAGCCTTATTAATAAAAGCTAAAAAAAACAACACTCAGTAATAACAACTATGAACATCGACACAATATCTTGACCGTGTGTTGGAAATGAAAACATTATATGAATATATACATACAACAAGCTATTTCGTGTTAACAGTTAATATATTTCAACTTTCAAAATGGCTAAATGTATAGCGGAAAGCGCTCGGATAAAAAGAACAATTGGACAGTTTTCATAAGAAATTGTGCATGAATGTAGGATTGCTGCCTAAATAAACACACACACACACACACACACACACACACACACACACACACACACATATATATATATATATATATATATATATATATATATATATGTTTGAAATCCCTAAGATAATATTTGAAATCATTTTTCAGATAACAAATACTAATAAAAATATATATTCATTAAGAAAAACTTAAATGAATTACAACTTTTTTCAAAGATTTTTATCAAACTGGAATAAAATTATTAATTAAAAATTAACATGTGCAAAGTAAAGGAAACCTTACATTTAAACTCTGTATTTTTGTTTTATATAGTTGTCAGAGCAAATAATGTTTTGTGCACATGTAGAAATCAAAATGATATGTGTTAATGTTTTTGGTAATCTGTATATAATTCAGTCAAAATATATTTCATTGTGTATGCAAAAGGGTACAGTTAGAGACTAAATTTAATATATATATATATATCATGCAAAATCAAACGAACTACCTGAAGCTTTAAAATAACTCATAGTTGAAATCTATAATGACTGGGGAGGCTACAAAAAGATATCAAAGCAATTTGGAGTGCACTTCCCGACCGTGCAAGAAATTATACATAAAGGAAAGGCCTTTGTTATGACGACATCACAATCAACAAGTGGCCATCCGTGAAAGCTAACCTCAACAGCGAGTAGACATCTAGTTAGTCAAGCCCAGGCAAATCCTGCTTAGATCTTTACGATTCCGTAATCCGTACTGACTAATGTCGGAATCAATGCGCGTACGTCTAGAGTGCGATAAAATTTGAACAATGAGGATCTTCATATTACAATGCCTAGAAAAGCCACTGCTTACGAAATAGCACAAGCATGCTCGCCTCAACTATGCCGAAACTCATATTAATAAGCTAGACACATTCAGACAAAAGTCTTTATGGTCAAATGAGACCAAACTGGAGCTTTGTGGGGAAAGAAAGCAATAGTTGGGATATCTGGCGAGCGCCTAATACGGCTTTTGAAGAGAAAAGAAATGATACCAACCTTTAAACACGGCGGTGACAGCATTATGATTTGGGGTGCTTTGCTGCAGCTGGAACAGGCAAAATAGTATGCTCGATGGCACAATGGACTCGGCAAGATATCAAGTAATTTTGAACGAAAGTGTCTTGTCCTCAGTTCAAATGTTAGGTTGATGTCTGAGCTTAAACATCCAATAGGACTAATGATCTATAACATCAAAGCAAATCCACAAAAGAATGGGTTCGTAAAAAGAAATTGCAATTATTGGAACGGCCTGATTTAAACCCAATTGAAAATCGGTTATTCTAATTAAATAATACAATACAAACAAGAAACACAGGGAAAATCAAGCAGTTGTGCGGGGTAGAATGGTCAAAATTCAGCACTCACTACACCCCAAAAACCTCTTTAAAACTATAGAAAAGGACAGTTTGATATTGTAACCTCAAAAAAGCAGTCACCAAATATTAAATGCAAGGGTACACTTACTTTTGCACATCTTAATGTTTAATTTCTAATTAATATTTTTATTACAGCTTGGAAAAAAAATTGAAGTGATTATAATTGTTTTAACAAAGGTATTTTGAATTAATATCTAGTTTAATTAAGATATGTTGATCATCTGGAAGAGAGAGACATTTTTTTTAATTATCTTAGGCGTTCATTTAGTTTTTCAGATTACTGTATTTGTATGTATGTAAAAATATGCAGTACTGAAAAGAGGGGTTCGGAAGGGATCCCTGATTTGACATGAGGTGCCAACTTGGTAATGTTCCCAATGCAATCGTCTGTCCAGGACGGGTATGATCAGTCACCAAAAATCATATCCAACACCAACAGTCTATTGTATATGACGATTTCGTGATGGTATGCTCTGAATGCCCGACCTGCATTAGGGTGTGCAAGTTCAGGTCGGGTCTGATGAGACAGATGAAGAGGCATATTGGAAGTGATTATGATCAAAGTCAACTTCCACTACCCGGAGATGATTTGATATGCCACATATTTGACAAGAAATGCAGATAGATGGCTGACTTTATGAGTCATTGTCGTTCATACAACCGATGTTTTTGTGTTGGTAGTGTTTAACTGAAGTTCTGAACTTCTCAGTGATGGTCTTACTCGCTTTGTGAGTCGACAGCCACCCCCATGTATGTATATATGTATCTATATAAAATTTAGATAGCAGAACTGTGTTAGGAAGGACAATGACAACTTTACAAAAATCATAAAAAATGACTTTAATTTTGATAATATATAACTACTTATCGATATATATATATATATATATATATATATATATATATATATATATATATATATATATATATATATATATATATGTGTGTGTTTTAAGCGTATCACCCCAAGCAAGGCTGGTGGCCACTATTACGCATGGGGTTACAGAAGGGTTGGAGGAAGAGCAGATAGGAGTGGTAAAGGAGGGGATGTGGAGAAAGAGAAGGACAGAGGGTCGATCAAGGCAAGGGTGTTACAGAAGATTTAGAGCGAGAGCAAATAGGAATGAAAGATGAAAGGAAGTGGAGAAGGGAAGTGGATAGATCAAGGCAACTGGAGATGACGATTGACGCTACACTTAAACCGTTGGAGATTGTATTTGTCAGGGAAACAGTAATAGGGAAGGGAGTTCCATAGGCGAGATGTGCGAGACATGAAGCTATTGGAGTAGAAAAGACGTCTACATCTAACAGTTTCAACGGTGAAGGGGTGGGAACGGGATGCCAGCCTCGTAGGACGCTTAAATTCCCGAGGCTTAGGGACAAGCGAAAGCAACTCCTCGGAGAAATTACCGTGGAAGTAATTGTAGAAAAGGCAGAGCGATGCAACATCGCGTCTGTAAGAGAGCGACTGCAGACGAGATGACAGATCAGGGACAATCACATTGCATATCCGTCTCTGGATCTTATCAAGAACCCTGAGGCAACACGTAGGGGCCCCAGACTATAAATGACAGCAATACTCCATGCAAGGGCGAATGGTAGACTTATAGACTTGGAGAATCGATTCCGGGGAGAAGCATTTCCTGGCTCGGCACAGGGAACCAACTTTTCTTGCGGTGGATGATGCAACTGACTCGATGTATTTGTTCCATCTCAGATCAGCGGACAGCGTGAGACGGAGCAGCCGCACAGAGGAGCTCCCGAGAAGTTGGTCCTCACACATTCTAATGGGATGCAGGGATGGGTCCTTGTGGTGGTTAATGGAGAGCAGTTTTGTTTTAGAGGCGTTAAAGTTGACCATCCATTTCTCTCCACAGTCCACAACCGATTGGAGGTCCTTTTCAATTTGAGCTGCCAGGTTAATTTTGTCCGCCTCACTAGATTTGTGCTTGAGGCAAAAGTAAATAGTAGTGTCGTCAGCGTAGATACCGACTTGGGAGTCTATGGCGTCAGGAAGGTCGTTTATAAATATGAGGAACAGAGTAGGGCCTAGGATGGAACCTTGAGGAACACCAGCGTTAGTGGGATAGGAGTTGGAGATGAATCCACTGAGAACAACCTTCAAATCCCGGTTTGATAGGAACGATTGAATTAGGTCAAACAATCGACCTGTGATACCATAACCCTGGAGCTTGCGAAGGAGGCCGGCATGCCAAACCCTATCGAATGCTTTGGAGATGTCAAGGGCCACGGCACGGGCTTCGCCGTTATTATGGATAGCTTGGTAGACAAATTCAGTGATGGCCGTAAGCACATCGGCAGTAGATCGGGCAAAGCGGAAACCATACTGCTGGTCTGAGAGCAGATCGTGGGATATCAGGTGAGTAATCACTTCGGTGTTGATAATGGCTTCGAAGACTTTGCCGAAGATGGGAAGGAGACTGATAGGACGGTAATTAGAAGGGCTGGAGAGGTCGCCAGAGTTCTTAAAGACAGGAACAATGGTAGAGGACTTCCAGCAGTCAGGAAAACAGGACTCCTTGAGGCAGCGGTTGTACAATTTAGAGAGGGCAGGTGCCAGTTCAGGTGCGCATTTCTTCAGGACAATGGCTGGTATTCCTTCGCCACCAGTAGCCTTGTGGAGATCTAAGTTAGAAATAATGCCCAGTACCGACGACGGGGTTATGTGCAAGCTGTCCAGTAGGGCCTCAGTTCTGGGGGGGAAGTCGGGCAAGGGTACCCCAGAAGAGTCAAGCATAGAATTGGAAGAAAACTTCCGAACGAAGCATTCGGCCTTGTCGGCAGAGGTGGTCAGGACCTCAAACTGATTGAACAGTGGAGGAATGGAGGATTTGTTACTATTCTGAACGCTCTTGCAGAGGCGCCAATAGTCCTTGGAGCCAAATTTGCGGGATGCTATACGTTCCTTCATCCGAGCTGCAAATAGTGACTTGGCATCGTCGAGGGTACGCTTACACTCATTGCATGCAGAGGTAAATACACGTCTGTTGGAGTCGGACATGTCACTACGAAAACGGTGGAAGAAATGGTTCCTATGGGCAATGGCGGCTGAGCAAGCAGCTGTGAACCAGGTGGAGGAGCGCGGTTTGACCTTGAATTTCCTGGAGGGGATGAAAGCTTCGATACCGGCTTTGATCCAGGAAGAGAACTCAGAAGCACAATCATGAGCGGGGAGCTTAAATGCAGCATCCCAGGGGACATCGCGGAGGAAGTCCCGAAACGAGTCCCAGTCAGCCCGTTGGTAGCAGAAAGTGGTTCTGGTGGTAGGAGGCTCTTTGCAGGGGGTGGGGCTGAAGGAGATACTAACAGACACGACAGCATGATCGGAGTTACCGATAGGACAGAGCTGCGTGGCACTGCAAGACTCAGGGATGGAGGTAAAACACAGGTCGAGGAGTGAGGCCTTACAGTCACGATTGTAGGAAAAACGCGTGGGGAAATCGATTATCTGGATGAGGGATTGAGAGATTGAAAAGTTGAGAGTATGTATGCCAGCGAGGTCAGTGGTAGCGTTCTTTAGCCACTGGTTGTGATGGGCGTTAAAATCACCAAACACAAATATGTGAGCGTGCGGATTGTTTTTCATATGTAAATATCAATATATTAATTCTACTATAGTATGTTATTTTGAAATATAAAGTTTCGTTTAAAGCCAACTATTTCAATAAGCAAATTATGTTTTCTATATTTCACAACTGTTTCATGTCAACAATTGAGTAAAATAAATAATGCTAGTTTTTAATCATTAAACTTATATATAAAAAGAAAGGTACAGCCATTTCCAGTATTTTAAATACAAAATTATATAAAAAAGAGTATAACAGTATCTGAATGAACAATCTAGTCAAACATCAGATAATCATATATATGTCCAGTTTTATAAGGATATTTATAATAGCTATAATGCTATCATGATGACTATATTAATCCTCTAAGTAATTGTACCGTAGAAAACTAGCCAAGCGGACAAAAGCGTTGCTCCGTGAAATTGGTGATATAGTCAGTTCAAAACCTGGCCCACGTTGACCAATTTAGATTAAGTGGCAACAAGGCGGCCATTCACTAAGCCGTACTAAAATAATACGAGATATTCTTAAACATTGACAGTGGAACGCGATCAGTCTACCCCGGAGATTAAATAAAGTATTTTAATCGGAATTCATTGCAGCTTATCCCTATCGATAAGCGATGGCAACAAAAATATGAGAACAATTTTCCGAATGTAAATAGTTTAAATAATGATATGGTTCATCATTATATCTAGTAGCTATTAATGGAAAAATTGCTGTAATTAGTGGCTAATGTCACAGACAAATTGCAGTACTTTCTTTGGTCCGCAGAATTGTTGACGCGTAAATGTAAAATTAACAAAGAAAAAATAACAATATAGTTAAGTGTTTTGTGAGACTAGCCTTTTCGGAAAATTGTAAATGAAACTGATGATACCAACCAGCCTAGAAAATGTGTTCAAATATGGAGAAAAGCGAGATAACATCATACAATCAAAATCTCCAAAGAAAAGAAAAATCCTGTTTTAAAACATAGTTTGAATTTAATTTCAAACCTGATCACACTAAACCTAAGATACGTATAGAAATAACACATATACGAATATTCATCGAATCCTTACAAAGTCTCTCTCCAAACAAAGACAATGCTGAAACTACTGTTGACTAAATTAAGAAAGCTATTAAAAAATATGTAATAATAAAGCATACCTTGTTCGATATGACGAAAAAACTATATCCGGTACTGGGTGAGACGATAAACTGAGTCCAACACCAAGACCTCTGATCAGTGGGTTTTGAGGAACGTGAACCTCCTCTTAATTGCTAGTGTTCCCAGGTTGGCCCTGGACCGCGGTGGTAGCACGTGTTAGGGTCCCAGCTATGGTTAAATATTTAACCCCCAAACTTGGGTCCAAACACTATGAAAGTGCAATAATATGTTTTAATAGCAGAGATATTCTGTAAAATTATTAACAAAAATACATTTTCGAAGAAAAATTATCACCAAAACATTTTCGAAGAAAAAATAACATGTATACATTGAAAAAAAAATAGCAGCAATACATTTTGAAAAATAATATTAACCGCAATAAAAATCTTGACGACATTAAATAACCTGTTGAGATTGATATGACTTAAAACAAAAAAAAACAAATCAAACTTAAAATCTTAACAGCAATAAAAAAATTTGTCGGCATCAAATAATCCATTGAGATTGATATGACTTAAACCAAACCAAACCAAACTTAACATATTACCAGCAATAAAAATCTTGTCGGCATTAAATAACCTGTTGAGTTTGATATGCCGTAAAACAAACCAAACCAAACTAAAAATATTACCAGCAATAAAAATCTTGTCGGCATTAACCTGTTGAGGTTGATATGCCGTAAAACAAACCAAACCAAACTAAAAATATTACCGGCAATAAAAATCTTGTCGGCATTAAATAACCTGTTGAGGTTGATATGCCGAAAAACAAACAAACCAAACTTAAAATATTACCAGCAATAAAAAAAAATCTTGTTGGCATTAAATAACCCACTGAGGTTGATATGCCTTAAAACAAACCAAACCAATAAATCATAACTCGGTGCTGAGGCTGACCTTTTGATTGTCTCCCTGAATTCAATAACAAGTTATTTTCTTTTATGAAAAAAATCTTGAATAGTAATGCATCCCCCAGAACGTGGGATTTATCACGGATTAATGTTTTATGGAAACAGAGATGAATTCTTCAAGACCTTCACGCAGACAACGGCATCACAATTGAATGCAATCATATAAACTAGGCTCCCATCGTTTAATGAAAATCAGCTCCTGAAGACCCAATACGTTATCAAACAACTCCAAATACTTACTTACACCTATAATAGGAAACTATATACCTGATTTACGACTAGCAGTACAGTATGCGATGGGTAAATTGTCGCCATGTCATATTTTTAATTTCACGTTGACAAACTCAAGGCAAGGATGATGGCAGCATTTGCCAACGTAAAAAAGGAGACCGTCCTAAAAAGGTACAGGAAATTTTCGTCGGAAGTCCGTGGTTCAAGCCAAAGGCAATTTTATTGAATAGATTTACTCTTTAGCATTTCAAGTTATTGTTTAATTTTGGTAAAATGAGATGTCAGTTTTACTTTCATTTTTATGTAATTTAGACAAGAAGAATTGTATTGATCTACAGAATCTTACATTTCTGACGAGGAACACACTGCGGAAAGTTATAAAATCTCATCAATGTTACAAGGAGGAAATGATATCGTCAGTCTATTTAATCTCTTCCTGGACTATGTGCTGCGCATTTGCAAACGCTGATGTAATCAGATGGGTACTAAACATTTAAGCATTCCATATCACATACAAAACAAATTTACCAATAGAACACAACGGTGCTGCTTTCCATGCCGCGGCCAATGTATTGATGATGAAGGGAGTTATCAGTATCTGTTTATATTTCTGAGATGAGGTATTATGTACACTATTTACATTATTCGGACCATTGTTCTCATCTTTGTCGCCATATTTATTACAACGTTTTCGCCATATTTATTACAACGTTTCGGTACTGAAGAACACCAGACACAGTGGATAAAGGCGTTAGTTAAATCCAGGACCCAACGAGTGTAAGTTCAATACCTGGTTATGGCGGTGGTGAACTTGGAGAGGGAATTAAGCAGGAAATAACTGATAACTGACATCCATTTGACATGGCACATGGAACTAGAACAGTCTACCCCTGTGAGCGAAATAACGGGTAGAGTTCGACATTCCAACCACCTGAAGAAGGCCGGAGCGTACAACAGCCGAAACGTTGTAATAAATATGGCGACAAAGATGAGGACAATAGTCCGAATAATGTGAAGGGACCTGTGTTGATAATATAGCTATTCCTATTTGGAATAACAATAAACTGGAACAGAAAATCAATATCCTTTACCAAACGTTCTAGAAACGGTACTCAAGTGGAACCATTCCAAGAGAGAATCGAAATGAAATCACTGAGGCACATACCGTGAATCCATCATTAATATTCAGGATGTGGAATTAGTAAATACTGAACGCTTCAAATACGTCGGCGTATAGACAAGTTATAACAATTTCAGTGTAGGAGAAATTAAACATAGAAAACACTACGCCAGACGTAGTTTCAGCAAACACCGCAAATTACTCCAAGATCCAAACGTCAAACTAAAAACTCGATTCATATTCTTAAATTGACCCCGTCAGATCTACATTTCCATATGAATGACCTGCATTGCACCAAAAACCCGTTCAGAAATATATAAACTGGCAGAGCTGTACATAAACATATCAATGGCTTTATAGCAAAGGCGATATACATTTATAAACAAGAAAGTGTACCAAATCGCAGAAGCCAGATCACTTGAGGACAACCAACAGCCCTAACAATTTAAATGGATAGCACGTGTAAGACGAAGAGAAAATAATGACATAATCAACATTCTGGCATTCCACACTCATTCAAAGTAAATGTTAGAAAGGAAACTCCATTCAATACTTGAAAGACTTACTATACTTGGGAAAACTATTTTTCTGAAAATCATTTTAAGAGAAAAATAAATATAAATTTCAATAGAAAGCAATCATGGCTTCTCTGTCAATGAATGACAACTGTTTCCTTTTAGGGAAACGTCTAATATTACCATTACTAGTAACATTAATGAATGTATTCCTGCTTTTTTCATGTTGTTGATAATTGAGTATTTCTAATAGATTTTATTAATTTGTTCTTTAGTTGAGAAAAAAAAGCTAATGTATATTATTGCAACTGTTGAAGCCAGGCTGGTTTCAATCAAGAAAAAAACATAGCAAAATATATATTTTTCATGTAATCGCAAGTTCTTGGACGTTTTGTATCAAAATATACTTAGCTGATACAATATCAAATCTCTGATTGTGTTTCGATATACGTGGAAATTCAAGTGCAAAAATTTTACGAAAAATTCATATTGTTTAGTTCATAATAACTGGATACCAATTTGGACACCAAAATTTAAAAACAAAACGTAAATATTTGGTATTTCCTAATGAAGTGATCAGTTTTAGTCATTCCTTTTTTAATCTTTAATGTACAAGAGTGGGGTACTTTTGTATATTCTATACTGGTTAAATAGTCTTTGTGAAATCATGATCGTCTATATCACTTTTATTCAATTCTTTTTTATAGATCATTCTTAATCAAGGATTACTGGGTTTATCACATTTGCCGAATCTTTTTTTCTTGTCAAAATCTCAATGTTGTTCAATCACTACTGGTTACATCGCATTTATTCTGTTCATACCAGGTACATCATTAGTAATCATTTAATCGTAGGCTCAATTTATAGAATAAGCCAATCAATTAGTTATGTGCCATGCATGATACACGCTTAGGCCGTCATGTATCTTTCGGTACATGACTGATGAGGCAGATTCTTTCCCGCAATAGGTTGCCTTATGTTTGTGGGACCACCCAAGGCTATAGAATCCGGTTTGCCCTGCTATTTACCCATAGGTGGTGGGGAAAGGAGAGGATTCATACCTTTCCCAAACCTGTTGTTATATTCTTAGTCTTTTATTCGGGATTTTCGTCATAACTAGATTACCAAAACAAAATAAAGTCCGAAACAAAAAAGTAGAACTCATTAGCAAATGCAAACATGAAAACAAACTCGTACTACGCCGTCCAGAACACATCATTACTAAAAATACTAAATTTAAATCCCAAAACATAATTCTAATACCGAATCCCAAAATACAGAAACATGGACAATTATAGGAAATGAAAATATACAAAACAATGTAAATAATTTATTTAAATCAATTAAAAAATAAATAATGAATAAATACTCAGTTAATCTTTGGAATAACAATGTTGATCATACATTAATGGGTGAAAGATTGCTGCTTAATCATTTCAATGTAAACCAATGTAGGTTTTCTTTTTCTTATTGTGTACATCAATGTTCTTAATTCCATTATGAGGACATCAATGTTTTAATTCCATTATGAGGACATCAATACTGCTAATTCCATTATGAGGACATCAATGTTCTTAATTCCATTATGAAGACATCAATGTTGCTAATTGCATTATGAGAACATCAATGTTCTTAATTCCATTATGAAGACATCAATGTTCTTAATTCCATTATGAGGGCATCAATGTTGTTAATTCCATTATGAGGACATCAATGTTCTTAATTCCATTATGAGGGCATCAATGTTGTTAATTCCATTATGAGGACATCAATGTTTTTAATTCCATTATGAGGACATCAATGTTCTTAATTCCATTATGAGGACATCAATGTTGCTAATTCCATTATGAGGACATCAATGTTGCTAATTCCATTATGAGGACATCAACATTCTTAATTCCATTATGAGGACATCAATGTTGTTAATTCCATGATGAGGACATCAATGTTGTTAATTCCATTATGAGGAAATCAATGTTCTTAATTCCATTATGAAGACATCAATGTTGCTAATTCCATTATGAGAACATCAATGTTCTTAATTCCATTATGAAGACATCAATGTTCTTAATTCCATTATGAGGGCATCAATGTTGTTAATTCCATTATGAGGACAGCAATGTTTTTAATTCCATTATGAGGGCATCAATGTTGTTAATTCCATTATGAGGACATAAATGTTTTTAATTCCATTATGAGGACATCAATGTTCTTAATTCCATTATGAGGACATCAATGTTCTTAATTCCATTATGAGGGCATCAATGTTGTTAATTCCATTATGAGGACATTAATGTTCTTAATTCCATTATGAGGACATCAATGTTCTTAATTCCATTATGAGGGCATCAATGTTTTAATTCCATTATGAGGACATCAATGTTGCTAATTCCATTATGAGGACATCAATGTTCTTAATTCCATGATGAGGACATCAATGTTGTTAATTCCATTATGAGGACATCAATGTTGCTAATTCCATTATGAGGACATCAATGTTGCTAATTCCATTATGAGGACATCAACATTCTTAATTCCATTATGAGGACATCAATGTTGTTAATTCCATTATGAGGACATCAATGTTGCTAATTCCATTATGAGGACATCAATGTTGTTAATTCCATTATGAGGACATCAATGTTGCTAATTCCATTATGAGGACATCAATGTTGTTAATTCCATGATGAGGACATCAATGTTGCTAATTCCATGATGAGGACACCAATGTTGCTAATTCCAATATGAGGATATCAATGTTCTTAATTCCTTTCTCGGTACATTAATATAACTCTATTCATACTGGATAGATCAACGTTATTCAAACGTTTGGTACATTAATTTTATTTTTAAATGACATTCACTCTTTTCAAGGTCCACGGGCCACTCGAGACAGAGCGTTACATAGTAAGAGACAAACTGTATGCGGAAGTGGCGAGGATAACGATTAATACCAGACTTGAATAGGTTAAGATTCTAGGGATCGAGAAGCATCCTCTTGAGAATCGCTCCCCAAAACTACCGGTTCGTAGGCTGGAGCTTTTACATGATGCACTCAGCGAAGTACAATATTTGTAGGTTTATTATACTGATTATTTATAGCATTCGATCTTCATTTGATGTATCAGTATTTGGCCGTTGTGAGCACTTGATGTTTATCCTAACTAAACAAATATTACTGGTTTAAATAAACCTTATGTTTTATTTAAGTGCACTTAATATCTCTGAAGACAATTTATATGATATCTTAGAGAAAGTTACTTAAAAATTTATATTATCCTGTTGAAAGTTTGTAAAGAATGAAAAATAATTTAAGCATATTTGCGTACGTCAACTACTCAAGTTAATAGAATGGCGGGAAACATTTTTATTTTGATTCATAAAGAGTCTCTGTGTGCAAACACTGGCTATACAGAGCGCGTTATTTTGGTCGTCTACTGTTTACATTGGATAATAAAATCTGCTGTCATACGATTATTTATGATGGGTGAATATGAACTGTGGCTGATGACGTGGAATCAGCAGACCAACGGACGAGTTTTAGCGAAAACATCTAATGTTCCTATCACGCTAATGAACTTCGGAAAAGTCATGAATCAAACTTTCACTTTTTCTCGCACACTAGGATTTCTCTGACTTGTTGATATATATATATATATATATATAAATATATATATATATATATATATATATATATATATATATATATATATATATATATATATATATAAAAAGCATCTCATCATTATTTGACAAACAATGTTGAGGGAAATAAATGAATGATTGAATGCCTAAATGACAAAAACCCTCCTCACCCATAACTACCTTGTTACGTCAATAATATTCGTTTACATAGAATACTGCATGCCTGCACACGCACACACACACACACACACACACACACACACATATATATATATATATATATATATATATATATATATATATATATATATATATGTCTGTGTCTGTCTGAAATATATATATATGAAATATATATATATATATATATGTCTGTGTGTGTCTGAAATATATATATATAGAATATGTACATATATATATATATATATATAGAGAGAGAGAGAGAGAGAGACAGAGAGAGAGGGAGAATTGGAAAAAAATGGAAATAGCGTTTTAGAACAGAAGCCCCTGAAATTTAACCAATATATATATATATATATATGCCACACACACATACACACATATACACACTCTTATACACACATATACTCAGAGACATATAGATATATATATATGTGTGTGTGCGTATATATGTCTTTATGTGTGTAGTACATTTGCATGTATGTTTCTACATTTGTTTTCAAGGATTGTTCTGTGTGTATTTACGCAGCTGATTTATAATTCAGATCGTTCTCACGTTTGATGGACTCAATTTCCAGTCACACAAGTTGTTGTCATATAAACGGTCAAGCTGTAATTTTTTATATGTGAGTGGGTGTGTTTGTGTTTCTGTGTGCTTGTGTTTGCGTGTGTTTATTATACACACTTAAATATGCAGCCCTTTATAAAGAAAGATGCCTATTTTTTTTAACATTGGTTGCTCCTATTTTATTTCAACAGTCTCCAGAATTTGAAGATATTTGCCACTGTTTCCTGTATAAAATAATTGGATGTTATATACTAAAATTTGTATAATGTTAATATTATTTTGTATATTTATCAATAGCATCATGGCCCGGCGTTGCCCGTGCTTGATTCAAAAACCGTATGACTAATAAAGCAATCTCTATCATTTGAATTAAAATATTTTTGCCCTTTCTTGACTTTAAAGGAGTGCCCTTTGCCGTGCTGATGTTGCTACAAGCCTTACTTCTTGCCTATCTCACACTGCCAATTTTTTCTAAGCTCTATACTAAACATTAAATCTCTTACGAAA
>OZ038493.1:44155878-44208378 GCA_964036315.1 Acanthosepion esculentum | reverse complement strand
AGAAAAAGCATCATTTTGACAAATCGTCTATTTGCGACGCCCAAGGTTTATTTTTTCCATCCTTATCTATGCCAGCCCAACGTTGGATAATTTCCTTGCATATGAAAATAAACACGAAGCAAAAAAGATGTTCTACAAAAATGTCTAGAATACCATGGACAGAGCATCTGGGTAAGGTTTAAGTAAAATGGAAACTCAAAGAATACATAGAGTAAAAATCAAGAAGAGCTAAATGAAATTTCTTGGATACTTTATGAGCAAACGGGATCGTTAATTTCACACTCGGAATATATTTTGAAGGCAGGCGGCGGCGATGGAAATAACGATTAATTCGTCTAAAGATCTTGTATGACGGAATGGGAGACCAGTGACAAAATGGGGCGATAAAGAAACCAACGTTGTTTAAAAATACTATGGAGAGGAAATTTTGGAGACACAGAAACAGCAAGGTATTGAAAATGCATCTGTTAATAAAAGATTTTAGAGGTCAGACAGTGAATAGATACAAGTTTACAAGGTCAGCCTTCACTCCAGGTATCTAGAAAAAAAACATCATAACTCTTTGAACGTGATCAACTGAAAATTCCTTTCATGCTAATGTCAAACCATTATAGTTCCCTAGTCTCTTGACAATCACGTTATCATAACATCTTTACATGATTCTTTTGTGATTATTAATTGTTGTGAAAAGAAAGGAATAATTATTTTGAATCCAAACGAAATTATTGGCGGTTAATATCCAGCGGATGATGTTTGCAGTAAACGATACTATCCTGATCGGCACGAATATGTTATTGATTTTAATAGAAAACGGAATTGTAGTTTACTGCAAAATGAAAATTTCATGGGTTAAAAATATATATATATATATATATATATATATATATATATATATATATATATATATATATATATATGTATGTATGTATTTTTTTAAAGCTTTTCACCCCAAGTAAGGCTGGAAGCCACTAGCACGCAAGGGGTTACAGAAGGTTTGGAGGAAGAGCAGATAGGAGTGGTAAAGGAGAGGATGTGGAGAAAGATAGTGGATCGATCGAGGCAAGGGGGTTAGAGAAGATATGGAGTGAGAGCAGATAGGAATGAAACGGGAACGGATGTGGAGAATGGAAGTGGATAGATCAAGGCAACTGGAGATGTCGATTGACGTTACACTTAAATAGTTGGAGATTATATTTGTCAGGGAAACATGAATAAGGAAGGGAGTTCCACAGGCGAGATGTGTGAGACATGAAGCTATTGGAGTAGCAGAGACGTATACATCTAACACTTTCAACGGTGAAGGGGTGGGAACGGGATGTCAGCCTCGTAGGACGTTTAAATTCAGGAGGCCTGGGAACCAGCGAAAGCAGCTCATAGGAGCAATTACCGTGAAAGTATTTGTAAAAAAGACAGAGCGAGGCAACGGTGCGTCTGTGAGAGAGCGACTGCAGACGAGATGACAGATCAGGGCCAATTACGTTGCATATCCGTCTCTGGATCGTATCAAGAACCCTGAGGCAAACAGCAGGGGCTCCAGACCATATATAGCAGGAATACTCCATGCAAGGGCGAATGGTTGATTTATAGATTTGGAAGATCGATTCCGGGGAGAACAATTCCTGGTCCGGCACAGGGAGCCAACTTTCCTTGCGGTGGATGAAGCAATTGACTCGATGTATTTGTTCCATCTCAGGTCAGCGGACAGCGTGAGACCGAGCAGCCGCAGAGAAGATCTCTCGAGAAGTAGGGCTTGAGACATTCTAATGGGAGGCAGGGATGGATCCCTGTGGTGGTTAATAGAGAGCAGTTTTGTTTTAGAGGCGTTAAAGTTAACCAACCAATTCTTGCCCCAGTTCACAACCGATTGTAGGTCCTTTTCGAGACAAACTGCCAGGTTAACTTTGTCAGCATCACTAGATTTGTTTTTGAGACAAGAGTAAATTGTGGTGTCATCTGCGTAGATGCCGACTTGGGAATCTATGGCGTCAGGAAGATCATTTATGAATATAAGTAACAAAGTAGAGCCTAGGATGTAGCCTTGAGGAACACCTGCGTTAGTGGGATAGGAGCTGGAGATGCATCCATAGAGAACGACCTTCAATTCACGGTTTGACAGGAATGATTGTATTAGGTCAAACAATCGACCTGTAATACCATAACCCTGAAGCTTGCGAAGAAGGCCGGCATGCCAAACCCTATCAAACGCTTTGGAGATGTCTAGGGCCACGGCACGAGCTTCACCATTATTATGAATAGCTTCGTAGACAAATTCAGTGATGGTCGTAAGCACATCGGCTGTAGATCGGGCAAAGCAGAAACCATACTGCTTGTCTGAGAGCAGATCATGGGATATAAGGTGATTAATTACTTCGGTGTGCATAAGGGCTCCGAAGACGTTGCCGAAGAGGGGTAGGAGACTGATTGGACGGTAATTAGAAGGGTCGGGGGGGTCACCAGAGTTCTTAAAAACGGGAACAATGGATGAGGACTTCCAGCAGTCAGGAAAACAAGACTCTTTGAGGCAGTAGTTGTATAATTTAGAGAGGGCAGGCGCTAATTCAGGCGCGCATTTCTTCAGAACAATGGCCGGTGTCCCATCTCCACCAGTAGCCTTGTGGTGATCTAAGTTAGAGATAATGCTCAATACCTATCACGGGGATATGTGCAATCCGCTCAAAAGGGCCTCAGTTCTGGGAGGGAAAAGGGCATGGGTACCCCGGAAGAGTCAAGCGTTGAATTGGAAAAAAACTTCCGAGCAAAGCATTCAGCCTTGTCGGCAGCGGTGGTCATGACCTCAAACTGATTGAAAAGCGGAGGAATGGAGGGTTTGCTATTGTTCAGAACGCTCTTGCAGAGACGCCAATTGGGGCAGGAATCGCACTCTTATACAAATTTTTAAAGACGACAGATGAGGATTAAGCTTTTTATATTATTGTTTTGTGTACATATAAGTGTTTCCTTTTCGGGATATAAAGATATATAATATATATATATATATATAATATAAATATAAATATAAATATAATATAATAAAAACGATTAAAATTTTCATTATATTTTTTGTGTACATATAAGGGTTTCCTTTTCGGAATATAAAGATATATAATATATACATAATATAAATATAATATAATATAATAATATAATAAAAGCGATTAAGATTTTTATTTTATTTTATTTTTTGTGTACATATAAGTGTTTCCTTTTTGGAATATAAAGATATAATATAAAAAACTTCTTCAACTTTTGTGTATATCCGATTGCTTTCGTCTGTTCTATTAGCTAGTATCAAGACCTTTTTTCAATTATCTTACTGAATATGTAGCCTTTTTATGTGTCTAGAGTGATGAACATGTTTTATTATTTTACAGACACGGTCATCACATTGTGGTCGTGTTCATAGTTGATGTTAATGAGTGTTGGCTTTTTCTTTTTTATTATTAGTGCTTTCATTATCATTAGTCTCTTTTTACATGTGGATGAGGCTGTGGTATGTTCTACACGTGTTTTGTAGATGGGGTTTGGTAGGTTTTCGTGTGTGTTTATATGAGACCTAATTTAGCTATGGTGAGAGAGGTGTAATGTGAGTCTTCTTGATAGGAATGTCGTGACATGTCCAATATAATTAGATATGAATTTGATTTGATCAAGAACACGGTTCCTTAACGGGCATGTGAATTCCTAAATGCTATTTGTTCTCT
Source organism: Acanthosepion esculentum (assembly GCA_964036315.1). Classification (NCBI taxonomy): domain Eukaryota; kingdom Metazoa; phylum Mollusca; class Cephalopoda; order Sepiida; family Sepiidae; genus Acanthosepion; species Acanthosepion esculentum. The sequence goes on along the minus strand of OZ038493.1, from coordinate 44,204,677 downwards.
GTAATTTAGTTCTAGTGAGTCTATTGTTATTGTTAATGATAAGGTTAGCTGGTTTAAACTTTTCATGGAAGATAATTAATTTAATCTTCTTGTTCTGGTCGATTAGGCATGTCTATTTCTTTATAATGTTTCTAAGAGAAAAATGGTCTTGCATCTCTAAAACCATTATTATCGACAAAATTTAAATAAATAAAATTACATAAAACGTATTTATATTTCAGCCTTAAATATCCCATAGAGATCGATATGTTAATATACAACAACAGCCAAGGGCGGCTAGGGGTGGTCTAATGGTTAGCATGCTTGGCTACTAGGGGTTGTGTAATGGTTAGCGAGATTGTCTCGCTAAACCAATTACGCCTGAGTAGTGAGTTCGATCCTAACTGGGTGCCGCCTCCATTCGTCCTTGTGCCACATTTAAGCTACGCTTGGAAAAGCACTATACAACAACAGCCAAAATAATTAACTAGATTGTCTTCGATATCAGGAGATTTAATTGTTGCACGGTGAGCTAAAACTGATATTTACTATGCATTTTATTTCGAGAGCAAATTCCAAAAGTTTTACGATTAATTTACTGTTTTGAAAAAATAAGCAAACTAGAAAGGTTTCAAATAATAAGCCGGTAATTCTTTTTATATATTTTAAAATATTATCCATATTCGTTCCACTTGTATGGTTTCTATTTTTAATTTCTATTAAATTTTATCAAGCAATATAGCATCGTTCGTTTAACGAAATGTTGGCAATAGCATTTGATTGAATAAAGTTGAAACGTCCAGTTGAGCGCATTCAGGAATCATGTGGGCATACATGTGTTTCAGACACTAAACGTGCGGATAACATTTTCGGTATGTGATAAATTATTACTTCTATTCATAGTCCTTTGTTATAAAATTTACATGATTTTGAAAACAATTCCTATATGAAAATTACCTCAGCAGAAATCAGAAAGTATCATAGTATTGTAAACATACGAAATATATATTTTAAACATATTAAATAAGTAGTGATTAAAATTATTTTATGAGTTCTTTCTGGTTCAATATTTTTAATTAAGAAATTATGAAAAGTTAAATCGCGGTTACTAAGTATGCACATAGCTATTCTATATATATGACCGTTAATTATTCTGTTTATAAAGAGTAACAAAAGTTAGTGTGGTAATTGTTAGATAGTAGATTAAGACTTAGATTGCAAATGTTTTTATTGAATATTTTTCTCTTTTTTACAATTAAAAAAAGGTTTACATTATTTTAATCATTAAACTGACATAACATTTGTCTTTAAACAGAAGTGTAGAAAATTCTGAAACCACCCACCCACACACACAAATATATATATATATATATATATATATATATATATATATATATATATATTATATATATATATATATATATATATATATATATATATATATATATATATATATATATATATATATATATAGTGTTGCAGTAAAATTCGATACTTGACAAAAAGAAAACGAAATAGGCAATAAAAACAAAACTCGTATATGCAGAGACCTGACAGTTTATTGAGAAACAGTTAGAGTTACATAAAACATTATTTTTCAATGTAAACGCCGCCGGCGACAACGACCATCTCAAGGCAAGCGCGAATTGAGTCACACGCTTTGGTGAACACGTCCTTGTCCGTAGCGGCGAACCCCTCCACGATGGCAGCATTCAAAGAATCGACCGTGTTGTGAGCGTGCTTGTTGGTCTTGGCCTCGATCATGCCCTAGAAGAAATAGTCAAGGGGTTTGCAGTCGGGTGAGGAGGGCGGCCACAAGTTCGAGGACCAGTGGTGAGGAACACTGCTAAGTAGCCACGCCTGTGTCGTGCAGTCGTGCAGTCGTGTCTTGTGTGTAGGAGCGGAGACCTGCTGGAAGATGTAGGTGCGACCGTCGGCGATCTCGTTTATCCAGGGCTTCACCACACTTCTCAGGCACTTCTTCGTAGATCTCAGCGGTGACTCTCATGACGTCCCCCTCGCTGGAGATGACGCCTAGGACCATGACGGAGGAGGGAAACTTCGTATGCTGCAAGACGGAAACCTCCTTGATGTCTTTATAGATCCACCTGTCGTTCTGCCTGTTGCTCGTTTGGTCCTCAACATCCCGGTGGATCCGTGCTTGAGGTTGTTCAGCAAATCCGCCGCCTTGACCTTCCTTGACTCCTTGGAGGCATTCGTGATGCGCATGCAGTGAGACTTGCGGTAGGAGGACAAACCAATGTCCTTCTTGGCCGTTCAGCAGATAGTCGACTTGTGATAGCCCATGTCAGCGGCGATCTTGGCGTAGCTCTGGTTTCCATCATTGTCGACTGTCTCCTTGACGGCGGCGACGAACTCGTCGGTCATAACGTCCGAAGAACAAACGTTGTGGGCCTTTCGTTTGGCAGTAAACTCGTCTTAGTTCTCACACGCCTTCCACTTCATCAAAATGTGCATGACCATGGTCCTCTTGAACCCAAATAAGGCCATTACTTCCGCAGGCTCCTTCCCGACGCGAAAAGAAGCTGCTACCGCTGCTCTCCGCTCATATTGCACTCTAGAAAAGGGGAGAGAGAAAAACGTTAGTTAGTTGTCAAACTGTCGGGTGTCTGCATATAAACCTTTGTTTTTATTGCCTATTTCGTTTTCTTTTTGTCAAGTGTCGGATTTTGCTGCAATACACTGTATATCTAAAACTTACTCAATAAGTAGTGATTAAAATTATTTTATGAGTTTTTTGCGGTTGAATATTTTTAATTAAGAAAATATGAAAGTTAATTCGCGGTTACGTAGTAAGTATGCACATAGCCATTCTATATATATGACCGTTAATAATTGTGTATTAAGAGTAACAAAATTTAGTGTGACAATTATCAGAGAGTAGAGTAAAACTTCTTAGATTGCAAATGCTTTTTATATAAAGAGTTTTTTGTATAAAGAGTAACAAAAGTTAGTGTCGTAATTGTCAGATAGTAGAGTAAGACGTAGATAGCAAACGATTTTTATTGAATATTTTTCTCTTTTTTTTACAAATAAAAAAGTTTTATATTATTTAGCAAAAATTATAGATGAGTTCGCGTGCGAAAGTTGCTAGTTAAAACGCGTCTTATTCTATCTTTCCTTATATGTACACATTAAATAGGAATAGCAAGAAGATGTCATGCATTACAAAATGGAGATATTAAATAATTTAAATATCTGGGAAATACTTTAACAGGAGAAAGAAAGTGTGACACCGAAATCCGAATAGCGCATTGGGATAGCGAATGTTACCTTCAAAAAGATAAGCAAAGATTGGCGAAGCAGGAAAATTTTGTTTGAAACAGAGAAAAGCGTACTGAAATGTTACGTTGTAGAATTTCTCCAATATAGCAGTGAATGCTTGACAGTCTCCTGACAGATGATGAAGTGATTTAAGCAAGAAAAATGTGGTTCTACAGAAGGGTGCTGAGAAAACCATAGACCGAACATCTGACCAACGACGGAGTTTTGCGGTAAGTAGAAACATAAAGGACACAAAAACATCACCAAGAGACAGGTAAAATTAATAGGATATATAATGAAGATAGAAGGTTTAGAAAATGTGATATTCACAGGACAGATTGAATCCAAGAGGGACAGCAGAAAACAGAGTATGACTTACCAAGCCAGCTGAAGTACATGTATATATAATGAAGAAAGAGGGCTTGGAAAAAGTGATATTCACAGGACAGATTGAATACAAGTGGCACAGCAGAAAACAGAGTATGACTTCCCAAGCGAGCTGAGGTACATGAATAGCAGGTGAATGTTTAGGAGAGATAACGAAAATACATTTATACAGAGCTACAAATGATAGGATGCTGTGGAGAGCCATGGTCGCTAACTCCCCTAACATACACCGAACACAGAATAAAAGGAATAAAACAGAAACACGCATCTTGAGAGCGAGGGCTAATTCCCCTTTAAGACTGTATCTATGCGTATTCCTGGACAGGCGGATAAACCCAATTTCTGGCACTCATTTTTGTCACTCGTTCTATATATAATATCATTATATTTTCAAATAAATAATTTAAATGAGTATGTTCATCATCTTGCTGTCAGTGACAGGTACCGAATTATTAAAAAGAAATAATTCTGGATTGTGTTAATTTAAGACACCAGCTAATTATTATGTGTTATCTGATCTTCAAAGCTTTTATTTTCTCATTGTAATTTAGACATTAGTTGCACAAAATTACCTTACCGATTAATATTAGAAATGACAAAAATCATTCGCACCAGCGTTTGTTAATTAGTCATCTACCTGTCTCTAAATTTGTGTTTCGTCTCAGTTCTAGCTACAGGTGTCATTATTTATTGACTTTGGCATTCTCTGCAAGAACCAGAATTTGATGGGCAATCTCTTACTTACATATAATCAGAGCTAAAATCTAATGTTGCGTCTGGTTCATTGAGCTATTTAATGATAGGGTATCGAATTTTATTTGTCCCAGATGATCAATTTCTTCTATAAACACGAAGTTTTGATTGGATTACAAGTCAGAAAGGTATGTAAAATAATTTCACCGTCTTTTAAATTGGACGATGACCGCAGTAGCTCAAGTAAGCCTGTATAAACACATTACAATACGATACTAAATATTTAATCGAAATCATCCCAAATCGCAAGAAACATTAGAATTTTAATAAGAGATAGACTTTTTTTTTATTATTTCATTCCACGCAAGGTAATAAGACGCAGAATGTTACTGAATGTCGGAGAATATGAGAAAAATAGACTATTATCGAGAGAATACAATAAAAGATCATGAATTTAGAAAACAAACGGTAACGATCGACATTGCATATAAATGTTTAAAAATCAAAGGTTTGAAGAGACTCAGCAAGCGTGAAGTGTTATAGAAGAAACGTTTAGCATAGAACATACGAGTACATCTAGTGATTCCAACTTCAAAATGTTGAGATCTCGTTGACAATCTAGTAATGCGCTTAAATTCATAAAGTCTATGTATCACAGAAGAAAGTTCATCAGAAGACTTACAATGAAAGTATTTATAGAAAAAACACAGGAAAATTACCTTACGGCGGTAGGGAAGTGATTGAAGCCGATAGACCAGGTCAGGACCAATAGCATTGCAGATTCTTCTTTGGATTACATCAAGAACCTCTAATTATATATCAAAAGCAACACACCCTGCGCTGTCGTAATATTCAAAACAAGAATAAATGGTAGTCTTATAAATATGTAAGATAGTTTCTGTCGAGACAAATTATCTAGCACGACACTGTAAACCAACCTTCCAAGTTGCGGATTTAACAGTTGATTCAATATACGCTTTATACTTCATTTCAGCGGAAAACGATTGTCCAAAAGACACATTGAGTCAATTTCCTTTTAGATCAAGCCATGTTGATGGAAATTAAAAAGTTTTCTCTCAGACGATAAGAAACCAGTTTCAAAAAATATATTTCTTGTATTTGCCAAGGAAATAGATTTCATCGACCTGTGTGCTGGCATCATTGCTTCATTGGTTTGTGAAGTAATTCCTATTTGGAAGTTAACAAACACCTTGACTGAAGAAGTTCTGTGTGCTCATGAGGAAACAAATCTGAAATGATAATATGAATCAAAATGCTGAAAATATCTTGCCTATTCCTGTTGGATGTCGTGTATAAGGAAATAAATAAAGAGTCTAGTCAGTAACATTCCGGATAAAAGAAATATGAAATGGTTATAAACGGGCAGAAATTGCATCGGTTGGTTTTAAATTGCCTTATTCGAATTCGACCGACTGATTTTGAAATATTACTTTTGAACACTGGGATATATGGCTTCCAAATTACAATTTGCTAGGAGCAGTGTTGCGTCTGTATTATAACTGACTCACTGATATTGGCATATATATATATATATATATATATATATATATATATATATATATATATATATATATATATATATATATATATATATATATATATTATACTAATAATTATACTCGGTTGGTAAAAAACAAAAACAAAACACGGATGGCACAATTTGAAAAGTATATCAAAAGAAATTGGTTAAAAGAAAGAACTAGTAACATCCGAACAGGGCGACAAATATCGTCCAGTGCCGTAAAATTCCAGTCCAAAGAAAAAAAACAAAAGAAGAGAATAAACAGCATGAAACGTAGAGGGCTCAAAACACTAAGTACAGCAAAGGAATAAAATAATCCTAAAGAGCTAGGAACTACCTACTTAGGTTTCACCTAAATGGATTTTCAGATTATGCTGTCTTAGGCTGAAGATCCATTTAGATAGGTAGTTCCTTGATCTTTAAGATTATATATATATATATATATATATATATATATATATATATATATATATATATATGTTGACATGTATATATATATATTTATTTTTATTAATAATAATGTTAATAGTAATAATAATATAAATTTATTATTATCATTAATTATTATTATTAAAATGTATACCTTTTCTTTCTTCGCCGTCTGGTCCAACTCTGAGTTTCATGCACGCAATAATAATCAGGTATCGACTGTAAAATTGATGAATATTGATATTAATAGCCTAATCCTTGTTATTCAGTTCCGTAATAATCCTGGAGAAAAATGAGTAAAAATAATCCAGAAAAGTCATTTTATTTCTTGAATATGGGTCTGATATATTTCAATATATCAGACCCAGATTCAAGAAATAAATACGTGACAAGGTAATAAGTTATTTATACTGTTTCACCTCGTGCATACCCATTTTTTAATTTGACCTTATTTCTAATTACTATAAGCGTCGTTTTTAGTGGATACACCACTTTGACTCATTATGCCATTTTTAATTTCTGAAGCTGGGAAATTATTGAGAGCTGGCCTAAGTTGGGAAATCCTACTAAAGAAAAATTGTGCCTCCGACTGGGATCGAATCAGCATTATTTTTTTCCATCAAAGAAGACAGTCTATTAGACAAAATCGCCTCTATCATTTTGGCCACAGGGTGTGCCTGACAGGTTATGGTTTGAATCAACCTATTAAAGAAAATCCATTCTCTATCTTCTTGAGAAAGACTTCTCAGTTTATGATAGTTGTTATTAATTTCATAAAATAATAAAATTCGGTTACAAACTCAACGATGTATAACCACTAAAATAAAGTTCCTATATATATATATATATATATATATATATATATATATATATATATATATATATATATATATATATATGTGTTTCCCAACCTGGGGTCCACAAACACTCGAATGAAAATTAGAAGGAGTGGAAGCTCGTTTTTTAAATTACAAGAAATCAGAGAATTATCTAATTTAAAAGAAGGTTTCAGTGCATATTCCTTATTTATTTACTTTTATAATAAATATGGTTTGATTTTAAAAAGTATGAGAAAGTATTATTTCTTTTATAATAACCACCAATATTTCCATGACTACATTTTACTCGAAAAAATATTGACGTTGCAAATTTTTACATTTCAACAAAGATTAGTTACCGACGCATCTCCGGTGAAAAAAAATAGATTTACAAATATTCCAATACAACACAAACGGGATTGTCGCAAAAATGTGTTTTAAAAACAGTATCTCAGATATATTATCCTCTTAACTGATTTAAATTAACTGTTGAGGGAAAACAATTAAAATTGAAAAAAAATTATGCCCTACTGAAATTAGCACTTCTGCCCCCTCCCCAGGAGGTCATGGGGCAAAAGCACTGTTAAGTGTCACGGTAACCTTCTATTATTGTAGTTGATGATTGACAATAAGTAGAAAAAAGTAAAAAGTACAAAAAAAATCACTGCTGAAACTTTATCTTTGGGTGTTCAACATTATAGGGGGTTCCTGAGTTGTACGCATCGGACTGGACATCCAGATATACAATGTATATTTTTAGTTGATGAAACGTCAGTTAAAAAATAATTTTAAAAACTGGCGGATGTCCATAAAACGGTGCTGAAAAATGGCAGAGGAGGTCCATAATCCTCGTCCACCAATCGTGGGTTTCTGGGGTAAGACGAGACGATCATATATATATATATATATATATATATATATATATATATATATATATATATGTGTGTGTGAAGAAATATAGTCTTAAAGTGTGCAATATTTATGGGATAAAGTGCTCAATATCGGAGATAGAGCGTGTGTAAATATAAAAGTGAACAGAGGAAGTCAACACTTAGAGGCCTGACGATTGCATCTATCATGAAACAGACTGTCGTCTCTAAGTGTTGACTTCTATGTTCACTTTTATATATATATATATATATATATATATATATATATATATATATATATATATATATATAGTCACTTCTATTCCAGGATACTCGTCTACTACGGCGGCCAGCCAATCCCTATTACAGACGACTGCTCAGGCGCATTTTTGTTTATTCAACACCCAAAGAGCCCATCTGTTGTTTATAGTGTAACTATGCTGAGTAGATTTTAGTTACAGTTTGGGAAATAGCGTTTTCTCTACCTTGATCAACAATATGAAGAAGGCCAGCCCTCGGCTACGATGACTTGTGACTTCGTGCTAGCACAGCTATCGACAGCCTCAAACGTTCCATCTACACAATTTCACTCACAATATTTGGGTCCACCCGTGGTATGGTCTTCAGGCAATTTCCAAATCTACCGTACGCGAAGATGGACACCCTCCAGGCTGGTAACATCAGGAAGTTTCCACGGTGTGATTTGAACCGGGTGTCATGCAAACGTTCTAACCACTCGGCCATATATATATATATATATATATATATATATATATATATATATATATATATATATATATATATATATATATATATATACAGGCCATATATATATATATATATATATATATATATATATATATATATATATATACAGGCTCTCCATAAAGTTCGTGCGCACTTTAAAAAATTAAAACTTTATTTGTATTTGCGATAGAAATAATCTGTAAAAAATGTTATAAAGTTTAAAGTACCTAGTTTTAAGTATAGCTAAAATAACTAATGTGATTTCAGGCATTACTGGAAATCAGTTGTCAAATGTTTTCCGTGAACTGCAAAATCGTATTACCCTTTGTATTGCTAATGATGGAGGACATGTGGAAACTTAAATACAATTGCAATAAAAGCTTAAAAAATGTAGATTTACTTCTTTCTAATCCATTTTACAACTTATTTTTATCGCAAATACAAATAAAGTTATAATTTTTTAAAAGTACACACGAACTTTATGGACACCCTATATATATATATATATATATATATATATATATGTGTATGTGTATGTGTGTGTGTGTGTGTGTGTGTGTGTGTGTGTGTGTGTGTGTGTGTGTAATTCGTGAATCATTAATCATACTTGTCCCAGTGGATAAAAACGAACGTTGAAGTAATCCAAAAAGAGTTCTGAGTTCAATACCTGGCCAAAGCCAAAAATCTTGGACAGTTAATTTACGAAAAGGAATTAGTTGAAACTGAGATATCTAGAAAATTCATGGCACCTGTAATTAGATACATCTATCCTCGTTAAAGCGTTCGGTTCGAAATTCCAACAGATATCACCTAAAGAAGATCGGAACGAGCAGCTGCTGAAACTTCGGGAATATGACACGAAAGATGTGGACAACAGTCCGAACAATGTTAATAGTATATATATATATATATATATATATATATATATATATATATATATATATATATATATAACGGTGAACACTGAAGTCAACACACAGATGCCTGATGATTGCGTCTATCATGAAACAGCCTCACCTCTGAGTGTTGACTTCAATGTTCACTTTTATATTTATATTTACATACGCTCTATCTCTGATATTGAGCACTTAATCCCTTAAATATAGCACATCTTACAACTGTAACAATATTTAACATTGCGTACGGACGAAAAGGGTTAAACAGAACGATTTTATTTTTATTTTTGTTAGAAGGAGACTTATTTTCCCAGGATATGGGAACAGATTTATGAATTTTGTTGAAAAAGTTGCACAATGTGATTCAGCTAAACACAGCTGGCAGGTTGGGGCCAGAGGTTAAGGTCGGCTGTTGAAAGATGTCCGGCTTGACTACATGATGAGAAAATTGTCAGCCAAAATTTCTCTGAGAAAAAAAAAATTATAATTGTAAACAGAATAAAGGCAGGAGATGACGTCAGGAAAGCTGACGTCATATGATGGCTCCTCCTGAAAGAGGAGGGGATCTTCCACAATTGGAAATATGAAATAGAAAACGAAAGAAAGAAACTAGTTGGATTTTGGGAGATTTGCATAAAAACCCACCTGTTCGCCCATACCACACCATTTGGAAGAGGCGGCCATAAATACAAGTGCCCATGGGACCAAAGCCAGTTGGAGATTAGGTCAGCCAGTCGGAGGCAGTCGGAGGCAGTGGCAGTCAGAGGCAGTAGGAGTTGCAGGTTCAGTGAGTTTGCGACCGGGAGTTAAGAGATTTCTGACATAACGCTGTTTGCCAACATGATGAAAATAATAATAATTATTATTATTATTATCTGCTGAAGAAGAAAAACTCCGACGATAAACCTCGGACCGTCCGTGAAAATACAAATAACAATACATGAAGATAAATCCAGTTGACAAGTCTGGCCACCCTTATAGAAGTGACCCGAAATGTTCGTTCCGTCGCCAAATATTAGAAACGGTTGGGAAAAGAAGAAAAAGGACAAAGAAAGAACTGAAAAATATTTTTAATATAAACATCATATCTTGACTTATTCGGACGTCCTTCCATTTTATTTTTCAATTTGGTGTACGCGTGTTTAACTCCTTGGGTTAGCGTGATTGAGATACCTCAGTGGAAATTCGGCTTGACTCTCTTAAGATCAAAATCCCAAAGTGGGTAAGAGAGGTCACAGTTGAAGAGTTCAACTTAAAGACCAGCTGCTGTGTCAAACGTCATCAACGATCGAAGAGTGGGCTGACGGCTTGTTCTCTGATACCAAGATCGATCCTGACCAGGCGAGCAGACCGAGATTGACTCGGAACGCCGCCATAACTTGTGGCCGAATCAGGCCGTGGCGCAGAACACATTCATAAAACTATATTTCTTTATATATATATATATATATATATATATATATATATATATATATATATATATATATATATATATATATATTAAGATAGAACATATTATCACTGGTGGCCCTTCAAACTCTAACATAACACACCCATTATACTGATGGTACCGTTTGAAGAGAATCCTAGATTTACAGTTTCATGCAGTTTCCTCCTACCCCCTTACAACTTCGACTCTTTCCCTTGAAACGTCTTGATGCCAACGTATTAGTAAGGACATCCTTGTTGGTAGACATCTACAAAATAGCGACAGGTTTAGTGACATAACGTTTGAATGCCATTGGTAGCTTTTCTCCTTTACTTTGTGTATTTATGTAATCGTTAATGTATTGCAAGCACTGGAATCTCTTCTCGGAATTAATATTTTAATACTATATACCGACGACCCTTCCATTAGAAAGGCTGAGAGCAATCGTCACTTTAAAAATAACGTTCTCAACCTTCTTCTCCGAACAACAACGTTCCCAACATTCTTTTTTCCGAACAACCATTCTGAGATCAAACCCTGCTGACACCTGTCCGTGTCGCATAGTTAAGAGGTCTTATTTAACTACTCATGGTGACCTACCAAACTCAATCCGTAATATCAGTCAGTTATGTGCCATGCGTGATACACGCTTAGGGGATCATGTATCTTTCGATACATGACTGACAAGACAGATATTTTTCCCGCAATAGATCGCCATTTCTTTTTGCGGTAGACCAGTTGCATTTCAAGGCTATAGACATTTACCCATAGCTGGGGGGAGAAGGGGATCCATACCTTTCCCAAGGGTATTAGCACGTTAGTGAATGTAATGGACTCGACTGGAATTCGAAATCAGCTCAACAATTCCGCATCCGAGCCGTTATCCATTACTCTAACGTGATTCTTTAATATACTCGCTGAAAATACAAATATAAGAGTATCATCCACATATGAAAAATTATATGAATAATGGAAGCTTTATTAATAAAAAAAAGGAAAGAATAAGTCAACACTAAATAATATCAATTATGACCACGGCCACAATGCGATCGTGTTTGGAAAATAAAAGATTCCTATAACTGTAGATAAAAACGTAAACCAAGCCATATATTCAGTTAAAAGTAAAATAAAATGCATGCTTTATAATGTCTAAAAGAACATCCGAAATCGCTTGGGAAACTTTCGGACAATTTTTTATATAATTTATGACGTGGAAATAAAGAAAAATTAAACGATTACATGAGAAATTATATTAAAAAAATGAAACTTGTCAGGCGTTTTCAACGAAACATGCACACATACACACACACACACACACACACACACACACACACACACATATATATATATATTTATATATATATATATATATATATATATATATATATATATATATATTATCTGGATAAAATAAATGAAACAAAATTGGGTGTTTTTTTTATGAAAGTATTTATTTCTGTGTTTTTGTATATATTTAATATTTCAGACCACCTCGGTCTTTCCTCAGAAATCAATTTTTTTATTTTATCCAGATATTATATACATATCAAGAAAGTATACGTGGCCTATCATTATGCTATATATATATATATATATATCTGTGTGTGTGTGTATGCGTGCGTGCTTGCGTGCGCGCGTGTGCGTCAGTGCGTGCGTGCGTGCGCGCGTGTGTGTCTGTGCGTGCGTGCGTGCGCGCGTGTGTGTGTGTGTGTGTGTGTGTGTGTGTGTGTGTGTGTGTGTGTGTGTGTGTGTGTGTGTGTGTGTGTGTAATTCACATTTGGTAGATTTCCAGAGGAATAATAAGATATAAACAAATAAAGTCTGCTTATTACACATTGGTTCTTAAAAATGATGGTGATGGCCGAACATACTTGAAAAAACATCATCTCCAACATGAACCTCAGGCAGTTTATCCACAATGTTGATCCCGATAAACCTCCTTATTTGAAATTTGGAATGATACACTAAATGTGTCATTGTCGTTTCTTTTTTTTTCAAATATTTTATATGAATATACAGAGTGAGAGGGGGTATATTTTCGTCTAAACTAAGCAGAAATGGAAATTACACTTTTTAACGAATATATTTACCAAAGTAACACAATAATATCTACTTAAGAGTAAATTTATTCAATAAAATCACGATTGGTTTCAACCACGGCCTTCAGACGGCTTCGGAATCTCCTGCAACTCTTCTGGACGATCTCATTGTGAATGAAACACACACACACACACACACACATATATATATATATATACATATCTGATCACAAACATCAAAACAGCATCGACCCTCGTGCTGCACACTATTCTCATTATATATTTGTCTTATTATTCCTTCTATTTAAGTGCAGGCCCACGGGATATAACATCGAACCTCAGTTGCTTTAGTTCTTATGTGCTTTCCATGAAAACGCATATCGCATTCATTTTATGACTGTAGATATCGGAGAATTGTTTTTAATATCTTGCAGGCAAAGCATCTCTGATCAATCGAGATTACCCCTCTCGAGATTACCTTACGAGATTTTTTCTCGCATAAATCGCATGAGATGTTCTTATACATTCCAGAGGTGTAAGTTACTGAATGTAAAATTCAAATTCAACTCTTTATCAAAAATCTGTTGAAGGACGACGTATATTGTTTGATTTTATAGCTTATTGGCACGGCTGAAAGTGTTTCGTTTCTTACCAAATAAAAATCACAGTATCAGTATTTTTGACATACAACTACCTTCTAGTAGAATGAATTAAGATAATTAATAAAACTTTTCGGATTTTTCAACAATAGTGAGAAAAGGATTTCAGAATTCTGCATGAGAATAGAAGAATTCAATTTAGGAATGGTTCTCATTTTAAATATAAGGGTGAAATGTTTCTTTGTTCCATGTTAAAGAATCACATTCATTTAGATGGGTCAAAAAGTTCTCGACCTCTCAAAATATTATATCTTCTAATCTGAACTGATTTCGGTACGTAGGTCGATGCGAGACATTTTCAGCAACACATCTAGTATGTGAGATCTATCAAATAATTTATTTTACACAAACTGTTACTAGTCGAATAGATCCATTTACAATGCATTCTTAAATTACAAACTAAAAATATTTCATGTTCAACATCATTTCAAATTGCTATAAATAAGCCTCCACAATTTCCTCTGTTACACAGACCTCAAAGATACATTATCTTTTATAATTCCTCTTTTTCTCTGTGGAATATCCTCTTGTTCTCTTCGACGTGTCTTCTGGGTGTTAAATACATCAAGCCTTCTTTCCTCTTTATATGTCTTCAACATGTAATTTAGTTCCTTGTAATTCTTTGTAGTTCCTGTACATTTCAGAAGGCCCACTGTTCTTCGTAAGCTCTGCCTATAGTATTCTCAATAGTCGTACGTAGAATAAATATCTCTTGCATCAAGACTTTGGCATTTGTGAAAAGTCATTCGTGATAAAACTATCAGTTCCCCCCCCCCGGTAAGGATAGTATTGTGGGGCAGACCCTTTTACACAAGATGGACTCGTACAAAGTATACTTATACTGAAAGAGAGATTACCTGCGGGATGATATGCGTTGAGTCAGGGTGAGAGATACGGAGACAGTACACAGGGTGTTCACAGAGAGTTATACGAGGGTCCAGAGAGTGAGAGAGAGAGAGAGAGAGAGAGAGAGAGAGAGAGAGAGGGGGGGAGAGAGAGAATTACGGCTTCACTTACAGAGAATTGTACATATACTTTCTACTAACCCGCATTCCTGGACTACTAACCTTCACTTCAAGCCTGTATTCTTACGTTTAATACACTTATTTTTCTATCTCAATTACTGGCGTTGTTTATTTATTTGTGCAGGATTCCATTCCCGGAATCCACAACAGATAACTACTTGCGGTAGATCTCGCTTCACCGTCAATCCCTGACAGTGCAAAAAGAAATACATTCAACTCTCATAGAAATGACATCTATTACAGGATTTGGTCGGAAATTATTTCAAAGAAATATCGAGAAAAATATTTTCGCTGGAACCTATTACGCTAAAGAATAAAATGCTTTCAACTCGCCAATCGTCACTTCAAAAAACATTAATAAATGCTTACTGTTAGGATATTTGTTTTATATACTATGTCGGGTTTGGTTCCTGCGATTTTTTGCTTGATGAATTTTAAAAAATAACGGCTCTATAAATATAGAGGTGTCAATTTCATAAAAAAGATTATCAAAGAAAGACAAGGGACGTATTTTTTTACCGAAATAATTTTATTCAAAGATATGAGAGGTATATAGTTTTATTTTTAAAATCAGTATAGTGAATTTCAAAATGAAACACTCGTAAGCAATATAAGTTATAGATTAAAAGTTTCTTTCATGAAGCTGTAGCGGAATTGTTAGAAGCCCGGAACTAAAATTCGTCGAGCCAATTTCGAAATCCAGTCGAGATCGCTACTTTCACTTTCGCTTACATGCGCGTGAGAAACGTAAAGATCCATCTCTTCTCACATGCAATGGGGTGAACAGCAGAGTAAACTCGAGTGTATAACTGTGGTTGGTAACCATTATAGCTCTAGATTCAAAATCGTATGTGGCCCTAGAAGGGTACTTAGCAGAGTTGCGGAATATAACGGATTTTGGTTATGTTGGTGTTGAAGAAACTCAAAAGTGTTTGAGCATACAACAATGTTCGAAAACTAGCCGCCATGAGGAAGATTTGATATTACACTGATTGACAGTGTGTCTTCAATTCGAAGCAACTCGATTAATAATACCAGTCGATTTTTTATTTTCGACATAGACGTTGTTTGGCAATGGGCACATTTTTTCTGGGCTATTTTTCACGCTGAATCTGAAAATCACGTCCATTTTCTCCACGAGTTTAATAGCATGAGAGGCATGGATTAATAAAAGAGTAATAGGGAAGACTGTAATTCAGTGTAGCACATGACTCAAATGCTAGGCCTTACCTGCCATTTTTGAGTTATATTCAGAGCGGATGGTCAACTAAATGTTCAAGGATTAGTGAGGAGAATGTTGGTCGTCGTTCTACAAAAAAGATAGATAGATAGATAGATAGATAATGAAATGAATTACATACCGAAATCAATTAGATAGATAGATAAATAGATAGATAGATAGATAGATAGATAGATAGATAGGGACATACTAAGAGAGAGAAAAATTGATCAGAATGAGATAGCTCAATAGGAACAGACTGAGAGGTAGAAATGAAGAAAGATTATAAGAATGACATAGATAGATAGATGGGAGAAGATTGAGTTATATATAGTGAGATAGAGTACCAGAGATAAAGATATTTACAGAATGAGATAAAGATAGAGAGAAATATGAAAAAAATAAGTTAGTATGTATACAGTATATATTGTTGTCTATTTTACTATAAATAACTATTGCTTTTCTATTGCTTGACATTTCACTATAAAAAGGTATTGTTCGTTATTTTATTATAAATGCATATGTATTATTAGCCATTTTGCTATAAATAATTATTCCTGGTCATTATAGTATAAATAAGTATCGCTTGTAATTTTACTATAAGTAGGTATTGTTGGTCAATTTATTATAAATTATAATTGATGCTCTTTTACTATAAATAGGTATTGTTTGTCATTTGACTATAAATAAATACTGATGTTAATATTACAATAAATATTTATTGTTGGTAAATCTTTTATATAACATTTATTGCTGGTATTGTTGCTATAAAATGTATTTTTGTACTTTCATAGTTTTTGTTTTGTTTGGTGAGAGTCATTATTTGGCCATAGTTGGGGCTATAACAGGTGTTACCTCCCAAGCTCAGAATAGGCCTAGGAACAACAGCAATTAAGAGGTAATTCTACGCTACTGAAAACCTTCAATCTTTCGATCAGCCTTGCTGCAGGATGATTGGTTGTCATCATACCCAGGAATATGTAGATTAACAGAAGGAATTATAAACTACTTGTCTCAGCCATCATAACACTGAAGATGATAGTGTGGATATATCGAAAATTCTCGAAGAATAAAATGAATAAATAAATCCATTCTTTAATCATGTAACAAAAAAGCATATACGTGATGACGAAAGGATCTTATAACATATAAACAAAACTTAGCAAAGTTTTTTAATCACACAAGCGTAGATGAAAATATGATGCCGAAATATACGCAATATATATATTGTTGTGGTAGGATCCACCTAATCTGCATAGGTGACTACCAACTATATAAATAATGGTTGGTACCGGAAGACGGGAGGGAATCACGAGATCCAACTAGAGACTCTGAGCGACTGCGACTAGTCAACACATTCTCCAGGAACGTCTTCCCAGAAATATACAGAAATACGATATGTACTTATTGTGTACACTTTCTTGTTATAATACATTCTTGTTCTAAGTACATTTTGTGTTGCATTATTATTCCATGCATTAGGCGAGATTCAACAATGAGTCAAGACTCAACATATATAAATATATATATATATATATATATATATATATATATATATGTATATGTGTGTGTGTGTGTGTGAGAGAGAGAGAGAGAGAGAGAGAGAGAGAGAGAGAGAGAGAGAGCGTGTGTGTGTGCGCGTTTAAAGCCCAACACATCATAAAAAATCCGGTAATATTTATCTCAACAAATTTATCTCACCAAATGTGTTTTTAATACCTGCCTTATCGGACTGAATTTGCAAAATGGTTTAAATTTATCCAGACAATATGTTAAAAAATTATTTTTAAAATAAATCACGAGAGAAAATGAAATAAAATCCAAATGCATGAACTAGAACATTTTTAGAAAACAAATTTTCAGAAAAATAAATTTATTACCAAATTTTTGAATTATGTATTATTTGTTCTCCTTTGATGTATATCATATTGCTCTATATACAATACATTGAGCTCTCTTCATGGAAGCCACTTTTTAATATTTTATATTAAAAATGTTAATCCAAGTGGTTCTTTGTAATATAAAATATTAAAAAGATAGATCTGAGACAGATCAATGTATAGACTACAAAGCAATATGATATAAATCAAGGTGAAAATAAGGTAATATATCATGATTTATTTCGACCAGTAAGTCTCATCAGATCGAAGATGTAAATGGCATTAATTTACAAATGATCGTTCACGTTATCCAGAGAGTTTTTTTTATATATAAGATATTTTATTTTATATCCCATATTCAATCATTTTATTTCTTTTACTTTCAATCGGGCTTTTTATTTTAGGCTATTTTGTCTTCTTCCTTTTATGTACATATATATATGATTATATATGTCTTTGTATGTGTGTACATATATGATATATATTTGTGGTTATTAATGCATATATATATATATATATATATATATATATATATATATATATATATATATATATATATATATATGCATACGTTTATATATATATTTCTCACCACACTTTTGAATGAATGACGGTTTCTAACACCCTGAAAATAGACTTCCTGTTACCTTTTCCTGTTATTATCTTTTTTAACTTATTTTCTGGGTAATTTGAACGATTGTTTGTAAATTGATACCATTTACGTCTTCGATCTGATGAGACTGAAACTTGCTGGTCGAAATAAATCACGATTTATTACCGTATTTTCGTGATGTGTTAAGCTTTTCCTTGATATATATATATATATATATATATATATATATATATATATATATATATATATATATATATATATATATATATAAAAGTGGACATGGAAGTCAGCACTTAGAGGCGACAGTCTGTTTCATGCTAGTGCAATCGTCAGGCGACTAGTGCTGTTATTTTTCTCGGCCATTTATATAAGGGTCAGTGGTGCATTAGGGGTAGTCTATTTTGGCGGTTACTTTTACCGGAAGTGGCTTATTTGTTTATTTATTTATGTCAAATTGTTTTGCTTGTTTTTTGTTTGTTTTTTTTATTTTTATTTTTATTTTTTATCTGATATATTTATTTATTTATTCTTTTATTTTGATCGGTGTTTTTGGTTAACGTAGTAAAAATTTGTTTATATAGCTTATTGTTGGTAGTCTATAATGGCCGTCACTACCGGAAATCGCTTGTTCGCTTATTTATTTGGGTCAAATTGTTTTGCTTGTTTTTATTTATTTTCATTTTTATTTTTTATCTTATATATTTGTTTATTTGTCATTGATTAAATCTGTTTGTTGAATTTGTGTTTTTTTCTGACTATTATTTAGGTTTATAAATATATAAACAAACAACAATAAAATAAGCAAAATAAATTACTCCAAACAAATCATAAAACCACACCTGTTAGAATATACGAAATAAAATCAAAACAAAAGAACGGACGAAAGTTATAACTGTTATACAAATAAAAATAATAATAAAAAAACAACAAAAAAACAAAACAAAAAAAAAAAAAAAAAAACATTAATAAAAGATAATATACTACGTTACTTAAAAACCGAAAGCCAAAAAGATATAGTGTAACAAATAAATAACAACAAGTATAATAAATCGATCTAAATACATCCAAATATATAAATAAACTAACAACCGATTACGATAAACTAGCCGTTTAAAAAACAAAACAAAACAAAAACAAATAAAGATAACCAACCTAAATAGATAAATTAAAAACTGTTCCCACCTAAATAATAGTCAGAAAAAACACAAATTCAACAAACAGATTTAATCAATGACAAATAAACAAATATATAAGATAAAAAATAAAAATGAAAATAAATAAAAACAAGCAAAACAATTTGACCCAAATAAATAAGCGAACAAGCGATTTCCGGTAGTGACGGCCATTATAGACTACCAACAATAAGCTATATAAACAAATTTTTACTACGTTAACCAAAAACACCGATCAAAATAAAAGAATAAATAAATAAATATATAAGATAAAAAATAAAAATAAAAATAAAAAAAACAAACAAAAAACAAGCAAAACAATTTGACATAAATAAATAAACAAATAAGCCACTTCCGGTAAAAGTAACCGCCAAAATAGACTACCCATAATGCACCACTGACCCTTATATAAATGGCCGAGAAAAATAACAGCACTAGTCGCCTGACGATTGCACTAGCATGAAACAGACTGTCGCCTCTAAGTGCTGACTTCCATGTCCACTTTTATATTTACACACGCTCTATCTCTGATATTGAGCACTTTACCCCATAAATATAGCACACTTTAAGACTATATTTCTGCATATATATATATATATATATATATATATATATATATATATATATATATATATATATCAGGAGAGGTAGAAAAAGGTAAAGAACTATAGAAAGAAACTTATAAGTACTTATCAATATTATTTGGTAGAAAAGTTAATGACTTTTCTCGGTTGTTAATTGTGAATGTTGTCAACTAATCATTTTAATATTTTTAAATGCCACCAGTCTCATATGAAAATTTAAACATTTGGACATTTCATATTAGAGAACCTGTGAATAAAGAAATGCAGGAATTATTGATGCCAGACGTTGATATTTATAACACTGATGTGACCTCTAAGAATTCAGAAACAAAAGACTTAATATTATTATGAAAGTATTATGGAAATGTTTTTGTCAGCAATACCAGATACAGAAAGACTATCCATAGACATTAGAGGAAAATCTATGTAAAAGTCTTTTTTCCTGTAAAATCATTTCTAAAAAAAGGCTAGCACTTTCGAGATTTAGCTACAGGGAGTGAAGTTTCTAAATAAATGATAACATTTATAAAAATTACTGAAGATGAGGAACTACATTAATTTGCAGTATGTTTTCAAGTCCAAACACGTCTGGAGATGAGGCTATAGCAGCATTTTATCAGTGATATATTTCCTAACAGTCGAATTATTTCAGTGTTTACCCAGGTAACTTTTGGGTAGTATTAGAAACAATGTGAACGCCATAACACTTGGTCTTTATTTACAAGATAGACAGACCCTTTCGAAACCTTTGCAGCTATAACAGTATAAAATCTGCGATAACTACGTGCTAGTAATATCTTTTTTATACTACCTGTATACATAAAAGGAAGATAACTGCACACCTAATGTAAACATATCTCAAGTGTTTAATAAAACTGAATTAATTCTGTTAAAATCGAGATCACAAAAGCAGTTCGAACTCATTGCAGCTTTCCTCAAATCAGCACTCACATGCAGGTTACACTTGTGCAATAAATCAATATATATATATATATATATATATATATATATATATATATGTGTGTGTTTGTGTGTGTATATATGTGTGTGTGTGTGTGTGTGTGTGTGTGTGTGTAAAGTAGATAAGTTTATCAATAAAACAGAGTCAAACGAAAGGGTACCGATGTAATCAGTACCAAAAACATTGATTAATATTATCCAGGTGAAAAAATGAAGCACGGAGATTGAGGTTCCAGTACGGTATATTCGAATACGTCTGTGTTCCCCATCAGTGGATACGAGAAATAAACAGAGGGACGGTGGCGACTATCCAGCCTTAGTTCTTGAGGATGGGTAGAGTCCGCTTGTAGGCGGAAGTGTCAGAAAAAATCAGTTCCCTGTCTGATTTCTCGCTGTGCGAAACCTTTTGTGAAAATAACCTTAGATTTAAAAATTGTGATTGTTGGTGCTAGATCGTACTTTATTAAACGCTCTTGTATATGTATCAGTGTCGATGAAATAAGAAACCTTACGCTTTTTGACAAGTATTATTTTGTTCAGCTAAATAAATGAACATGTATATAAATAAAAAAAAGTAGAGTCGGCTGAAGTTAAATAATTTATGAAAAGGGGTAATTGTATTCGAAAAGTTTTGTAGCGTAAGAAAGTATATTGAATGGGGAATAACTAAAACGGAGGTTGGAATGGCAATCTTTATAACATCAACAAAATAAAATACTCGCCAGCGGCGTGAAGTAGGTAAACCACTGCTAGTAGTGGACTACATAGACAGCATATTAGCCCCACTTAATGTAGTTTCCAACGTATTTATGTGGAATGGGACATATCCATTAGTGTCCATAGTTACGGTATATAACGAAATTAATGTTCGATTATTTATTTTTAAATATTATCAAAATGTTTTGATAAAGTGAAGTTTGAGTGAACGGATATTACTGTAAATTTATTTTATTTGTAGAACGATCTGGCATAAATTATAGATGAATTTTAATCTCCAGGAAAGTACAATACATAAAATATGTTAAATTTTATTTACTATCTATTTTGTTTCTCAATAGGAGTAGATATGTTCAACTATGTTCCTGTTCACCTTCCTTCTACATGGGAGTAGAGGGTAATCCTTTGTTTTCACATGAGGTTAGGGTTTCGCATTCCATCTAAAGTTTATTTCAACTTTATACTTCTAACGTTTCTGTCTTAATTATGAACTTTTAATTAGTAATTATTTCTCCTCAATAAGAGCAGACAGGTTCACTTATCATCAATTTCGCAGTCCTCGAAAGCATTTTGAACAGGGCTATAGATATGTCCATTTGGGCCTATTTAAGATGGTGTTTCCGGTTCCGTCTAAAGTTTTTTTGATTCTCTTTCACCCCAACCTTACGGCCACATTGCATTGAAACATCTGTCCCCGTAATATCACAGAATTTAAGCAAATTTAAAACTGTTAAGTACCTGGATGGGTAACCGCTTTATAATTCCAGGCCCTTTGAGCAAGGATGTATGGGTGGTGTAATGGATAATGGCTCGAATTTGTTAATAAGGAAAACGACTTCCAATTGTCGTCAGTTTCGTTATATTCACTTACGTGCAAATACATTTGAGAAATGTATGAATCCACCGCTTTCCCCACAGCTATGGGTTAATTAGTAAAAATTGTATCAAAACTATTATTATCATAAAAAATACTTCTTGGAATCTAAAAAAAAATATGCTCCGGCTTTAAATAACCTGCAATGGAATATTTTATAAGCCCTAAAAACGACTTAAAACAACACAACCATGGTAGAAATCCGGGTGTTGTCAGTGTTTTTCTTCCGTATATTCTGGTGTTAACAGAACGCTGAAATCTCATTGACTAATTCCAGAAGTTCTGTATATAATTATTTTCTTATTACTCTAAACATTACTTTAGTAGGTACAAGGGGTTTAGTTTATAGCGTCTTAGTGGTAGTATCACATTGCGTTGAGGTCAATTGATTTAAAAATAGTGAAAGAAATCTATAGTATTTAATTAAAATGTTATACATTCAGTGACATTAAATATGATAAAGGAGACGTAGTTGTATCGAACGAAAATGTTCAAAAATGAAAGATAATAGTGGCATAAACATAGAAACAGTATAAGAATTAAACATTATATGAGTGTTGACAAATAACTAAATCTATGTCAAAAGGGAATAGTGCTGTAAATTCTTTAAAAAAATCTTAAAGAACAAAAAAGTATCTACTGTCGAACTCTCTGCTCTGGCAGAGAAGAACTCGGACGAGGCTTTGCCGTAGGGCAAGATTTCGTCCGGGGAGGTAGACCGTCCCTGAACCCGTTTATACGGGTTCTAATGGGGATATTTTCTGACGAGCCTACGGGCTCGTAAAGCCAACATTAAACTGGCCTTGTGCCACATGCGACCCGTGTGGGGGGTTGTTAAATATCGGCAGTCACCACGTGTGACATCTGTCGAACTCTGACGAGTCTTTGCCGCACGGCAAAGGTTCGTCCGGGGAGGTTGACAGTCCCTGAACCCGTTCATAAGGGTTCTAATGGCCATATATCTGGCCGAGCCTACGGGCTCGGAGAGCCCACATTAAACCGGCCATGTGCCATATACGTCCAATGTGGGTGGGGTTGTTAAATATCGGCAGTCACCATGTGTGACTACTGTCGAACTCCCTGCTTTGGCAAAAGAGTAACACGGTCGAGGATTTTCCGCAGGGGATGTAGACAGTCACTGAACCCGTTTATACGGGTTCTACTGGGCATATTTTTGGCCGAGACTACGGGCTCAGAGAGCCCACATTAAACCGGCCTTGTGCAATAAACGACCCATGTGGGAGGGTTGTTAAATATCGGAAATCACCAGGTGTTAGTCACCAAGAATGTATCACCGAGTGAATGTATGAATGAGTGAGTCAGGACACCAGTGAGAGAAGTACTCTCCAGTCCACATTACTTTGTACTACGTTTCCGTGAATAATATACCGTTTAACTTTCTATCCGAGTCTGTGTTATTTTTCTATGGTTTCAACACCATAACAGTAAAATAAAGCTTTTGTTTTATACAATATTAATTGAATATAAACGAAAACTTACAACTAAAAACGAAATCTGTGTAATGTTGAAATTAAACGGAAATAGAAAATGGCATATGCTCTGTTCTGTTTCCTGTTGTTCTTAATAATTCGATTTTCTTGGAAATGAAGGATATGTGAAAAGGAATATAAAATAATATAAAATTAATGTAAGAAAAAGTAGTGTTATGTAGAACAGTGAAATAATTTATTGACCGCTGTCTATATATTACAATACAAGAGAAAGTATCATAATTTCTCAAGAAGATATATGAAATTGGCTGAAATACAGAATTTATTTAAACCGAGAAAGCCTAAAGGAGAGAATAAGACAATTTAGCATGAATAATAAAAGAACGAAGTTGAGCTCGTTATATAATGGTAATGATAATTTTAGCTGTTTCTCTACAAGGAAATATTTATTACTAGCAGCATGGCCCAGCGTTGACCGTGCTTGATTCAAAAATCGTACCTAGAGTGTGGTCCGAAAATATTGTTATTCCAACATAATATACTTCTCTATTTCAACGCTCTTTGCGGGTATTATAAAAGAGATAACTTCACGATACCAGAGTACCTATCATTTGAAGGACGCCATTCTGAAAGCCTTTACAACAATCAACAAAGCCCAGCTGCGTAAAATATCACACAGGACCTAACGCCGCATCTCTTTGTGCCACGAGAATGATTGTGTTCATATAGAGCTTATTGATGTGTGATAGCGTCAATGAAAGTGAATAAACGGATTCCAGTACATATTGTTTGTATTAGTGTATTACTTGTTCGTCTAGTGTTCTCATTAATTTTTTGTAGAGGTGACAATACTTTCGATCAACCATGTAGACATCAAGCAGCTGGAATTTACGAGGGTTATTCAATAAATAAGGTGAATTTTTCGGTATAATATAGATAGAAGCTTACTTCTTTTTCTAATACAGATAGAAGCTTACTTCTTTTTTTTTCAACGTAGTCTCCCAACACTGTCACACAATTTTCCCATCGGTGCACAAGCTTCCGTATTCCCTCAGCGTAAAAATCTTTGGACTGATGTCTCAGCCAGTCGCTCACAACACTTTTGACTTCATCGTCACTTTTAAACTTCCTACCTCTCGTGAACGCTTTCAAGGGATCAAACAGGTGAAAGTCTGAAGCGGCAAGGTCTGGGCTGTAAGGGGGACGAGGGAACAGTTCCCAGCCCAGCTCGCTGATGGTCTGCACCGTTTGGGCTGCTGTGTGAGGCGTTGTCATGATGCAAGAGGACTCCTTCTGACTGATGACCACTGCGTTTGTCCCAACAGATAAGCTCAAACTCCTTACAATGTCATCCACTGTCACCCTTCAGTCAGATTGAATGAGGTCATTGACTGATTCGATCACCTCAGGAAAACTCCCTTCTGTAGGCTTCCCAGGCCTGTCTTCATCCTCAACACAGGCTCCGTCCTTCGTTAAACAATTTAGCCCACTTGTAGACATTTGTTTGGCTGAAACATGTGGCACCATACACAGTTGACATTCTCCTATGAATTTCAACTTGTTTGCACCCTTCAGCAACCCAAATCTTGATAACTGACCGCTGTTCAATCCTGGAGCATGCTTCTTGGTCGGCCATCTTTGTTAATCGCCAAAACTCTCAAAGTTTTTTCTTTAACAGCAAAATAAATTAAATCCATGTGAAAAAGAAGTAAAACAAAAAATAATAAAAAGGAGTAAGCTTCTATCTGTATTAGAAGTCCTTATACCGAAAAATTCACCTTATTTATTGAATGACCCTCGTATCATAATTTTCTCTTCGCGTTACATACGATATCCATTTTAGTTTTTGCTGCTGTTCGTAGTTCTCAAGAGATGTAGTATGTTTTATTTGGTACAGTTCTTTGTTTGTGAATCTGTTGCGCCAGTCTAGAAGTGTCAAAGAAGAGTGATATTTGCCAAGACCCTCAGGTATCATTCTCTCAAGGTATGTTTTACCATTGTTCTTAGGAATTGGTTGTATATAGCTGAATTAAAATATTTCTAAACGGGTGTTGCGCCATGCATGATATCTGTACGACAGTCTCGTTCGAACGAGTCTATTTAAGAAAATTGACTCGAGTTTTCGTTTCATAGCAATTTGCGATGTTGAACTAAACTAGATTTGGTACAGCCTCTTCAATGTTCATTTCCTCTTGTACTTAGTTATAATTGATCAATAATCCTAGTTATGCGAGGTGCTTAGTGCTAATTCCACATCCTGAAATTGATTATTGATTCTGCGTATTTACATTTACTGATTTCATTCCAGTTGCTGACCTTACTTTCTGTTTTGGAAAGGTTTACCTTAAGTTAGATTTCTTGAAATAGTTAATGGTTTAGCAGCAAAGGTCATGGCTGTTCTGTTGAGTCTAATATATGCGGGATAGAAGACAGTTGTGATTTTGTTCCAGAGTTAGGAATGAATATACAGTATGCGTTGGTTATAAAAGCTTAGATCTGAAAAAATCTGTCATGTTTGATAATTTGAATGCATTTTGGAAAGTAAATCGATCAACAATATTTTAACCGCAGTCACACACACACACGCACACACACACACACACACATATATATATATATATATATATATATATATATATATATATATAAATATATATATATATATGTTACATTTAAGACTTTTTGATTTAAAATGTTACTCCTGAAAAGAAAAACGAAATTTCTAAAATCGTATATAAATATAGTAGTACTATGATTTTCGAGGCTTCTAGAACTTACTGTAGCATTCTATAACTTTATGGAACCATCGAGAAATTTATGGAGCCTTCTAAAGATTTCTGGAAATTCATGAAGGCCATTTTGAGGGACTACATAAGCATAACATACTCTAGGGAAAATCTGCCTCATCAGTCATGTATCGAACGAGACATGATAGCTTCAGCTTGTATCACGCATGGGCACAACTGACTAACACAATAATGATTGCTGGTTGTGTTGTCATTTAGATAATGTGAATAGGAAAGTGTGTTGTGTTTGTGATCAAATATATATTTTTGTTTCCGTGCATAGAAGCTTTCCGAGTGAGCATTGCTGATTGATTTGCTGAAATTCATTTTTAACCATAATGCGCCACTGAAAGAAACAAGAAGATCTGACGAAGAATCTCATAAGATTTCAAGAATCACATAAGAAAAGGATAACAGTTCCAATGGAAGAACAATGACTGGGAAACAACAGCAGGAGACTAATCAAAATCCAAATTATTGGTTTGTATTTGTTCCCTAGCGTATCCATAAAAAGAAATAAGATATAAAGAAAATCGCTGAGGAAATACGAAGTTTATGGGAAAAGCAGTTAAATGTCCCAAATCTATTAAATCATTCATGCAATGAAACGTGGATCAGGTACTGAACACCGAAAATGTGTGAAATGATGAAATTATATCATAAAAGAAAATTTCGAAAGCAAAGCAAAGGGCATGTTGGATATACAACTGGAGAGACTGTGACCTCCAAATCTATTCATCCATCCAAAAGAAGAAAAGTGACTTAAAACGAACTTCTACAAAACTAACATCATCAACAACAACAACAACAACAACAACAACTTCCGAATCACCGAATTGATCAGAGACCCAGAGAGTGAATAATTCGAGTCTTCTGAAGAATAATCCACAAGAAAAAGGAGGAAGTATAGCAAAAACAAAAAGGCAACCAAATTGGTAAAATCTTCAAACTTATCAACCAACAAAGCAGCAAATGATTGTCAACAGTTATCTCAAGAATGGAACAATGAGAACATTTCTCAATCTGGCGTTTAGAGATCCACTATTAAAGGGAGTGTTACACTTAAAGAAGAAATGAAGAATACACTACATTTAGAAAATTAGTCATTACATTTTGTTTGTAAACGAATTGATCGCCAAAAATATCAAGTGCTCAAGTCAGAAAGAAGAGAAGTATGACATCTACCAAATGGGAACGTGAATACAGTTGTCAAAGGAATGACAGATGTCCTGGATGAATACCATTTACAGTAGAGCATAAAAATGATTTTTGAAAACACTACGAATGTGAGCACTGTAAGCAGTTATAAAGACTATTTGCTCAAAGGTTACTGGAAAAACCACAATTCATTGGTTGACAAAATCATGTTCTTGACGGAGTACTTCGTGTATTAATGGATGACAAACATAGAGGGAAAACACAACGACCAATATCGAACAGCCTTTTAAAAATCATTTTAACCCCCAAAATTCGGAAATGCCACTAATTTACAGGGTTTACAGGGAGTGAAACAAACGACTGTGTATAGGGAGGACTGAGTTAAAAAAAGAAAGTAGACCGGAATTCAAAAAGATAGAAGATGGCGATTAGCGGCGAATTTAAATTTTTGGAGATTCTAGTTATCAGGAAAGCAACGAAAAAGATGTGTCCGCTGAAGGGAAGTGCGAGAAAAGAAACGTTTGGAGTAGAAATCGTTGTTGCATTTAGTTATTTAAACAGTAAACAGGTGGGGCAGATGCCAACCTGGTAGCACTCATATATTCATGTAGTCGGGACCACAGGGAGAAATGATCGTCAGAGCAGGTGCCATATTTGTGGAAAAGTTAGAGGGAAGCCACGCCACGTCTGTTTCAAAATGGCTGAAGAACATGATGCTAGGCCGGTTTCGAATACATTACAGATCTGTCTTTGGGATTTTGTCAAGAAACTGGAGATGAATAGCAGGAGGACGCGATCAGAATGGCAACGGCATTCAGTGTACGAAAAAATGGTAGATTTGTAAATGTTCAAGATGAACTATGAAGGGAAAGAACTTCTGCCACGACACAGTGACCCAACTCTCCTTGCAGTAGATGCAGTTGAAAACCAAGTAGGCGCAGTATGTCGTTCTCCATGCAGATGGTAGAGAGAAAGAGTTCTATATGGTTGTTAAATAATAATGTTTATGTTTTGGAGATGTTAAAATTTACAAGTCATTTCCTGTCCCAGTTAACCACTGGTAAAATGTCATTCTCAAGAACAGCTATCAGGTTAACTTTGTCAGCTGTGATGAAATTTCTATTAAGACAAGAGTAAATGGTAGTGTCAACTGAATAAATATCTAATTGGTATCTGATAACACCAGGAAGATCATTGATGATGATCAGAAACAGTGTTGGACAAAGGGAATCTCGTGTTCGTCTGAGAGGATCTGATTTGATAGCAATGATTGGATTAAATCAAACATTCGGTCTGTAATACAGTAGTCCTGGAGATTTCGTAGAAGACCAGCATGTCAAAAGAGCCTGTCAAACTACTTCGAGATATCTAGAGACACGGCGCGAACTTAGCCAATTTTGCCAAGAATTGCATGTACATATTCAGTTATATCTGTTAACACGTCTGCGGGAGGCCTGGCGGAACGGACAGATATATATCGACATATACTAATAATAATGGTACGCTATTACTTCTATCAAGTATATATATATATATATATGTATATATATATATATATATATATATATATATATATATATATATATATATATATATATATATGTATATATATATATATGATAGAAGTAATAGCGTATTAAATATTAATAAACAATTAGAATGAATAGTAGAATCTTTATGCATAACCTGAGGAGTAGAATTTACACACACACACAAACATATATATATATATATATATATATATATGTGTGTGTGTGTGTGTGTGTGTGTGTGTGTGTGTGTGTGTGTGTGTATTTGCATACTGGTCAATCATGTTGAAACTACAGGTTCTCGTTGGATCACCGAGATTTGGCACCATCGAGCCTCGTAAGTACTTAAAGATGGGACTGATTGTGGATACCAAGTAATGTAAGCAGTCTCAAACATGTCAAAACGTATTTTGCCTTTATGTAACTCATAATAGCTTGATAAGACCTAAAAGTCAATTTTTCACGTATATCTATTTATGAATTGGGATCAAATATGAGTTTAAATACATTCCTGATCAAAAATTCATGATCATTTGAATTTTTCTTTTAAAAAGACTGTTTTTCATGGAAAAAATTTAAACATTTCTTACTTAAGGTTACTAATTTTATAATCTAAGAGGTTATGTAGACAAAAAATTATAATCTGAAAATTTTATTGAGAAATTGACATTTTTATAAAATGAGGCGTTTTACACTTAATCATAATTATAAGACCAGAGACAAAAATTCTACGATAAATGTACGAAAAGTGTACGAAAACATTCAGCAACCACATTTAATAATGAGTTTTACCTCTGCTGGTTTTGATGACTTAAAAATTGTGGGTGGGGGGCATGCTAGAAATTAGTGCTTCCATTAAACTGCGAGGAATATTGCTCCAGCTTCTAATGATAACTTCAGGAAGTTCATTTTCTGTTGAATATTGTCTGCCATTTCGATAAACATCTCTTGCTGTCCATCTCCAAGCATATTCAATTGGGTTCAAGTCCGGTGGGCATGCAGGATGTCTCAAGAGATGGACCCCATTTTCTTGTAGAAATGTCAAGGCCCGGCATGCAGCGTGGATTGCAGCTTTATCCCGTTGTAATAACCATCCATCCTCACACAAACGGTGGCCCTCGGTCGTCACCAACGATGCTTTTTGTAGCATGCTAACCAGCCGATGTCTGACGACCCTGAACCATCGGGAGCTCCATTAGGGACCCGCCACACCCATGACGTGTGGAGAAAATTTCAGGAGGCATGTTTTTGTTTTTGCCAATATCGTTGGAATCCATCCGGACCATCTAGATTGAATTTTTTTCTCATCAGAAAACAGGACTTTCTCCCACTTCTCAATGTCCCATGTTTGGTATTCACGACCAAACCTTAAACGGTCCACTTTGTGACGTGGAAGCTGCCGAGGAATTTGTTTGCCTTTTTTTTATTTACCATGCCTTTTTGTCGTAAGTGCCGTCTGATGGGTACTGGACTGCAATCAGCATCTGTGACTGCCTTAATTTGACTAGAAGAAAGTCCACTGGCTTTCACAACAACCTATCTTATTCTCCTACTCAATGCCGGAGAAATATTTTGGGGTCTACCAGTAGACTTTGGATTTCCATAATTCGCACTGTCCTTTAGAAAGTTGCAAATCACAATTTTACTGCGATTTACCTTGGCTGCGATCGCCCACTGTGACAAACCTTAATTATGGAAATCTAGAATTCGAGCACGCTCAACTTCGGTAAGTTTGCTTGCTTTAGGCATGGTGACACCTTTTCGCAGTGATTGCTAATCTCTAAACGAACTAAATACATTGGAATTACCCTAGATCTAACAATTTATACCCCCCTGGTATTTTAATTTTTGATCAAGTGTAAAAAGCTTCATTTTATAAAAATATCCATTTCTGAATAAATTGATCGGATTATCACTTTTTGTCTACATAAAGTTTTAGATTATAGAATTAGTAACCTGAAGGAAGATACGGTTTATAATGCATCCATGGCAAACAGTCTCTTATAATAATGTTTCGAGTGGACTTAAATTTTTGATCAGGATTGTATGCATTATATTGCATGATAAGATAAGCAACAAATAAGAAACGCTAATATATATATACTGTAGTGGATTCCGGGATGAATCCGATATCAATGAATAACAAACGCCAGGAATGGATAAGCAAAATAAATGTATTAACGTAATAATACAAACTAGTAATACGGGTTAGTAGATCCAGGAATGCGGGTTAGTAGCAATAATATATATACAGTCTTGGTATTGAAGTATCGCGGTATGACTCCTTACTGAGTCTACGTGCTCGCTAACTGTGACGCTTGCCGCCGTCTCTGTGTGTGACTTACTCTACTACTAATATACTCTACTACTCTTCTGTCGTTCCGTCTCGACTCCTTGACTCACTGTCCGAGTATTCACTGGTAGTAGTATATGTATTCCTTGGGTGAGTCCATTTGTGTAAAAAGCGGAGACCCCTTAACAGTTACTTTTTTCGCTTTTCTTCAGATTCTTCACAAATGAAATCGGGAGGAGAATCGAAAATGGTGTTAGATATTTGAGTTGTTTTCCTTGTTTTACATTGGTTGAGTAAAAGTTACGTATATTTGACTAGTCAGCTAGGGTTCGTGATAAATATATATTTTTTTATTTGTGTTTTCATATATATTTATCTATGTAAATAATGTGTCAGAAGTAATACCATATTGTATAATATTAAACAATTAGAAAAAAGGTTGGATCATTGTCGACAAAATGCTGGCAATAAGCTTTTGATAATTATAACACCACATTTCTGATGTTTATCTAACACTTGTCGAACTTTTCCAGTTTGTATTAAAAACAATCCAGTAAATTATGCCGTTAAAGTTGTTTGTATTTCAAATCCGTATTTTAAAACTTTTAAAGGCACTTTTATCGATGTTTCAAACATTAGCTTGATGGAAATCACCGAAAAAGATAGAATATATTCTGGAAAACGCATAATGAAAGAAGAAGGGAAATAGAGATAAAAGGAATGAAAATTCGTTTAGGTCTGGAAAAACCGACAACAAATAAGTCTTCCTTACTGTGAAATGAAGGCAAAGAGTAGAAAACAAATTAAATAAAAAATAAAGAGGAAAGAATCAAAGAGAAATATTTAGTTTCGGGTTTAAAACTACAAAACAAAACTCTGAGAAAATCTCTAACTCAAATCATATAAATATCCGATAAAATTCTATAGTAAAAAATGAATACTTATTTTTTTTTAAATATTATGATATTCTTTGATAACAATGCAACATTTCAGCGGTATATTTGTCGACTTCCCAAGATGTACGTTCGTTTTATATATGATTCTAGGTTTACCCGTTATACTCATTTGAATAAAGAAACGGCATAGCACGAACGAGAGGAAATATTGAAATCTCATGAGCGAAACAAGATCACACGAATGAGAAGAGATATTAGAATTTTGTTCTCTTTTAAGCGTTGAATAATAATAAAATCTTGAACAAAAATTGGGAAGAAGATGAAGATTTCGAAAATTCGATTATCCTCTTATTTAACCTTCTCGAAGTAAATTTTAGCGCTATTAAGTTGGCGTGTTTTATTCTATTTGAAATTAGAAAAATTAAGAAAAACCTATACAATAAAGCCTTGTAAAGATAATGTTATGATATTCCATTAGGCATTGCAGTTGTATGTAGTCCATATTGGTTCTAACATTGTCACTACTTTACGTAGCGAGCCTATATATAACGTCTTCTTATACAGATACGCTAATTAGTGGTAGCTCTAATATACAACTAATACAGGTAATTTATGTAAATCGAAGAAAATTGTATTACTGAAAAAATTATTAAAATTACTGTCCTTAATATATAGACTTTTAAAAATATTTTTAGCTATTATTGATATATTTTCGTAAATGTAATATATATATATATATATATATATATATATATATATATATATATATATATATACATAAATATATATATATACATATATATATACATATATATATACATATATATATATATATATACTTATATATATATATACATATATACATATATATATATATACTTATATATATATACATATATATATACATATATATATACATATGCAGAAATATAGTCTTAAATGTGCTATATTTATGGGATAATGTTCTCAATATAAGAGATAGACCGTGTGTAAATATAAAAGTGGACATGGAAGTCAGCACTTAGAGGCGACAGTCTGTTTCATGCTAGTGCAATCGACAGTCGTCTGACGATTGCACTAGCATGAAACAGACTGTCGCCTCTAAGTACTGACTTCCATGTCCACTTTTATATATATATACATATATATATATATATATATACATATATATATACATATACACATATATATATATATACATATATATATATATATATATATATATATTTATATATATGTATATAAAATGGAAAACAGTGGGAACACGAACAAATACATACGTATAAACTCTTAAATATTGATTTTATTCTACATAGAAATAATTTACAAAATATGAATGACTGGAAGTAGAAATCGTATAAAACTCCTGATATTACGAAGAGATAAAGCTACTATACCTGAGAGAGAAAAAAAGGACCTGACTTATTCAGTGGATACGGAAAATTACGGAAATGACCGGAAATAAATTCGGGATGCCGGAAAGTGAAGCAATTCGATTTCAGAAGAGAAATGCATCTTTTATTGGTCAGAAAGGAAAAATGGGAAAGCCACAAAAGATTCCCCATCCCCAAAAGTCGTCTGGATAGCAGACGACATAAAAGATAAAAATGGCCGAAAAAATATAAAATATCCATCAAGTCAGGCTGCCATTAAAAGCTGACGTTATTTGTAATGGACAGACTATATTTATGCAAAACCAAAAAGAAAGAAAAATTGGAGTTGAATATAAAAGTTTGAATGAGAAAGGTGTGTTAACATTATCTTCGTGAAGAAGGCAGACATTTTAATGCACAGTCAATCAGTTATTCGGGAAATAGGCGACTAGTTGCAGATCGTAACTCAATGTAGATGTAACAATGTAAACTTTGAAAAAAATATGAGGAATTGAGTGTATATTCCTCTTTTTCTGAACTTAAACATTCACATTATGTATTTTGACTAGTTTATCTTTTATCCTATTCTGTTTGATTTTTGTTTAAACCAAAAGGTCTTTTATAATTTTATAACTATTAAGTAAGATGCGTATACGATTTCTATTATTTATGTTCCGACTTATATCCACATCTTTTTTGTTTTTATTATAACGTTTCCTTCAGGCACCTGTCGATCCTAATAACACTTTATGCAATCTACCAGCTAGACTGCTCTCGTTCCGCTATTCATATTATGAATGAAACGCTTTAAACTTATTTAAAACTGTTTAGTTATTGCTCGCAAGGTATACACTTGGTCTGCATTACTCAAATATGGAACAATTATTACGTTGCCAAATTCGCGAAACAGTCCAGTAGCATTAGTAGCAGCTTGTCCTGGATATCTCGGTCTCAAAGTCTGCTCGAAAACGGAGGAGCCTATGAGCCCTGTAAAATATCGAGTGTAAACATGGATAACCAAAGAGTACTGCGTCGACTCTTATCTAAATCTTGGTCCAGGTTGCTAGAACACACTGTCGAAGGCAATCTTCCCCTATTAGTCCAAGTCCCCACTACCTCCCCGGGTTTGCTCATAAGAACTTATTGAGAGCATTAAACTTGTCGATAAAAACCCGAAATCGTTTGACATCCGGGTAGTTACTCTCCGATCTTTCCGCTTTCCGATATATATCTGGGTCAAGAACGGCATTCCAATCCGCTGCTAAAACCACCCGACGAGATATCGTTAAAAATGGCTGGATTTGTCGAAACAAATCACAAGTGTTTCCGTCCATAGCCACCCAACGCCCGTACGACAATTCGACTCTTGGGAAGTGACGATCAGATGCCCGATTCAATTCCTCCTGCCTCAATACAGTGGTCAAGTTCGTAAGACGTCCTCTGTAACCTAGTCCTAACTACCATAGCTTAGTCCTTCTTGATAAGCGAGCAGGCTAGCTTGTCCCTAGCTACGGTTAGTTCCCCACTATCTCCTGATCTGTTGATATCCTCTAATCTAGATTCGGCTACCGTTTGCGCTGCTAATCTGCCTCGATTGAGCCGACGACTATAATCAGCCGCAAATTGTCTAATGATACACGTAAGGTGGCCTCACCTCTTATTCCTGTCAGTTCCCACATTAATATTAGGAAAAACTTGTCACCAAAATCGTCCACCTCGAACGACTACTTGTTGAATTTCCAATAACTAATCAATCTACGATTAGGCTTATCTAAGTTTACTCGAACTCGAACGAGACTAGTGACCGTGTAAATTATCATATGGAAACTTAGTCTTTTAGAGTCCTAAATCGACTCTCTTAACTAAAACCCAGTCAATATAGTTCTTAACAACTACCGAATTGGGATCACCACTATTTTTCCAAGTCTACACTAATTCCACCGGGTATTCATTTCTAAACTTATCAACCAGATTAGACCAATCGATAAAAACACGAAATGGTTTAACATCCGCTCTTTCTACATTACGATATATATCGTGATCAAAGACTGCGTTCCAATCACTCGCTGAGACTACCTGCCGAGACGTCAAAAACAAAGTCCGCCCACCCGGCTCTTTCGTTGAGAGCGATCTCCTGTAAACAACAAACATTTACTCCGAGACGCTGAAGATTGCGAACGAGACTCACCTGCGACGAGCCAACCTAAGAGACATTGAGAAACACATAATTTATGTTTGAGATTTCTCCCTAAACATATTGGAAGGGAGGACACCTACTATCGATCCCATTGATACTATTCCCATGCCAATTTTGATGGTGCTGTCATTTCCCAGGGCCAGGTTAACTTAAGAGCCCAAAAAAACGGGACACGCCCGCAACAAAAATTGCTGAATTTTGCAAAGTACTCGTTTCCATAAACTGCTAACGGGGACGTTACTTTGAATACATTGTTGGCCTCCTCTACGATGCCTCACATCAGCCGTGGCCCTGAGCCAATCCTGATCACTGTGAGGAATCTTTACGTATTGGAGAAATTCCTTGGATCCTCAAGGTCCTTGTCCCGGAACATTTTTACGGATAGTATGTACTTGACGTCCGTAGTTCGACTCTAATCGCCTTTAGCAAGTTACGCTTGGCTCAAGGGCATACAACAGGCATTTATCCCCGTGTTATAGGCAGATTGTTATCCGTTTTCCTTTTCTCGTTTGATTACGGTTGACTTGCAGAATGTATGCCCTTTAATGAGGGGATGGCATAAGAAACATGTCAGGATCTGGATTAAATGATTTTTTGCTACAGGTTGCAGGGATTCTTTTTTTAATGTTAAACATGATGGCATAAGGGAGCTTGTGAATGGAGATGGAGCAGAGCGTTTTTGCCCTGTAGGTGAATAAGTGGCAGAGGTTGAGGGACAAGTAATTTTGGCTTATCGTTTCTGCAACTTTTCACTTAACTGGATCATATTCTCCCTCTTTTCATAGGAATGTTCAAATCTCTTGTCGATGTGCTGTGACATTCGTGCATAAGTAGGCTGAGCATCTTGATTTGGGACACGGAACAGTTAGTTTCCTTAACCGTGGAAGATTCAGGGGACTGAGGTCCCGATGTCCCTCAACCTCTACCAGCGAAGAGGCAATCCCATCTCGATTTCTGTACTATCGCGTGGCGTAGTGGGGAAGTAACCGTAGCTAGGGACAAGCTGGCCTCCTCGCTTTTTGCCAGGCAGAGGGTGATTTTCGCCGACACGTAGCGGAATTATAAAGGTATTATTCTTTGGATGAGAAGGGGCCAGGTGACCAGACTGCATGCACTTTCAAGACGATGGTTTTCCCCCCATCACTATCATCGTCTTATTCCCGCCACCATCATCCAGTCTGTTGGGAACGGAAGTGAAGCCCTGCTTGTTCAACATTGTATCGATCGTCCATTCCACATGCTTTTAATAATAAGACTTCCTGAATTTCGAGATAGAGGACTAAATGCTACCCCTTTATATGCGGAAAGAACCTCAAAAGCCGTCATCCTGGCCCTTTACCTTTGCCCATACTACGTCCTGTGTATGAGATCTCTACTACCACCGCTATAGACGCTTCCGGTGTGGGTAACAGAATGTAACATATGAAAAACCCGGTGCCATTGATGATTTACTCAGGTTATATACAATAGAACTTCAGAGATTTCTCCACGCTGTCTTTAGTAGAATGACAAATTATGTGCAAGCGCTTGCCGACAACAAAGACGGAGACTGTTCGCTTTACTAACTTCAGTAGTTCCTTTGCATCGAGCAAAAGGCACCCGTCATTGATAATATGAGCATACCCCCGGCCGTTTCAACAAACTCCGCCACGTTTATCTTTTACCTTAGACACCAGTGGGGACTTCCATCTAGAGAGTGATTCCCCGGCTATTGCTTTTTCTGCTTTATTTTTGTTCTGGACACCTTTTTCAGCCACCAGCATTTATTGGTCTCTGTTTTGGTCATTTTGAGCAACCATAATTTCAGTCTTCGTTTGGCCATTATCTGCCACCATATTTGTCCGACTTCATTAGTATTATGTCAATTTTGGCTTTCCATATATCCAACGTCATCTTTCGTTTTAGTGTGGTGTTTGTTTTGCGCGTTTTATATCACCCCATTTTCATACTTCTTTTGGCAATTATTGACCACCATCTTTTATCCATTATCATAACTTTTATCTCCGTCATTCGTTTAGAGTTGTGTTTCCACAGTTGACAATTTCTTGTCTGGTGTGTCAGTCTTTGAGTCTTTCCCCAATAGATCTTTCTTTATAGATCGATTTTTACCGGCCATGATGGTTGTTTTTTACAGAATTATTTTTTAAACAACAATCAATATCAAACGTTCTATAAAACTAAGGAAAAAAACAAAAGAAACGGAAAACAAAATTTAACATAAATTATTTAAGTTTCTTTAAAATACAGTGTAACGAAAAACAAACACGAGAGTAAAAATTAACGTAAAAGAAAATAGGGTCACAAAACAAAAATCAAATGATGGTTATACCAGACAAAGAAGCACGTTTGATTTTAGTCAAACAAGAAAAAAAACTTCGGCGTCAAATCAAAAACTAAAAAGTTACACGAGGAAAAAATAAAAGGCTTC
Organism: Acanthosepion esculentum; assembly: GCA_964036315.1. Taxonomy (NCBI): domain Eukaryota; kingdom Metazoa; phylum Mollusca; class Cephalopoda; order Sepiida; family Sepiidae; genus Acanthosepion; species Acanthosepion esculentum. Next base: position 44,165,749 of record OZ038493.1, on the reverse strand, counting down.
AAAAAAGTTTGAAATTAAAGATTCAAAGTAAATAAAAATAAAGATACAAACACTGAAAAAAAAATACACAAAAAGCTGTGTAAAGAGAACGTCAAGATAAAAAAAAATAAAGGTTCACCTCAAAGCAAAAAAATTCTAACTAAAAGAAAAGAAAAAGAAAAAGAATGATTAAGATAAAAAGAAAACAGTAGATTAGTGTAACTAAATGTTACACGAGAAAAAAGAAAATTCGACTGAGAGACAAGCGGCGAGGGAAAATAAAAGAAAACTCAAAAGAAAAATTCACAAAAAATCTTAACAGATAAAGTCAACAACTTAACGTAAACTCAAGACCGTCTTTAGCGTGCTCAAAGGTCTTTACCAGTAGCGGGCATTAAGCGGTCTGTTACTGGTAACAAAATCACGTAAACCCAGTGCCATAGGACAAAGTAATATTTATTTTGATTTGATATAAAAATGTGGCACAAGGCCAAAATGAAGAGTAAAGAGAAGGCAGGTCTTCAATCTTAAATTTAGCTAGCCATGATTACTGATATACAACAGTATTTCTTACACCAAAACAACACAATCTACTTACCATACTTACTCCAGCCACCATAATACATAAAAGTCACAATGTATACCTAACTAGTTCCCATATCTAGAATTCGTCTGTGGCGGGCTAATAAAACATTGAAAAATGAAAGCCCAATTAATAAAATTTCCATACAAGAAAAGCTATGTATAAAATAAAAAGAAAAACAGTAGATTGGTGTAACTAAATGTTACACGAGAAAAAGGAAAATTCAACTAATAGCCAAGCGGTGAAAGAAAATAAAAGAAGAAAAACACAAAAGAAATAGTGTTAGAAAAACCACCCCACAATCATTAAATGTGACAGAAAAATCATTTAAGTGGACAAAAATAAGACTGGACCAGGTAATTACGAACAATCATTCGACCAAGCACACACTCATCCAAAGACAAAAGCAAAAACGAAATAAACACTCGAGAAACGAAAGGCCACCGGCAGCTACCAGAAAACTAACATCGGCCACATAATTGTTGAGGGGAAATGGAATTACATTAAAAAAGTGGGGTCACAAATAAGAGATAAATAAGCATATATCACGTAAGCTAATTTACCTTCATGGAAGAAACTAAGGATAAAACAAGTCTATTTTTATTTCCCAATATCCAAATGCCTAACCAGTGTCAAAATGCCTTTACAAATAAGCTCTTTTTACGCGAGACAAACGCGTAAGATTCATCCATATTTTGCAAAATTCTGATTGAGGGTGCCGCTGTATTTCCGAGTTAATCCTGACCGTAAGCTGATGTTTAAAGTAGAAGATCTGTTGGGAAGAGGTAAACTTCTCATCCCCATAGAATTCCTTGTGTTGTTTCGTCCATATCACGACATTCATAACGCCTAGCAAAAAAACAAAAAAGGCAGTGCTTAGTCAACGTTCGTACCACATTTCTACAAACAAAACTGGCCTCGAAGACAAAGACCTTTTCACGCAGCCTGCGAACCATGATATCTTCAATAAACTTGCACAACGGGACGAGGACTCTGCAGTGGAAGAAAGTGTGACGCAGGGTTTACACTGACTCACCACAACTAGCGCAGTTTGGAGATTTTTGCAGTCCGCCGAACAGTCTTTTGCCGTCCCAGATGGACTTTCTTATCGCCAGCCAGGTGACTGTTGCCTCATCATTTGTGTGGCATTTCAAACCGGGCGCTCAAGTTCATATGGAGTGAGCCACCTGCTTCTTAAGAGCGAGCTAACTATCAGATCATCTTGAACTGACGCCTTAAATATCACGTTACATAATGCTTTATGGTACAAGACTGGACGTTGGAGAAGGCTTCCCGTAAGATGTTCTTAAGGGCAATCCGACATTCACGATAGAAGGAGCTCTCGCACACCTCAGAGATGGAAATTTCTTACAGGCTTCTTCCTTCCAGAATCTGCCCTCAAAATCCAATTTAGAAACGCGATGCGTAATGTATATTGACGAATCACAAAGCTAGGAACACCCAGATTTCCTCCGGAAGGGTGGAAGTAACAGATCTGCCGAAATACTTTGAGAACGTTGCGGTATAGTTACGGCAGTGGAGATACGGATAGTTGGTAAAGACGAATTTGTTAGATGTGAGAGGTATATACATCCGCCCTACCCTTTAAGGACAAATACCCCAGACAAATACGACTTCGACATTCTCCTGAAGATCCGATCCATTTATATCCAAGAGGATATCGGGACGGAATAAGAATCCAAATATCTTGACCAGCATGTCCGTCCAGAAAAAAAGCTTGTGAATAGAAACTCCCTTCCACGATTCCAGCCACAAGCCAACAGACATCGTGATTGAACTTGGCCCTTATCACAATCTCGTACGCGTTGATCACTTTGCCGACTTCCTCAATATTGGATCTACTCGACACAAGAACCAAAATGTCAGAATGGAGCGAGAAGATACGAAAAGCTCTGATTCCCCCACCCATTCACTTCCACCAGCGCACGTATACAGAAATCGCAGGTGCGAAAGTACGGCCGGAAACATCTGGCCGAAAGCAAAGCCTCCATAAATCGATGGCAAACCCTATCAGATACCTTAGACTTATTTAAATTGATCAGTGCAGCTTCACTTTCGATTTGATCGATGATCAAGCGTACTAAATAAAAGTTGTCCTTAATAGTTCTTTCACGAGTCTGTTTGGAGCCAATCAGACGAGAGAGGACAGCCTACAAGCGGTTGGCTAAAATTTTCAACTCTGTATTCAACAGCGTCAAACCAGAAAGTTACCTTTCCCATCCCCACCATTCATGTCCTTGCGTAGCAACTTGATAACACACCTGGTGAAGATTTAATGTAAATGGATGAAGCAGAGGTCTCTACCTCTGCTTCATCCATTTATTGAAAATCATCGCTAGCAGAGAAAAAGAACAGGCGACTGCCTCAAGAATACCATCGAATCCCGAAGTTTTTTTTTCGGCAAACCAGCTTCATCTTTTCCTAGATTTCCGAATCTGTGATAGAACCCTCGCACCCAGCCGCTTAAACCAGCACCAGGCCGGAAAAATCGGCCAATAATCGTCGAACTGAGCAGGCTCACTGGTGAACAGGTCGTTAAAGTAGTCACGAAAAGCCTTACATATGTCCGCGTTTGTTGTTAAGGTCCGCTTATCGAACAATGTGACTCACGTGATCTGTCTATTGGATGAATTTCTAAATTTCTCTGCACGCAATTAAGCGGCCATATTCGTCACCTTGCAATACATTCTTTTTAATCTAGCCGTAACTACCAGCGCTTGATACTTCTTGATAAGGAAGAAAGCCAACTCTGCCCTAGCTAAGGCTTTTTACCCACTATCACCAGATTTGATCGAATTTCACTCACATGCCGTTTTCATTGGTAACTAGATTGACTCTCTGACTATAGTAAGCAGCTAACGACCAAATAGTGGATTTTAGATTATCCCGCCACTTATTCCCAACCACAACTAACGACAATTCTCGCTGGAGTTTTTTCAGTTGCTGTTCCTGGAAATCTTGCTCACCAAAAAATGATGCGTTCAGTTTCCAGTAACCAGCTATCCTTACCTTATGCTTATCTAATGTTACACGAACCCGAACAGGTCTATGATCCGGATTAACTATTGAATGAAAAATTGGACAACATAAGAGCATTACGTCGATTCGCTTTACTAAGACGTGGTCGCGGCAGCTAGAACGCACCACCGGCGCCAATCTGCCTCAATGTAGTATGTTCAAGTACACACTACATCCCCGGGGTTCTCATTTCGATACTTATCGACAAGATCAAACTTGTCTATAACGTCCTGATATGGCTTCACATCTGGGTTTTTAGTACCCGATGTTCCCCTATAGGATCTATCTCGGGGTTAAAGGCGGCATTCTAATCCGCCGCTAAATCTACCCGACGAGAGGTTGAAAACGGCGCGATCCACCGGAACGAATCAGGACGCACCGCATGGTCCTTGGGCGCATAACCCCGATGAGACGAAGAGACTTATCATTTATATTAACATCCAGCACGCAAGGTATGACCGCATGATCTTCGAAGAAAAGAACACACGCCGCCTTTAAAAAAAAATATAAGAAGAATTTGTTTAAGTTTTATTAAAAAAAGTTACCAACATCCAAAAGGAGGCCCACACAAGAGCGTTCTATTTATATTTGAATTTACTATAACTAAAATACTTTTCGCCTTTAAACTTGCCTTGATGAATTCAGATTGAGGAAAGGAGTCGGCAATGACTAAGAAATATATTTTCCAATTGTCTTATTTTACTCAAACTGCCTTATCATTAGAATTATTCTGAGAAATATAAAAATATGTCGACATGGCAAACTAAAACAAATTCTCCATTTATATTTGAATTTAATGTACTTAAAAACCATATCGCTTTTAAACTTGCCTTGATAAAGTCGGATTAACGAAATATATTTTCCAGTTGTCTGCTTTTTATCCAGATTTTCTTATTAACAGAATTTTTCTGTGAAATTTAACACACACACACACACACACACACACACACACACACACACACACACACACACACACACACACACAATGGAATTAAAATAAAAATTAAAAATATATTACACAGATGGAATATCTATTAATATATGCGTTTACAAATATTTTTCTTCTCGTTTACAACAATCACGGCAAAATATTAGTTTAAATATTGGCATGTTAATGAAATGTTCTTTTTTCATTCACATCAATCGGGACATTTTACATTACATGAACGTCAATTAAATAGCATGTAATTCGAAAATAAAAAAACAATAGTTTTCGTCGATTTTCTTTAAGCTCGACCTACATAGATATCCATCGTAACGACTCGCAAGATCATAGTGTAAACATAAGTATTTATTTTCGGCTCAAGCTATTTACAGAGGGCCGACTGTTTAATAGGGATAAAAGGCAAATTAAAGATCAAAGAATTACTACCTAGGAATTAATTGCCACTGAAAATGATTACTCTAATTAAAAAGATCAAGATAATATCCTCATTATTAATACAACGAAATATCAAATATGTTGCCGATCGATCAGGTAAAAAATAGGATTTATAGTTTTTGATGTGAACGTTTCTCATCTGTAGGTCAGTTGTTGTAGTAGCTGTCACAACAGATTTCGAAACATAAATAGTATGTGAAATCAGGTCTCAAATATAGTTTATTGTTTTTAATTAGCAGAATGAGGGTTTTACATTAAAATGAAAGCAATACTTATCAGAAGTTAATAAAGGAATGTAAGATTTATTAGTTTAAAATACGTGTTTGATGAAACAGGCTAGGCTCAATCTTGTCTCCATAATTTCAAAATACGGTTATTTCTCATTTTACAATGATGTTATCCCTGTACAAGGCCTAAGAGTCACTCGAGGCAGAGGTTTACTGCGTAAGAGTCACATATGATATAACTGATCTTTAAGCGTTTGCTATAATTCTGTGTCCCTGTTCTACCATTACATCACACAATTTGTTAGGTCACTTCTTGTCTCCATCTGTTTTTCTCGCCCTCGTTATCTCCTGTGTGTTTTAGATTATCCAAACAATTTATTTCCTATTAAATGTGCTAGTAATTTCAACTGCTTTTTCAAGTATGTTTCCGTATTGTTCTCATTTTCTTTAAAAATTAATATTTTCGCATATACTTCGGCTTATTTTTCTCATCATCCTTCTGTAGAACCACATCTCCATCACTACATATCTCTCCATCATCTATGAGGAAATTGCCCCAAATTAACTGCCATATTTTTCGCTAATTATCATAAGACTTATGCTGTGTTGTTAGGATAAAGTTGAAACAAGTTGGGCAGTATTTGCTTTTCTAGTTTATTATTTTACCAAGATTTCAAATGTTCATTAATGGCTCGAGAACGTCGTTCATCTAATTTTCTCCTCGTTTATATCAAACCGTCAAACGAACATGACAAGTACATTTCTTTAGAACCTAGCATAGATTTCGTCTAGTCACAAACGGAAATTTGATTAACATCTTCTGAGTTCCAAAGCAGCTGTCTGCGCGAGTCATTGAATCAAGCAAAGCAGAACATTCCTCGTGACGTTCTTTGACGTTCAGCCGCAAGTTAGAAACGTAATCGAATTCACAGCGACGCTGATCCGACATTCTTCCTGAAAAGTGGACAACATCGGTCCTTTTAGTCCGTAATTTGATTCAATCTAACGGTGACGTTGCCCAGCATAATTGATCTAAAACAGAAGTACGCATAAGCAAACGACTGACTCGAGTAATCATCAAAGCCAAGCACCCCCCCCACAAAAAAAAAGGACGGAAACGAGAAAAAAAAAAGGATTTTCTAAAGAAAATTTCTAGTGAAAATTGGTGAAGAAATTTATTTACACAACAAAATTATTTGAGCATTATTTGGAGTTATTTCTCGTTTTGCTAAAATAATGTTTTCTATTGTCAAAAAATAAACTGGAGTGTATAAAAAAAAACTATATTTATACACAACCACAAAAGAACTGTAAGCAGGAATTTATACTTATTATGATATATATATATATATATATATATATATATATATATATATATATATGTCTATTATTATCGCCTCTCACTCTCTCTCTCTCTCTCTCTATATATATATATATATATACACACACACACACATATATATGCCTATTAGTGTGCCATATATATATATATATATATATATATATATATATATATATATATATATATATATATATATATATATTCACGCACACACCTATGTTATAAATTTAGGCATTTAAACCAGAGATTTACAACAATTATTGATTCAGAAAATATCAAAATTTTATTTCAAATAATTTTTTTATTTTTCCATATACTATTATTTATTATTTAATTATTTGTAATCATTCTCAATCAGTTTTCTACGACGAGCAATTGATTTGTGGAATTGAAATAATGAAAACATTAACCAACACATATAGTTCGTCTAAATTATTTAACCAAAGTTATTTGTATGAATACATATATATATATACACACATATTTTTATGGCCTATATATATATGTTATATATTTTTGTCATCCACGGACAGACAGTTTCGCTGTTTCCCAGCTCATCATTGTGGCTAGACATTCGGTTGCCTCTAGCTAGGATCGAAACGCGACTGAATTTGCGTCGGTCGGAACTTCTACCACTAAGCCGTCGTCACACGACAGGGATGAAGGTGAATTTTAGCGTGTTTATTTTTAGATTTATATAAACACACAATGACTGACAGTGACTCAATTCTTCCCAAGAGTCGTGCAATATATATATATATATATATATATATATACACACACACATATATTATTATGGCCTATATATGCGCATTATTATACCCGACACACATAGATATATATACATATACATACATATATATACATGTATATATATATATATTTAGTATGCCCTATATACATGCACACACTCACATATATATATATATATATATATATATATATATATATATATATATATATATATATATATATACATATACATATACATATATATATATACATATACATATATATATATATATATATATATATATATATATATATATATATATATATATATATATATATATATATATATATATTATGCCGTAATCATCTTTTTCAGTCAACGGCCTGTAAATAATTTACACGACTTCCCGATTAATACTGCCGAAAAAGTTTAGACGATATTTAACTATAATGCAACATTAATAGGAAATACTTGTATCTTTTTCATTGTATCATTCTGTATAATCGTCCAGTAGACAATTTACTGTTGGTAAGTTAGCAAATAATGATATCCCGCCCTTGATACATATCCTGTCCATTGTAGTTGTATAATCTTAATGGTGAAGACACTTTCCAGTTTGAAGACATTGGTTTGTATAATGAATTAATTCGAGCGCATTTCATATTAAAGTGGAATTAATGTAATAAGCCGAGGTACTACACGTAGATGACCAAGTGTTCGGCATCTCAATGCCAAATTAAAAATTAAAGCCACTGTGCTAACAAAATTGATTTTTTCTACGCTTTTTTATATCAAACATAACATTTTTTTTTAATCAAGTGTACATCAATGTCTAGTTGGTAGCTTTTATCATATCTTTATTTTTTTCCCCTATAAATTTAATGATAATTGAATTATTTTATAATTTTATTTTCGTATCCTCTTTATGCATGTTTAATTTATTTCTGAATTGTCGAGATTTGATTTTCAGTTATTTTCGTTAAAATCTCTTGATTAATGCAACACAAACTTACAGACAAGGGAAATATTAATCGAAAAGGTTTTCTTTAACTGTTTAGGCAAACACAGTACACACTTATTCTGCAGCCATTCTATATTGGCAAATGCGATCTCGGAAAATTACATTATTATGCTAAATAATATTGAACAAAAAAAGGAGACGAACAGTTTATTTTTTGCATTCCTTCTTTGTTTCTCTGTACCTGTCCCTGTGTCACTGTGTGTTTGTCTTTTTGTATATATATATATATATATATATATATATATATATATATATATATATATATATATATATATATATATATATATATATATATATCGGAATGGAATATATATATATATATATCGGAATGGAATAAATTATGACCGTAATGGAATAAATTGTGACCATGGAATATTAGTGCTTAAGCCTTTTTATTATATATATATATATATATATATATATATATATATATATATATATATATATATATATATATATGTATATATATATATATATATATAATAAAAAGGCTTTTATATATATATATATATATATATATATATATATATATATATATATATATATATATACACGCTCACACGTACACATACATACATACATACATATCGTGATTGTCATCGTCTTTCGCCATTCTCTTTCTCCGTACTGGTGGCGGTAGCTGAGATGGAAATAAATCAAAGAGCGTTTGATGAGGGCTTTAGCGTGAATTTGATTTTGGTGGAGAGATTTCTAACGCGGACAGATCAATACACTTATTCAAAAAACAACAATGGGTTATCATGAAAAGGCGGATGCAAGTTCGAATCCTTCAGGACGGCGCTTTTATTTCTTTAATAAGATTAAAAAATGAACATACTGTTAAGTATATAAACAAATATAGGTAAATTATTCATCAGATTTATGGACAAATATTTCACGAAATCAATTTACCTTTCCAAAAATTCTCAAAGGAAAATACTTAATAATTAAGCTAGAGCTTCCTGCAAAAACATCCGTCAAATTATGTAATAAAACACAGTAGAAAAATCATCCGCATGAATCATTCGCCATAAAACATGTAAACGCTGAAAATTATGAATTTAAATAATAATAATATTTCATCTTAAATAAACATATAATCAAGAATATTAAAAAAATACGAAACAATTTTAACATATAATCAAGAATATTAAAAAATAATTTGAAATGAATCCAAACTGATCATTATCTCACTAATGAATGAATAGTAAACGCCTGTGTAATTTGATTTTGCTGTTTAAATATTTGAATATGCTGTATAACACAAGGGTAGACATTTTCCAGTTACAAAACGTTGAAAACTGGAAACGATGACAGTGTTAAAATCAGAACGAACACTGAATTACGAAAGAAAATTCGGCAATATTTAGAATTACGCGAAGACTTGTATAATGATGAGAATGACATAGCCAATAATTAACGACTGAGTATGTAGATGAAGTGTTATTATATTTGATGAAAGTATATAACAAATTCGAACGGTTATCGTTACTAAATATTTCAACGAATTTATTCACAAGCCCTTCAGAGTTTACGCGCCAAAATTTCCTTGATACTCAGCATTAA
>OZ038493.1:44140878-44150878 GCA_964036315.1 Acanthosepion esculentum | reverse complement strand
TAAAACATTGAAATAATTTAACCTCGAACAACGGTCAAGCAAGAAGATTTTATGTATGGAATTCTTTATTTAGAACTATCAAACAATTGTGAATGACATACCGGGAAAAGATGAGGGGTCAGTAGCTCTGTATGCCAACGGTTAACGCATGCAAGTGGGAACACAGGCAGACTTTTGGTTATACAGAGGCGGCATACAAAGGGGTGCCGTTATTCAATTGCAACCATGTACACCCATGCAATGCCGGTTGCCTTGGCTACAGCATATATATATATATATATATATATATATATATATATATATATATATATATATATATATATATATATAAATATATATATATATATATACATATATATATTACAGTACCAAATAAGTATTGAGAATAATTATATTATGTAATTATTTAATATATAATTATAAGTATTGAGAATAATTCTACATACATACATACATATATATATATATATATATATATATATATATATATATATATATATATTACAGTACCCAAATAAGTATTGGGAATGATTATATAATATTATATAATATAATTATACAAAATATAATTATAAGTATTAAGAATAATAGTACATATACATACATATATATATATATATATATATATATATATATATATATATATATATATATAACATTCATATACATAAATATATATATACATATATATATATATATAATCATATATATATATATATATATATATATATATATATATATATATATATATATATATATATATACCTATGTGTGTGCGTTCATTTAAAATTAACTCTTAATATAGTGAATGGATTTATTTTGTTCTCGTTCTGTCATGTCTTGGCATATCTGGTCTTGTTCTTTCTGTACATTTATTTGGTGATCAGTGGAGAAATAGTTTGTATTAACTTTTATAAAGAGGTATTTTTTAGTCATGATCAGTGGAATGGGAATGAATCAATTTTCTCTCATAATCTACTTACAATAAAGTAATCTGCTAGAAATTCTTTAGAAGATTAACAAATTCGACAGTCAGAAGCCTAGAGTGCGCAAGAAATGAAAAGTTGTGAAGACAACAACAGAAATGATAACATTAGTACGATTGTAAATAATGTAAACAAATAAACGGACATCAAAAGTTTTGCGGAATAACTTATTTGTAATTATATGCCTCACCCGTTGGCTGAGATAGTCAGTCTCAGATTTAATTCAATTTCATCTGTGAAACAAGAAAACTTTAAAACAAAGTAAATCGCTGACGAAAAACTACGTATAGGACCGAAAAATAACAAATGAAAGGAGAAAAAACATTAAAATTAATAATTAATTGACGAATTAGAAAAAAAATAACATAAAACACAACAGGATTTGATTTTTAAAAAATGCTTTCTAGATGAATACCGACTGAATAAAAACAAAAAATAAATAAAACGAGGGAGTAATGAATGAACAAAGATATAATTAAATAGATAAAGACGGTGTAGCGAATCAGATCGGCTAGTCTATATGATTAATTCATGAAGAATATGTCATTTTCGTTTATTACCAAATTCGTCACGATTCTTCTGTTAATCTTGAGAGTAATTATACATTTTATTGCTCAAAATAGAGTCAAATAAAGTTGTAAAGACCTCGAAGAAATCCAGTAAGATAACTTTAAACATTTCTAAGATGCTACTTTTCAGAGCATAATCTAACAGTTGGACAATTTTGCTGTTACACGCTTTGGAGAATTTTCCTGTTACACCAGGTATATAATTCTATTAACATAATTATTTCTTCAGATTGAGAAAGACTTTCAGTGGAGGATACGCGTTACACTGAATTTTTCCACATTGTTATTCTGTTATCTAAAGAATGGGAAAACATTAATGTGCATATAACATTAAATATACCGGAAAAGTAATGGAAAAAGAAAATTAAAGAATATTTCCTTGTCTTCGTGAATGAAGAGGTACGAAAAATAAACAAGGTAATATAAGGTAACTGAATAATCAACGCTGATCTCAGTCGAGGTCACAGAGCCGTTGCAATTTCCACGTTCTTATCCTTAACTGCATAGAGATATGTGCTTTGGCAGTGCTAAAACCGTTTCACCTTCTCGTAAACTGGCTGCCACATTTTAATAAGGGGGGAAACCGTATCTTTCTCAATGGTATTTATGTGAAAGTTAATGTATAGTAACATGTCTCTCTGATTATGTCCCTCTGAACCGCTATCCATCAGAAAACCTACACATGCCTAAAACAAAAAAGAAAGAATAAAGAAAGAAAAAAGAAAAAAATAGAAAGAAGAAAAAGATAGAATGAGAAAGAGAAGGAAAAGAGAAAGAAAAGATAAAAAGAAAGAAAAGGGAAAAAGAAAGAAATGAGAAAACGAAAAAAGAGAAAAAGAAACAAAGAATGAAAAAGAAAGAGAGGAAGGAAGATAGAAAAATAGAAAAAAGAAAAAATGTAAAAGTAAAAAAGAACAAAGAAAGAAAGAACAAATAAAGAGGGAAAGAAAGAATGAAATTCCACAACAAAAAGGAAAGAAATATATTAAAAGACAGGAATGAAAGACTAATCTAATTCTGAAAATCTTGACCTCATAAATAAATTCATTGACAAGAAAAGGAAGAAAGCGAACAAAAATATACAGAGATGAATGAGTAAATGTAATACAGAATCCTAAAGGATCTAATTACGGAGAGACTCCAGAATGACGGAAAGAAATGCGTGTACAAGGAGGAGGAGAGAAAACATATATGTTTTTATGTATCTGTATTAGTGTATGCATATGTGTGTAAATGCCTCAGTGAATGTGTGACTATGATAAGGACTTTGTGTGAATGTCGCTGAGCTTTTAGAGTAGTCTCTGTTTCTCGAAACCGTACAAACAACTAAAAAGATCTGAGTTTAATTCGGGCACAAAAATACTTGGTTTTTTATAACCGCTTATAGATAAGCATATTGGCTGCGCAGTTGAATGAAAATAAAAATGACTGACGACAGAAAATGAGAAAAGAGACCTGCTTTGATGTCGGGTATGGAAAGACACAACACTTAATTCGATAGAATCAGTCGTATTCAATATCCAGTTGGAAAAGTAACTGCAATATTATTATCTTCATCTTTCCTAGAAATTACCCAGGACTACTTATCATGAATGGATCAGTCCTTTCATAATGGTAAGAAGGGTAACTGGCTCTTACCACAAGATCTCCTCTTTTGAGAGTTACTTCCTATAGAAAATATACTTTGTTTTCTTTTTGGTTAAGATCAAACGCTTCTGCATGTTAGGGCACCTCGAGGCGGTGTAATAGTTAGCAAGCTTGACTTGCTAGAACAGTTACGACTGAGTAGTGAGTTCGATCCTCAGTGGGTGCCTCTTACTTTCGGCCTTGTGCCACATCTAAGCTACGTTTGGAAAATCGTTATATTTGGGCACCTCGGGGCGGTGTAATGGTTAGCAGGCTTATCTCGCTGGAACAATTACGACTGAGCAGTGAGTTCGATCCTCACTGGTTGTCTCATACTTTCGGCCTTGTGCCACATCTAAGCTACGCTTGGAAAATCACTAAAACACTTCTGTAGGTTGTCTCTTCCTTTTACTGGAGCATGTGGTTTCCGAAGCTATCTGGGCATATGTACAGTGAAAACGTAACACAGAATCACCCTCGGCTTTTACTCTCAGATGCTCTGTTCACCTGAGTACCTTTTTCTTATTTGATTTAGATGTCTTTTATGTACTCATGTAAAACCTTTTATCAGGTACTTTCTCATATGTCTCTCCACAACCCCATCTTCGCACCATTCGTTTCCATTTTTATAAGGTCGAAATAACACCTTTTTGTCGGGTTTGAAGTATTTGCTGGTATGGGATTTTTTCTTGTTTTCGATCTTTTTTTATTCGGCAGCAGTTTGCCAAAAATCGATCTAATTTTCCTTGCGAACATTAGTTCTACGGGGGATATACGTGACGCCATGTTAGGATTATGTGCCACCCGATATACACATAAACATGGCTGTAATAACATATCCTTAGTTTCAACTTCACTGGTTGTTTTAATACTCTTTTGAATGCATCGACGAAGCGTTCTGCTTGTTCATTCGATCTTGGATAGTAGGGGAGTTTCGATATGTTGAATCGCAAATGTTTTCCAAAACAATTCAAATACTATCGGTGAATTGCGTGCCTCTGTTCGAAATGTTATTATCCGCGATATTGTATCTAGCAAACAATTAATGCAAGAAATGTATTGTAATTGTAGAAATTGTTCTCTAGCATTTTAAACTTTCTGGCCATTTGGAAAATCTGTCGACGAGTATTATGTAGTAGACATCATTTATCGGTCGCGCGAAATCGATATGTAATCTCGGCCACGGTGTGTCAATCTGTGACCAACGAGGGAATTGAACTGATGTTGGTTTTGCTAGCATCACACAACCTCTGCACGCTTTTACCGATCTCTCTCTGTCTTCGTCTATATTGGGCCAAGAGATATAACTGTGGATGAGGGATTTCATTCTACACATGCCTGGATGACGTCCAGGAAATTATTTCAACATCCTTTTCTGTATAGACGTAGACATTACCAGTCTTTCGTTATGTATTATAACCTCATCGCAGATTGAGAAAAAAATCTCACCGTCAGTTCCTGATTTAATTTCATTTTTCTTCATTTAATTTCCACCTCATTTGTTCCATGTTCTCTGTTAAAGATATTCACCTGAGCTATTGTTTTAATTTTATCCAGCGTCACCGGTGGACAACGTACGGTATTGCAGAGAACATTATTTCATTCTCAGCTGTCAGTGATGCAATTATCATACCTTCTAAAGGTATGAATCTCGACAAACTATCTGTGCGACTTTGCATTTTTGATGACAGGAATTCAGTTTTAAAATTGTAATTCAACAGAATTGTCCTCCATCGCTGTAGTAGAATCGCTGTATGTGTCGGGGTATTAGACAATGGTCGGTTGTTTGTATGAATGAACTTGTGAAATTTTTCCACAGCAAAATATATATTCCTAAATCCTCTTAATCTTGTTATAATTCTTCTCATAATAAATTGAGATTTTCACTTTATATTAAAAATTTCATCTAACTAGGCGATCGCGAGTTTAGATTACTCAGCATTATGTCGATTGCTTGCCGAAAGGTAATTTGTTAAACTTGTATAATTCCTTGTGGGTATTGATTTTTAACAGTTTTGAAAATTCTTCGTCAAGTTGGATTTGTAAATATGCGTCTGACAGGTCCAAAATTAAAAAGTACTTTCCGCCACAGAATAAAATATCTTCTGGGAATGGCAGTGGATAATTGTAAGTTTGTAGGCAATCATCCAGCCTGATGGAGAAATCGGTACATACACGGAATTTTTTATTTTTCTGTTTCAAGTAGAGAGTCGAGTCGGGGAGGCCCAATCACTATAATCTAATTTGGAGATCGCTACCATATTTCCCAAGCGATCTAATTCCTTGTTTATCGTATCCAAAGCTGAAAAGGGCACATTCCTCTTTGGTTTAAAATTTACTACCACTTATTTGTAGTTAGTATTTGTGTATCTTCCTAAAAGAAAAATACATCCGGCAGCTGATTTTTCAATTCTTCTTAGTTTTTCAGATTTCCTAGAAGAGCCCTGCAGTTCATAACAAAGAGAGTTTATGGGAAAATCCCATGAACTGAACAACTGCATCCAATCTGCTCTGAACAAATTATATATTCTTTCCATCACGAACGCTTTCGCCATCACCGTTTTCCTATAAAACGACACATCTGATGTGAACTCTCGCTTGAATTTTATTTTCTGCACAGTATCGATCTGAGCAATGTTGGGGGTAATCTTTATATTGTTTTACCTATCATTGCCGTGCTTCTTTGTTTATAATAGTCAAATCTACCTGAAATTGTATATATTTTTTATTTTTAGGGTTTTAAATTTTCTTTTTTTTACCCTTGTCTGTGCTGTCTGTCATTGACGTTACGTTTATAGTACTCTCGAATTTTGATAATTTACTCATTTTATAATATTACAATGCGAACTCTTGTGTCCCACATTTCCACAGTCGAAACATTGTTCTTAAAAGAGCAGTTCCCCTTGAAAGGTAGTTCGCCGCATCCGTAACCTGGGTATGATTTTGTAAAGTATTCTGTTTTCCCATCTGCTTTGAGACGAACCAAAATTATGTGAGATAGATATTTTTCATCAATTCTTGCCGTATCGCGTTATAAGTCCACTGATCTTTGACACTCTTCAGATACAGCATGCAAGGTCAGTTTTGAATCATCTTCAAGATTAGCCAAAATTATAGAACACATTTTCTCATCCATATTTGCCGTCAACCCTTGCACGAAGATCAAGCACTTAAAGATGTCGGGTGTTAGTTCGCTTAACTTGTCATATTCCCTGATTATGATACTATCATAAATGATACAATCTTCATATTTTTGTTTTTTAAAAAAAAAATTTAGGCAATGCCAACGCATACTGAACAGTGAACTTCGTTCACTGAAAATTTTACTTAAGAACGTAATAGTATATTCATACGATAATTCACTCGATTTTTCCTGCAGGATGTATTTCATGTATCCTAACTTTCTTACTGACAGGCGCACTTTTTTCTCATCCGACCAGCTTATACAGTTATTTTATAAGATTTCCTCACACCATCTGTAGTATATTGCAATCATATCGTCTTCAGCCTGTTATATTTAAATTCACCAACTACATTTCATGTGAGAAGAATGTGACATAACTTTGTTACTTTGTTGCTCTCCATAAAAAAAACATTACTTTTTTTGCTATTGTTATTGTTTCAACACTGTTTCCTAGACTTGTTGTTGCTGTTTTTGTTGATGATATCGTTGTTGTTGCTGTCGTTGTTGTTGCTGTCGTTGTTGTTGCTGTTGTTTTATTAATTACTGCATTCAAGCCGTCCATTTTTAATTGTTTGACTTGATATATTTCAGTTATTTTAATGTTCCGTTGCTTCCGGTGTAAGTTTTTTTTCCGACGTCTTGATTTCACAAGTTGGAAAAAAAGAATCTTTGTTCATCACTATTATAATGAATAGTGAGTCAACCTCGTCGTCAACTGTTGTGATGTGAATTCGGGCAAGACACAACACTTAATTCGACAGTGTTAGTCGTAATAGTAGTATTCAATACTCAGCTAGAGAAATCACTGCAACAATATTATCCTGCCATTTTAAAGTTATCCAAGGACTACTTATCATGAATGAATCAGTCCATTCATGATAGTAAGAAGGGTAAGTGACTCTTACGAAAACAGGAACAAAATAACAATTCTTTCGTTAGAAAGAGGCGAAAGTGAGAAACAAACATTTTGGGTGTTGACCATAAAATCTGGTAGTGCTGGAATTGTGTAGATAGTAGAAGCGAAACTGGATGAAATCAAGGAAGTTTGAAAATATCCACGTTACTGGGGTCTCAGAAAGATTCTGAAAAATTTGAGATGTGCTGTCACCTAAATCCGCATTATTAGAAACTACATCTATTCTGTGAATATGCAAACGGATTTAATCTGATAAGTGATGAGAACAAAGAAACTAATAAAAAATCAGCATGATGAGATCAAAGTTTATTTTCTGACCTCGGACCTCTATCTTCAAACAAAACGTAACTTAAAATATTGAGTGGTGGCCGAGCTTGGGGAACAGAAGTACCGGCCTCATTGCATTAGATTTGCCCCTGGCCATAGTGCATGCTCATGGGCTCCCCACATCAAAATAGTCCTACGTCAAAACCTGTCAACAGCAGGAAATCCCCTATGGCGCCAAAGTTGATGGGAAATAGATGTCAGCGCGGACTCGGCAATTTTTTGAATTGTTCTGCATTTCGGTTATATATCGTCAACGTGGCTGGGAAGTAGATATATATATCAAGAAATTATCCGCATTAGAAAAAAACCTTTGCATATTTTTGATCGAATCATAAAACAATGACGAAAGAAATAACGATGAAAAGAAAGAGAAAATTTTTAAACAAATGATGGCAAACCAAAAACCATTCAAGTTACACGTGAAAAGAAGAATACAAGCGAATATTTAAGTGTAAAAAAGGAAACCTAATTCTTCATATCTGTTGTAGCATACCTAGAGAGGATAATGGGTATCCCCCCGTTTCCATAAATACAGTAGGGAAAACTTCACGTGGTCTAGAGTTGGAGATTCGTCTCCAGCGGTGCTGGCCAAACTCTCTGACTCCGGGCAAAGAGGATTCCCAGACGAGACTATATCGAAGGAACGATTCTCGTCTCGTGAAACAGCTAAGCGACCTCGATTTATACGGGGTTTATGGGAATGTTTTGGCCGAGGCTACGAGCAGGGATACTCTACATTAAATTCGGCCTTGTGCCACATCCGCCCGCATGGGGCGGTTGGTAGTTATCCTAAAGTGTGAGATTCCTCTCCAGACTTGTTGGTCAAACTTTCTGACTCCAGGCAGAGAGGATCCCCAGACGAGGCTATATCGAAGGGGGAATCTCGTCTCGGGAAACAGCTACCCGATCCCGTTTTATACGAGGTATACAGGGAATTTTTCGCCTTGGCTACGACTCAGATACCCCACATCTGACTGCCTGGAGCGGTTGGTAGATATCCTAGAGTTGGAGAGTCATTGTGGAATTTGCTTGAGTCACTTCTAGCGGAGGACTAATTTTCTTCGCGCCGCCGGCGAATCTTTATGTATTGTTCTTGTCCTAGGTATTATCGTTCATTACCAAACTTTGTTTGATTATTGGATTCAGTAACCTTCCCTAGGTTAAAATATTTTAGCGACATGGATTAGCCAAAATTACAACAATATCAAGGAAGAAAAAGAAAGAAAATGGGAAGGAAAATTATTACGAGTAAGACAGAAAAAAGAGGAAAAATAAGAGAGAACAAAAGTTATAAAGCATATTGAAAGACACGAGAAAGTAGGAAAATGATAGGGTAAATACAGTATGAAAAAATAAAAGTCAGAATAAATATTAAAGGGAAAACAAAGGAAGATAAACGCGAAAAACTAAAAGCAACCTCAATGAAAGAGAAAAGAAGGAAGGAAAAACAAAAAAAAGAAAACTAAAAGAAGAAGCAATGAAAGTCAGGAGAAAGAAAAAAGGAAAGAATAAAAAGTAACGCAATGAAAAAGAAAACAAACGACTGAGGCAACGGAGTAGCCTGGAGGGAAGAGATAAATTTGTACGGGAGAAAGAATGAGAAAGAAAGAAAAACGAAACAATGGTGAAAGAATGTAGGAAGAAAAAACGAAACAATGATGAAAGAATGAAGGAAGAAAGAAAAACGAAACAATGATGAAGAAATGAATGAAGAAAATACGAAACAACGATGAAAGAATGAAGGAAGAAAGAAAGAAAGACGAAACAATGATTAACGAATGAAGGAAGAAAGAAAAACGAAACAATGATGAACGAATGAAGGAAGAAAGAAAAACGAAACAATGATGAAAGAATAAATGAAGAAAGAAAAACGAAACAATGATGAAAGAATGTAGGAAGAAAAAACGAAACAATGATGAAAGAATGTAGGAAGAAAAAACGAAACAATGATGAAAGAATGAATGAAGAAAGAAAAACGAAACAATGATGAAAGAATGTAGGAAGTAAAAACGAAACAATGACGAAAGAATGAATGAAGAAAAAAACGAAACAATGATGAAAGAATGAAAGAAGAAAGAAAAAAGAAACAATGATGAAAGAATGAAGGAAGAAAGAAAAACGAAACATTGATGAAAGAATGAAGGAAGAAAGGAAAAGAGTAAATAGAAAGTAAAACGTGTATTAAAAAAGACCAATGAAGTGTAAAAAAAGGCTAAGGAAGACATAGAAGGAACGAGACTAAATACAAATACAACAGAGAAAAGAAAACATTAATAGAAAGAAGAAAAGGAATGAAATGAAATAAACTGACATCAAGAAAGAAAACAAAAAAATTAAATAGAAAAAAGGAAGGAAAAGACACGCACGCATACTCGCAGGTAAACACACACAC
>OZ038493.1:44103378-44138378 GCA_964036315.1 Acanthosepion esculentum | reverse complement strand
TTTTTTAAATCCACATTACAAACAAAAAAGTTTGCGGTACCTCTCCTCTTTTTAATATACACACTTTTCTCTCGTTGGAACCATTATAAACTCTTCATTTTATATATATATATATATATATATATATATATATATATATATATATATATATATATATATATATATATATATATATATATATACTAGGAAAGGTTTGTTCGTACATATATGTTACACTCTGTGTGGTTACGGTCAAACTTTTTTCTCTACAAACATTGACACAGCTTAAAACCCTGGCGAAAGGCAATTTTTATTCTCGATTTCACGAGCCGATAAACGTAATACGCAATGTTTAATAATAACAAATAACACTCGTGTAATGCCAAAAGCACTCAGTTGTGGGCTTTAAGAACTCTTTATTCAGCTGAAAATACAAGGTTCGCATATATTGTCCTTTTATAGTCCCAGTAAACAGAAGTAACGTTCACAAAGGGGAGAGTAACAAAACAAACAGAGACCACTATTCATTATTCATAACAACGGGTATAGACTAAGAGAAAAAACATTCAAAGTAATATAAAATGCCGAAATAAACAAATCCATTAATGTTTTAGAAACTAACAGACACTCGCCAATATATAGATAGATAGATAAACCACCGACTATGTAGCCATTAAATATAAGGTTTATAGTAATACGAAAAAATGTCGGATGTATAACGAGACAGGAATAGCTTAAAATTAAAGTGTTTACGTTTTGGATACGAAAAAAAATACTTAGTAGATATAGATAGACATTGAATGAACTCAAGGAAAAATTGAATATTTCTAAAGTAGGATAATCGAGACATGTATGATCATTATGGCAACCTGTGGCCTTATTAGTTAGGTATAATTACCTTGGAAGTGGTTTTCTCGATGTAGAATGAGAAAACTGTAATTTCGAATAGGGATGGATGGCACACTCTCCTTAGCAGGATTCTCAATCTCTACGGTAGACATTAATTTCAGAGATAAAACAGGGAAAGTTGTATCCAATATAGCAAATATAGAATTAAGTGGAAAAGAGAAACAGACAGGGAATTAAAATAAATAAAGAGAAATAAATAAAAAACATTCTAAATCAAAAAAGTTTTTTTTAAATTATACAACGAATGGAATTTCTTTCAATATATCAGATTTATCGTAGCAATGATTCTCAGGTCGACTAAGAGAGTGTGATGATGACAAAAACTATTCAGCACCCTTTCGTAGTTAAATGGGACCCGATATCACTTATCTTGCATCTATCATCTTGCAACCACGTGAAATATTAGGGAAGGATTGTTAGATGTATTTTGTTTTTTTTATAGAATAGGGGAATCGCACTTTTATATTTTTCATTTTCCTTTAAGACTGTTACTGCGCTTCTCCCCATACAATTTCGCTGTCATCGTTACTCTCAATTTGCATAGATTCAATATCCATTTTTCTTTTTCAAATATTTCTGTGAGGCGAAGAAAATATAAAATAGGCCTACTTACAGAAACCAACAATAATCCATATATATATATATGAATAATAATTTGAATTATATATATTTATACATGTATACATAAATATAAACATACACACTTACACACACATGTATGTACATATATATATATATATATATATATATATATATATATATATATATATATATATATATATATATATATATAATATTAGTGTTAAATATACACATACAGATGCAATCATATATCTAAAATATATAAATATATATTGTTATGGGAACTTACCCATAATAATTATGGACTATTCCGGTATGTACGTGAAAATATAAATATGTTGTTGTGTATGTGTGTATACGTATGTGTTATTGAACATAGAAATATAGGTCCTTGCTGGATTAGATAGTCGTTATTTTTATATGTTTATATTAGATTTGTAACCTGTAGTCAGTATTACCTTTGTCAAATTTTCTTGATTACACAGGGGCCATTTTATAAGTGCCCTTCGGTTTTAGTACCATCACACCCATCTCTTCCACCCCTTTTTCTTTTCCTCTCCCTCTCTCATCTTCTGAGCTTTAAGATTATATCGTCTATTGTGTGTGTATGTCACCGCAAAATGTATACTCTTTTCCGGTGTATCTTTAATGTATTAAACATTTGAAAATATTCATATTTCTCTCTTTGTCTCCCATCTTTAAAACTTCTCACTGTTCAATTTTAATCCCCCACTTTATCTTTAGACCTTCCGGTAATTTCTCTCGTTTGTTGCCCCTCCCTATAGCTTTTATTTACTCTAGCACTCGTCCCAAACTCTCATACATACTCTCACTAAATTTTATTTTTTATTCCTGGAGTTGTTTTTTTCTGTTATCTTTTTGAATTTTAGGTCTGAGGAATTGGATTGTATTTACGATTCCAATGGAATAAATTATGACCATGAAATATTAGTGTTTAAGCCTTTTCATTATATATATATATATATATATATATATATATATATATATATATATGTATATATATATATATATATATATATATATATATGTGTGTGTGTGTGTGTGTGTGTGTGTGTGTGTGTGTGTGTGTGTACAAGTAAAGATCCGAAGTTAAATAATCCAAGAGAATCTTAATAATAAAAATATTATAACTCATTCACAAAGAGAGTTCAAGATATTTATTGTAGAGCATATATTGATAAATTACATTTAATGAAACGCTATACCCTATATGTATGACCATTTTGCCACGTAAGGGAAAAATTCCTTACGGACATTTTTCAACACAAACAAATTTTGAAGATAAAAAAAAAAAGCTTGTAGATTTTTTTTAAATTTAAAGGAACGGAATGAAAATCCAAAAGTAAGAAAAAAATGTAAGAGAAAAAAGTTCGGAGAAGAAAATAGTCTTACTATTTTTTCTCTCAATTTGCTTTCTCTATTCTTCGACTTTCTCTTCCCGCTTCTCTAAAGTTAACCAAAATCTACTAAGTTCCTTTTTATTCTATTTTATCTTCAAATTCTTTTGTGTTGAAAAGCCTCCGTAAGGATTTTTTTCCCTAAAATGGTGATATAGCCATAGGTTACTGTGCTTCATTAAATCTGAATTATGCATATATACACATACACGCACACAGACAAACACGCACAAATTTACACAAGCTCTCACACACATATATATAGGTATCTCTCTCTCTCTCTCTCTCTCTATCTATATCTATATATATATATATATATATATATATATATATATATATATAGATATATAAATATATATGTGTATATATATATATCAAATGATTATGAATAGTGTCCAATTCCATCGTTCGTAACACTCAATTTTCTAACACTTTTTCTTGCTTTTCTCAAGAAAAGAGGGTGTAACTTGTTTTTAAATCTCAACAAACTGCCTACTCACCAGTTACGTACGAACGCCTGATGAGATGTGCTAACACGCATCAAAACATGATTGCATTTGTCTAGCGTTTTTCTTTACATGCTTTTGTTGTAATATCCTAAAATAAATAAATAAATATATATATATATATATATATATATATATATATATATATGTAAATATCTATAACTCTAGATAGTTACACACAGCCCATACATTCAGTCAAAAGTGAAAATAAAATCATGTATATATATATAAATATATACATGATTTTATATATATATATATTTTATATTTGTATACATACATACATATATATATATATATATATATATATATATATATATATATATATATATATATATATATATATATGATTTTATTTTCACTTTTGACTGAATGTATGGGCTCTGTGTAACTAACTTTTGTTATAGATTCTTACACACAACTCATATTTTCTACTAGTATGTTTCAGCTGGAATCTGGTAAGCGTGTGTGTGTGTGTTTAAATAAGGTTCTGATGAAGCTAAGTTTGTATAAGTGTAACTTAAGGCGTCTGGATAGGCATGTAGTAGTGTGACCGCTAAAATTATTTCTGAATTTTGTTTTAAGCGGTATTGCAACTCGTAAATAATGTTCCTTTGTTGTAATTTCGTTTCTGTGGGCGTGTTGTTATTTTTTAATATAAAGTTAGTCGTTTTAAATTTTTTGTTGTAGATAATTTAATTTCTTTGTTCAGGTCAACTGTAGCAGTCTATTTCGTTGTGATATTTCTAAGTGAACATTTATCTTGTTCATAGTTGACTTACATTTGGCTTTTGCAGAAAATATTTGTTATTTTTGTCTGTGTGTTTAATATCGTTATTTTTACTTAATGAAACATGTATAAAAGAGAGATTGCTATCTAAATAGAGAATATATATATATATATATATATATATATATATATATATATATATATATATATATATTTGTGTCAGTGCGCGTGTGTGTGTGTATTAATATGTCGGAGAAATGTGCGTAATATTGAGTACTGCGTGTTTGGAGATTAGACAATGTGGATACAGGACTATACACCGCATTGTGTTTCTCATTTCACGCCTCAAGCTATCTTCAGACCGAATATGTGGACGTGTGTGTGAAGAGAATGATAGTGGCATGCTTGATGTAAGCGCAAATCGTTCATAATGTAAACACAAATACCTTCTTATACTTCGGAGAAAAATGATCCGACCCTAATGACGAAGGGAATCACTCACATATCAAAAATACAACAAAAACAACTTCACACAAAATAAGTATATACAGCTGGCATCCTTACATTAATCTGTCACAGTTGCATTGCCCATCTAAAATTCAAAATTTGTTATTTCCTTAAAACTTTTAATCAGTTGTATGAGCTTGGCATGCGCCTAATCTGTCGATACCTGGTAGATAAGATCAACTAACTCTCAGGGATATCCTCGTTATATGCTAAGTATTCAAAAACCTTCCTAGGATCAACCCAGTTGATTCCTTCATACCAATTATTGAATATGATCACAAGGGCTCCTTACGGTGAGACTCTATTAATGATTCGAATGATATTGGAATCGAACACCTCTGTTAATAATTGTACAAGCATCACGTTAGATAAAATGATGGAAATGTTCACATTCTGTATCCAAACACCATTCTTTAATTATGGTCTGATATATACCAGCACGAAGAAGGACCGGCTATGTGTTCGTCACTTTCATCAATAATGGTGATTTATAACTGAAAAAATGTCGGGAAAATTGCTTAGGGGTCACCAGTCAAGTTACATAGATGGTACCGTCATATACTGGATTCACCGGAAATCTGAACATATACTACTGGGCCATCTGAAATAAGTAAGATCTTTAGTCAAATTCACAATGGAAAAAAACAAAAACAAAAACGTATATGACATACCTCACAATAATAACAGATTAAAGATATCCGTATATCACACGTAATTTCTGTTTTCATAATGCATCCAGCGTAACGAAAGGTACCGTCCGATTATATCGATATTGTTCAAAGATCGAAAGTGGCAATCCAGACACATACGAAAGGAACGTAAGCCTCAAACTAACCCATCAGTATAACAACTATCTTGAAAGAGAACATCAGCTTTTACAGGCAAAAGCAGAAATGTTAAGAAGGAGGCTTAAAGAAATGCCAACTTCTGCTAAAGGCTTATCGGAAAGCATTTACGAGATATCTTGTCCATACCCCATTAGGACAATGCTCAGAAACAACTCGAAACATGTGCTTAATCATGCGTAACACAAAGGATAAAATGAACAATAATCGTGTGCGTTCCAAAGAGAATAAACAGGGAAAATAGCCGTAAAATTTCGGAAAATCTTAAATTCATACTTAGGAGAGTGACAAATGAATAAAGCCTAGCTGATCATGTACGAGTGATAGAAGTGTTGATATGAGTAATTTTGTAGCCTAAATGAGACGACAATTTATATACAACACACATTTGTTTATTTTCCTCTATCGCTTCAATGAATTTAAACAATGTTTCTCACATGTCACATAAAATTCTAATATAGATTTTATAACAAATTCAGTTATATATATATATATATATATATATATATATATATATATATATATATATATATATCTTATAAAATAAGAACAATAATTCTGCCGTTTGCAACAGTTTAACTCTGTTGCAAACGGCAGAATACTTGGTCTACCATTGTATATTCTAGATTTAAGTGAATAATCTACTATTTTAGGTCTCAGAGCGGTGATCATTTATTACTTCACATAGTTTAGTTGTAACCCGTAATTGAAATAATAACTAATAATTTAAATTTCTACAGTTAAGGTATTGCATAAATTTTTATTAGACCCTGAGTGACTCATCATTGTTATACTCACTGTGTTTTGTCGGCTTACTTTCTTGTCCATTTGATGCGTCTCTTGTAGTATTCCGGGACCTATACAGAGTAATGTACTGAATCTTCTATTAAGTGTACTGGACAGATTGTTATTTGGATGATAGTTCATATCGTTTATATACATTTTTTGTCGTTTGTTCTTTTTCTCCCACGAAAGTATTATATGAGAATGGAACAGAAAATAAATTCAATAACGAAGAGATATGTCCATAGTTGATGCATACACTCATATGCTCATATTAAAAACAGCTCATTGAAAAAAAGAATGGAATCAATTGTTAAACTTATACTTTGAGAAACTTTTGTAATGAAAGCCAAAAATGTCTGCTGTTGTTATTAAGTCTAAAGTAGGATATGCTGACAAGACCGACATTTCATCATCAAATTATATTTTTCCCTTTTTTCATAATAACATTAATTTTTATAAAAATAATGCGTCACTTTCTTTTAACAAGGCATAATAATTTTCTCTTGTTTAAAATGAGAAACAATTACTTTTTGGGACATTTTAAAAAAATATCAGAAACATTTGTTCTGTAGTGTATATTCAAACTTTAATTTTGAATAACATCGACATGTTATATCTCACAAAGTTTAATAAATCTTTTCAAATTTCCGAATTACTTTTTATGTAATCGTAAATTTACCAAATATCATGTTTATTTTATTTTATATTATATAATTTATTTTATATTTTTATATTATTTTATATTATTTGACATATATATATATATATATATATATATATATATATATATATATATGTGTCAAATAATATAAAGTAATATAAAAATATAAAATACATTATATATATATATATATATATATATATATATATATATATATATATATATATATTATGAAATGAACTAAGTCCAAAAATTATTATAATATATTTTCTGTTTATACGTTATTTTTATAGATACAGATATTTAAGTAAATAACCTGTTAATATTATTTATTATATTTGTATCTATAAAAATAACGTAAAACCAAAAAATACATAATATATGAGCCATTTATCTGTCAAATTTTCGAATTACTTGTTTTTATGTAATCGGAAATTTACCAAAGTTCATGTTTATTTATTATTATTTATTATTATTTATACTATTTTTCCAAGGACATTGGAATGTTGTTACATTCTTACCGATTACATAAAACAAATAATTCGGAGATTTCTTCAAGATAATAAAAAAAGACGGAACTTGTGGATAACTTTCAACCAAGTATATCTGTAAGAGTTATTAATTATGGTTTCCCAGCCTAAGGCTGGGGAGCCATAATGAAGGGCAAAGAATCTGCTTGTGTAGGTGAGTTCCAACCCACGTCGAAATCAGGTTACGTCGCGCCGTAGGAATGGATCTGCAATTTTCATTTATTTTCTTATAGTTACCGATGTACACACACACACACATATATATATATATATATATATATATATATATATGGCGGTACTATCGAGGATTTTCCTTCTGAGTGAGCTATTTTCTTTTATTATGAGTGTAGCATTATAAAATCAAAATTGTGGTTGAATTTATTTTTATGTATGATTAGTGCATTAGTTAAGTTCTTTTTTGTGAGATCTTTTTTGTGCTCATAGATGCGTTTTTTTTTTGTTGTTTTTATTTTATTTCTGCTTGTTTCTCCAATATATTTTATAAATGCCTTCTTCAGAAATATTATTGTTATTAGTGTTTGAGGATCTGAGTATATAAGTAATGGTTTTGGAAGTGTTTGTGACTATTTTAAGATTATTTAGATGGGATATGTTGTTCTGGATAGTGGACGTGACAGAGTGGGTAGGTATTATTATGCATCTGTTTTCATGTAATTTATTATTAGGAATTACGCTATTATCTTTGTTTCGGTTGTATATTTTATATGCCTTTCTTCTTGTCTTGTGGGTGAAATGATATGGCTATTTTAGGTTTTTGAATGTGTTTTCTATGCATGTTTTTTCTTTATGTAAATGTTGGGGGCTGCAGATTCTTAATGCTCTCAGATAGAAACCAATAATAATTCCAGATTTAATTTTAGAAGAGCACAAAAGAGACCTCACACAAAACAACTTCACTAATGCACTCGTCATACATAGGAATACATTCAACCACAATTTTGATTTTGATTTTTAAAATGCTACACCCATAAAGAAGAAAATAAATCACTCAGAAGGACAATCCTCGAGAGTGCCGCCATTGAATATTATCCAAATAATAATCTACGCCCAGGCGTTTTCCCAATATCACCTTTCCTAAAAGAATTACTACTTTCCCAAGCGAACGTACACAACTCTATCAAGAAATCAAAAGAAAATGGTTGAATCCATCAACACAACAATAAAATCAATGCTTCCACACGTGATAGTACTGGACGAAATTTTCGGTTGACAATATGAATACAAATAATTCTTCTAGTTGCTAAAGACTTTTTGTTTTGTTGTTATTAGTTACTTTGTTTTTAATAAATTCATCTCGTTTTTGCCTTAAAAAGTCCACATTGGACTAACCGCATCGACTAATAATGAAGTTTTCCAATTGTCTTTCATATATATATATATATATATATATATATATATATATATATATATATATATATATATATATATATATAAAGAAATATAGTCTTAAAGTGTGCTATATTTATGGGATAAAGTGCTCAATATCAAAGATAGAGCGTGTGTAAATATAAAAGTGAACATAGGAGTCAACACTTAGAGGCGACAGTATGTTTCCTGCTAGATGCAATCTTCGGCCATTTTAAAATTGTGTGGAGTTAACACTTTTAGTTTCTTGTTGTATTATATATATATATATATATACGTAGTATATATAGTAGTGTACGGTTTATAAAATTAGTTTAAAATTAATCTTTATACTGTAAATATTTTCCCATGAAAAAAATTGTGCGGAGTTAACACTTCTAGTTTCTTGTTGTATTATATATATATATATATATATATATATATATATATATATATATATATATATATATATATATATATATAAAATATGCGGAGTTAACACTTCTTGTTTCTTGTATTATATATATATATATATATATATAATACAACAAGAAACAAGAAGTGTTAACTCCGCACAATTTTTTTCATGGGAAAATATTTACAGTATAAAGATTAATTTTAAACTAATTTTATAAACCGTACACTACTTTAAACGTCTTCTCTGGTGAATCAATAACCCTACAACATAAATGGAGACAAATATTTCTGTTTGGGTATCAATTTCTTAATCCTCAATAATGTTAATTTCTACCAGCCGTTGTATTGGCGCTGCTTGGGATTAATTTTATTTATATTTTACGGATTATCTACCTATTGCAGTTTTTTTGGCAGGTTATGTGGGGTAAATAGAAAATATATTTACATTGTACGACAATTTCGAGATAATAATAATTTTACTGATAAAATTTTACTATTTAACAGATGGGTAGGGGAGAAGATACTTTTCGCAATGGAATTTTGCGCAAATTGAATGTAACGAACTCGACAAAATGTAAATCATTCGGATTTCTTATGAACATTTCAAAAAGTTTAATCAGTATAATTATTCATATTTTAATGCGTAAATCAACTTGTAGTTATCTTTAAGGTCAAACAGACTACATTGTTTAAGGCGTGAAAATGAAAGAAACAATCAGAGGTTGCTATCTATTTTTTAATCGGTATCATTATTTACTTTTTAATGCGTAAATCAACTGGTAAATTATCTTTAATGTCAGACAGACTACATTGTTTAAGGGGTGAAAATGAAAGAAACAATCAGAGGTTTCTATCTATTTTTTAATCGGTATCATTATTTACTTTTAATGCGTAAATCAACTGGTAAATTATCTTTAATATCAGACAGACTACATTGTTTAAGGGGTGAAAATGAAAGAAACAATCAGAGGTTTCTATCTATTTTTTTAATCGGTATAATTATTTACTTTTTAATGCGTAAATCAACTGTTAAATTATCTTTAATGTCAGACAGACTACATTGTTTAAGGGATGAAAATGAAAGAAACAATCAGAGGTTTCTATCTATTTTTTTAATCGGTATAATTATTTACTTTTTAATGCATAAATCAACTGTTAAATTATCTTTAATGTCAGACAGACTACATTGTTTAAGGGATGAAAATGAAAGAAACAATCAGAGGTTGCTATCTATTTTTTTAATCGGTATCATTATTTACTTTTTAATGCGTAAATCAACTGGTAAATTATCTTTAATGTCAGACAGACTATATTGTTTAAGGGATGAAAATGAAAGAAACAATCAGAGGTTTCTATCTATTTTTTTTCAAATAGGTGACTGAAGATCGTAGAATACACTGACCTACTCCATGTAAGATGGGTAACTAGCCAGAAATTAATAATTAGAATACTTCGTCAAAGTTCGTATGACTTAACAAAATTAGACAGGACTTTTTCTCAACTTTCTCATTCTTCTAATCTTTGTGATATATATTGCTTTATTTTCAAAACGGTGACTACATCTTTAACAATAACTTCACTCTTTATTAACGGTGTAATTTTTATTTATTTCAAGTTATAGCAGAATTGTTTTTAGTTTTGCCTTTATGAATATTAGACCCTTCTTTGCGTGTCTGTAATTACAAGAACGATTGTCGCCTTGGACACGAGTTTAAGATTGATCGGTCCTTAGGCAATTTGGAATCCCAAAGACTCTTGGCTTGCGTGTCTTCTAAAATTGCTTGCGGCCTGTGCCCGGTCAGTCTTATACAAAACTGATCTTACAGTCATCGTTAGCGGCCTCAGCATTGTAAGCGTTATAGTAATCATTTCTATTCTTACCAATGTTAATTGGCGAGCCGTAACAAAGGCAATGTGCCATCTACCCATCCATCATTGGTAAACTGTTATTTACGTTTTCGGCGTCATAGATCTGCTTATGTAACTTCAGTCCATTTTTTCCTAGAGATTCTTTCTTAGGTTAATGTAATAACAACACACCTCAGATGCTTAGCAACCACACAAAATACATTTCTGATATTAACAGTCCCGTGTTCTCTTCTAACGACGACTAAACCTACACCCACAAAACATTTCCGATATGAAATATCATGGCAGATATAACTTGGAGATTACCATTTGGTCTCATGCTTATTATCACAAGAATTACAGATACTTTACATAGGCTTCCTCATATCAAAACGAAGTAAATATAAGTGCGGGCATGTGTGTTTTTGCTTCAATATTAATGCGTTAACACATTTTCGCTAAGCCTGCGTCTCTCTTTCGACATCAAAGAAACACATTGTGTAGAATTTTCATGAAAGCCTTTATTATAATTTATACTGTTTTCATTTATTTTGTACTGATCTGAGGAAGTCTATCTAAAGATGGTGAAATACGTAATCAAGTTATTAAAACAGTTTTCAGTTTGCCTAAAATTATTTATCTTTACCTGGTTTCTAGATCTTATTTATACTCACATATATTTTCCAGTAGGATCACTATCTCCGAAGACACTCATATTGTTCTTTTATTATTATTATTATTATTATTATTATTATTATTATTATTATTATTATTATTATTATTATTATTATTATTATTATTATTATTATTATTATTATTATTATTTCGTTGGATAGCTCCTATTATATGTACATTTCCTTCCGGGTCCCAAGCAGAGACCTAAGATTAGAAATGGCTCCGTACGATTTTACACTGATGATTTTTGTAAAAAGATAAGCAAAAAAAAAATCTATGATCACAAAACTTTTAAATAGATAAAGCACTTTGTTAATCTGTGAGTACAATTGTTTTGTTTTTATTTAAGGCATGGGTTATCAGTAATAACTTTGATGCGTCTATCGGAACCTTTTCCCCTCAATATGAGGGGTCCAACTACACCTGGAATTAATTGGCCACATTTTTGAGATTTCCACTTCAAGATCCTTGTATTTTTAGAGTTTTTTGAACATCTTTAAAGATACATTACACTCACAGACTACTATTACTGCTATTATTATTATTATTATTATTAGTAGTAGTAGTAGTAGTAGAATTTTCTTTATTAAAGCTATTCGTAAGTTTAACCCAAAAACATAAAAGAACAGCATCTTGACAAATCATAACTGATTGTAACATGTTTGGTTTAAGAGATGTGAAATTGAGGTAGAAAAACCCAGATAGGGATAAATCAAAATGAAAGATTTTCAGTGTTAAAATATCTGAAAATCATTTTTGCAAAATATTAAAATAAATAAAATTTGTATGCCTTAATGACTATTAAATCGAATGCTGATATTTAATATGGAAATACATATATGGACTACTTCAGATAATTTTGAAATGCGACGTAAAAATCATCCAGGAAAGGTTTCATGCCGTCAAATCAACAGCGATATGTCGGAATAATTGTTAACAATTGAGAAATGTGTCGTCTGCTAAATAAAAATGGAATATATTCTTAGAAGAAATAAAAATAAATGTAAAAGATCAAAAGCAGCACAATCAGGCGAACGTTTTTCACCATCATCTCGGAATCAACTTGAATTTTCTCGAAAATCATTTCGATACCAAAACTTTGGTTATTAAAACTTTTTCAACATTTGTAGTTGCCAGTAGTTTAATAATAAATATATCAAATGTCTAGGAAACAAAGAGTTATTTTGGTTGATTCAGTCTTTATGCTCTCGAACAGAGACTAATCTAAGACTCGTTCAATGTTTTCCCTGAATTGTTTTACTGGTCAGGTAGTCCACAGTATTCAACACTATGATTAACACTATGAGCACACTATTCAAAAGGCAGAGCATACAATTTTATAGATTATTGCAAAGTCTGATACGAAAATTTCTTTGTAATAGTTACTTTAAAAATTAAGATAAGCAGTCGAAGAAATCAATTAACATTTATTTAAAAATAAATATTTTAGCTTTTTAAAATACGTTTGGCGAAGTATCGGAAATTTCTTTGTTTTTAATGGGAGAAGTACGAATTGTTTAATTCTTCATTTTTCGTAGTGTCTTCTGCGGGGATTCATGCTGCATAATTATTCTATAATTTCATTTATTTATGGTTGACTCACACTATTATTCCTTGGAGATGTGTTTTATCTTTAAAAGAGTCATTTTCTGCCAAAAGATTTAGTCTTGTTATAATATTTGTATTGGAGTTTTTAGTCTACATCATTCAAACATGACAAGTTTCAAAATCGTTTAGCTGTCTTGTGTGAGTCCGGTTCCACACCCAACCTTTTCCCCACTGAATAATGTTGAAAGCATATCGTTAATCGATAGCTATCCCTACTGCAGATATTCCGTCGTGCTTCATTTATAGGTCCACCAGTTGAGATATTTAAACTAGTACATGCTATGAAAATTCCACGAAGATAAAACATTTCAACTATATTCCAAACGTAAAAAAAAATTCAACTCAGGCAGCTTTTAGCCAAGAACATGCTTATTTGAGTAAAGACTCTTACATTGGTGTCCTCCTGACCACGACAATATGAACAATGACAAATCAGGCGGTTAAGGTTACATAACCGCCTTATCGTCATAATTGTCATTTTCTAATTTAACAGTAACCCTCTTTGTTTAAGGACACGAGAGTCATATATTTTGTAGACATTAGTATTTTGAAAACAGTTAGTGAGTCGTCTACTCCTCAAATGATGTGTTTCCGCGTATGAGACGTTCAAAAAAATATTCGTCATTCAAAAAAATATTCGTCATTCAAATAAGTATTCACCGTTTAAAAAAGTATTTGTCGTTCAAATACTCATTCGTCGTTCAAATAAGTATTCGTCATTCGAATATGAATATGAAGTCTTTCAAATAGGTATTCACTGTTCTAATATTATTCGTTCTTCAAATGCGCATTCGTCGTTCTAATATGCATTTTTCGTACAAATAAGTATATGTCGTTCAAAAACGCATTCGTCGTTCAAATACGTTTCGAACTTCAAATAATTCATCGTCGATAAAATACACTTAGTAGTTCAAATACGCATTCATCAGTCGAATAAGTAGTCGTCGTGCAAATATGCATTCGTCGATCAAATCATTATTACTCGCTCAAATAAGAATTTGTCATTCAAATTCTCATTCGACGTTCAAGAAAGTATTCTTCGTTCAAATACGCATTCGTCATACACATAAGTATTTGTCGCTTAAATAGATATTCGTTGTTCAAATAAGTATTCGTAATTCAAATACGCATTCGTCTTTCAAATAAGAATTCCTCATTCAAATTGTTATTAATCGTTCAAATACGGATTTCTCATTCCAATATGTAGTCGTTCAAATATGTAATCGCCATTCAAATACGCATTCTTCGATCAAATATGCAAATCCGCCCTAAAATGTAAATATTCGTCATTTAAATGAACATTTATTTCGTCGTTCATTATGCATTAATCATTCAAATACGAATTTGTCGTTTAAATAAATATTCGTCATTCGAATACATATTCGTCGTTCAAATAAGTATTCTGTGTTCATATACGCATTCATCGTCCAACTACGCAATCTTCGTTCAAATAAGTTTTCGTGGTCCAAAAATTATTCAAATCTCAAATATTTCTTCGTCATTCAAATATATGTTCGTCATTCAAATACTCCTTTGTCGTTCAAATATGTATTAGTTGTTCAAATACTTATCCGTTTTACAAATACGCATCCTTCATTCAAATAAGTTTTCGTGGTTAAAATACATATTCGCTTTTCAAACAAGTATTCGTCTTATAAATACTTATTCGTCGTTCAAATACCTATTCTTTGTTTAAATAAACATTCTTCGTTTAAATACGCATTCGTCGTTCAAATAATTATTCCTCGTTGAATTGCGTATTTGTTGTTCAAATGCGCATTCGTCGTTCAAATAAGTATTCGCAGTTCAAGTTTATATTTGCGCTTCAAAATGTATTCCTCATTTAAATACGCATTCGTCGCTCAAATAAATATTCTTCGTTCAAATACGCGTTCGTCTTTCAAATGAGCATCCATCGTTTAAATACATATTTGTGGTTCAAATACTGATCCGTCGTTCAAATACATATTCTTTGTACACTTAAGTATATTTCTTTTAAATAAGACTTTGTAGTTGAAATGAGACTTCGTTCAAATACGTATTTGTTTTTTTCAAATACGTAGTCGTCGTTCAAATAAGTATTCGTCGTTCAAATACGTGTTTGTTGTTCCCGTATGTATTCGTTGTTCACATATTTACTCGTGATACAAAGACGCATTCAATTCTACCAATAAGAATTCTTCACTCAAATACGCATTCTCAGTTCAAATACACTAGCTTCGTTCCGATACCTATTTGTCGTTTAAATAAGTATTTGTTGTTGAAATAAGCATCCTACGTACAAATATGTATTCGCCATTCAAATACGTATTATCGGTTCAAATACGTACTTGTCTTTAAGAAAATAAGCTTCTTACACATATGAACTCCTCGTTCAAAAACGCATTCGTCGTTCAAATACACAATTACCGTCCGAATACGTATTTGTCGATTAAATAAGTATTCGTCATTCAATACTCATCAGTCATTAAAATAAATATTCGTTGTTGTAGCTCGAATTCGTCCTTCAAATACGCATTTGTCGTTCAAATAAGTATTCGTCGCTAAATACGTATTCAATGTTTAAATGCTTGTTTGTCGTTCAAATGCGTATTCATCTTTCAAATAAACATTCGGCCTTCTAAAACGTATTTTTCATTAAAATACATATTTGCGAACCACATACGCATTCTTCGGTCAAGTAAGTATTCGATGTTAAAATTAGTATTCTTCGGTCAAATACGCTTTCGTCGTTTATTCGTCGAATAGATAAACATCAGTCCTTCAAATCAGTATTCGGCATGCAAATGAGATTCGTCGTTCAAATACGTACTTTTCGTTCAAATAATTGTTCGTGTTTCCAATACACAATCGTCGTTCAAATAAGTAATCTTCGTTCAAACAAATTTTTTCAGTCATATACGCATTCTTCGTTGTTATAATTTTTTTCACTCGTATGCATATTCTTCGTTCAAATACGCATTCATCTTTCAAATATTATTGACCGTTCAAATACGTATTCGTCTTTCAATAATACACTTTTCTTATTCGAATAGACATTAGTAGATTAAATACGCATTCGTTGTTCAAATAAGTATTCTTCGTTCAAATAATTATTCGTAGTTCACATACGTATTCGTCGTTCAAATAAGCATTTGTCATTCAAAACGTAATCGTCATTCAAATACGTAGTCTCCTTTTCAATACGCATTCGACGTTCAAATATTATTCGTCATTCAAATACGCATTCATTGTGCAAATACGTATTTGTCGTTCAAAAAAGTATGTATCGTTCAAATACGTATTCGCACTTCAAATAAATTTCCGTCATTCATATACTCATTCGTTTGTTGAAATTGGTATTTTTTTCGTTCAAATACGTATTCATTGTTCAAATAATAACCGTTCAATAATAATTCTTCATTCAAATCCGCATCTGTCTTTCGCATAATTATACATCGTTCAAATATGTATTCCTCATTCAAGTATATCGTAATGACAAAAGTGCGCAGGTGTAGGCTTTAAGAAAGCTTTATTCAACTGAGAAAACATGGTTCACATATATAGTCCTTTTATAGTCCAGTAAACAGAAATAGCACTCTCCCAGAGGATAGTATCAAAATAAAGAGAGATCATTCTTGTTTATTCATAACATACTTATTCGTCGTTCAAATACGCATCCGTCTGTCAAATACGCACTCGTCGTTCGAATATGTATTCGTTGTTAAAATAAATATTCTCCGTTCAAATACCCATTATTCTCTTCACATAAGCATTCTTCGTTCAAATATGCATTCGCCGTTCAAAGAATTATTCATCGTTCAAATAGGCATTAATCATCCAAATAAGTATTCCTCGATCAAATAATTATTCGTTATTCAAATACACATTCGTCATTTAAAGCTGTATTCATCGTTCAATAATACGCTTTACTCGTTAAAATAACCATTCATTCTTCAAATACGCATTCGTTTTTTTAAAAAATAGCTGTTCGTCGTTTAAATACGCACGAGACGTTCAAATGAGAATTTGACGTTCAAATACGCATTCCTTTTCCAGATGTATTCATCATTCAAATACGCATCGCACTTTGCAATATCATTCATCATTGAAATAGTATTCATCGTTCAAATATCCATTCGTAGTTCAAATAAGTATTCGTCTTCCAAATACGCATTCGTCGTTCAAACAGGCCTTCGGAGTTCAAATATGCATTCGTCTTGACATACGCATACACCGTTCATATAAAACGTTATTCAAACAAGTATTCGTCTTTCAAATCAATATTCCTTGTTCAAATACGTCGTTCAAATAAATATTCTTTGTTCAAATACACATTCGTATTTTAAATGTTTCAAGTCAAACACGCGTTAGTCGTTCAAGTATGTATTCGTCATTCATATAAGTATTTGTCTTTCAAATAAGGATTCGTCGTTCAAATACTCATTTTTCGTTCTAATACTTATTCGACGTTCAAATAAGTATTCGTTTTTCAAATACATATTCGACGTTCAAATAAGTATTCGTTTTTCAAATACATATTCGTCGTTCAAATAAGTATTCGATTTTCAAATACATATTCATCGTTCAAATAAATATTCGTTTTTAAAATACATATTCGTCGTTCAAATAAATATTCGTAGTTCAATACACAATCGTTGTTCAGATAAGTATTATTCTTTGCAATACGTTTACTCGTTCAAATACGCATTCTTTGTTCAAATATGCATTCGTCTTTCCAGTACGTGTAGATCGTTCAAGTCGTTCAAATACGTATTCAGCTGCATCTCAGGATTTTTTGTTTTTTTTTGCTTTCGTTTGTGATTAATTACCTGATAGTAAATGAACTTATTAACCAGAGATTTTTTTTCATCAATATCTACCAGCATATGAACGCATGGTTCATTGTTTGCTGCTTTCTTTCCTTTGATAAATCATATTTCATCATCCACATAATTCTTATTTCGGTCTCACCTGATCTGTCTCACCTGATATTTTCGTCTCTATTGTCAAGGTGCTCTACACTAGTATATGTTGAGCTCTATCGTTCACACCATCACTTATTTCATCTGCAATTCTGTCACATCGCCGATATCATTTCCGTTGCATCTAATACGACGTTCGTCCAATTCAAATTTACCTATGTCCTTCCATTATTTCCCGCGCAGCCTTTTCTCACATAATCCAAGCAACCATTCGAAATATTGTACATTGCTTTCCTAGCATCAACCCTCACTAGATCTCACTTAGTTTAACATTTCTCAACGACATCATTGAATACACAGTTCTTTGTTATTTCTTGTTCATTGTGCCTTGCAAGGATTTTGTTCGTGAAGCCGATGTGGGGGGGATTCCCTTCGTTTCCCATAAATTTGGCCCTATTCACATTGTTTTGTATATTTTTATTTACGCTCGTATAAGAAGAAGAATATTGGATGTGGTTCAGGTTCTACTTCCTATGGGCTATTATCGAAGCATCATTTTCTGATGGGCTGACACGGAAGAGTCAGACGGTCCCATAATTCCTTACTATTGAGATGGGCTATACTGCATTGGATGCCAGTCAAATATATGTCCTCCAGTCAAAAGAATAAAGTGCGCCTGCATCTGAGGCCCATTTTGTGACTTAACCCCCGAGACGTGTTTTCAGTGCATCCGTAAGTACGTGATGAGTCCTTACTGCTTAATAGAAAACGCTTGAAAAATTAGTAAATTGACTTCCTTATCATTGTTTGAATTCATCCGTTATAAAATAATATGTTTTTTCTCCAAAACACACTTTGACTATATCAGTTACAATGTGATGTTTCTTTATTTGTTTAAAAACACCCCGGAATACTTTATATCTTAGTCCGAAAAATGTATACTGTCTAGGCTCTGGTTTGAGTAGTCGAGATATAATGGCTTGAAAAGTTCCCACTGGATGACGTTATTATTATTATTATTATTGTTATTATTATTATTATTATTATTATTATTATTATTATGATTGTTCCTCGTGATTTATGTTGTATATTGTATATACAACAGAATTCAAGAGGGATAATAATAATAATAATAATAATAATAATAATAATAATAATAATAATAATAATAATAATAATAATAATAATCTTCTGCGTCTCAAACAGAGACCTAGTATCAGAAATTGCATCATGGCATTTTCCACTAAACATTTTTATCTAAAACATCACTAATATCGCATACATTCCATATAGATAACGTGTGAGCTGTACGTATGAGAACAATTTTTTTGCATTTCATTAAAGAATGGTCTCATAGTGATTTCTTCATTTAGTCTATCAGAACATTTTCCAATAACAACCATGGCCCCAAACTCAACTGGAATTATTGATGTCCTCACGTGCCACATTTTTAGTTGTCCAAATTAAGATCCTTGTATTTTGATAGGTTTTTGAAGATCTTCAGATATATTACAGTCTGCAGGGATTGCCAGTTCAATAAGAATGCACGTTTTGCTTCAGTGTCCTTTGATCACTATGTCTGGGTGAAAGGCCATGATTGTTCTCTCTGTGTGTATTGTAAAGTCCCAAAAATCTGTTACAATTCCTGTGTATGTAACCGTTATCGGTCATGTTCATACTAATTTCTTGCATTTTCTTTCGCGTAAAAGTTGCATATTTCCCAGTACAGATATTGGCCCACACTATCATGACGAGTTTTATAGTCTGTGGGTGCTAACATTGTGCTACCTCATACACAAGGTCAATTGATCCTGCGCTGTTTAACAACTGATGCATGATCTTGTTTGGCACGGGCAGAATCTTGGCCTGAAAGAAGCTTATCTTGCCATCATTTATACATTTGATATATTACAGTTGATTTTGATTTATTTTTAGTATTTTTTTTTCCGCTGCGGGAGGTGTATTAAAGATTATTTTATTTTTTACCTTCTCCGACGAGTTGAAATTCCCTTTTGAATTTGTCGGTTTCCTTTATTACTATATCAAGTTTCACATTTATTTTTTATTTTTTGAACAGATCATCAACCAGTTTTCTGTCAATTTTAAGAATTTTGAAGATCGCGTGTTGGAATTTTGTAAGACATTCCTAGTGAAACAAAACCTTTGCCTCGTTTGGATCTGAAAATATGCAGGCTACCATGATAACATCAATATAATAATAATAATCATAATTATAAATATTATTATTATTATTATTATTATTATTATTATTATTATTATTATTATTATTATTATTATTATTATTATTTCCTTTGATACCTGGCGTTTACACATTTCTTTCCGTGTCCCGCCCAGGGACCTAAGGTTAGAAATGGTATCATGACACGTTCCACTGCAAAAAATAAAAAAAATAATAATTACATAGATAAAGCGCTTCGTAAAGTGTGGGCTGTACATGCCAGAACAATTTTTTGTATCTCTTTGAGGCATGGACTTCCAGGAATCCCTTCAATTTGTCTACTGGAATCTTTTCCAACCAATCCTAGGGCTCCAACTACAACAGAGATTGTTGATGTTCCCATGTGCCACATTTTTGATATTTCTATTTATTTTATTATCATTATTATTATTATTATTATTATTATTATTATTATTATTATTATTATTATAATTATTATTATTATTATTTTATTATTATTATTATTACGGAATATCACGCTAATATTCGAATTCGTTTATTATCTTTAATGTTCTTATAAAACTAGAAATAAAAGAGACATGTTACAAATGGCACAAAATTATTATTATTATTTTAATATTACCTTTGATTTCTGTTGTATACTCATTTCATTCGGGGTCACAACTAGAGACCTAAAATTGAAAATGGCATCATGGAATTTTGACTGAGCATTTTGTAAAATAAGAAAAATACTCATTCTGAAAAACTGCGCTAACCAGAAATTTAGATTCTGTGATAAATATCCAGAATCAGTTGAACTTCTCCTACTAGGTTGCACGCTATTATTATCCACTCGGCATGATAGAGACGGCCAATACCTGCATTGGAAAATATAAAACTTTTTCGAGAAGGAAAATGCTAGAAATTTGTATGAACATTACCTATATTCCGGTTAACTGTAATAATTCTATGGGATTTTCCCATACAGACATACAGAACAATTAAAGCTAATCGCCCAGATTTCGGGCTCAAAGGCCACAAAAACTGAATGTTCCTCCTTTTGACATGACAGTCCCTGCAGATTGTAATGTATCTGTGAAGATCTTCAAAAATCACCAAAATATAAGGATCTTTAATTGGAAATCACAAAAATGTGTCAGATGAATACATCAATAATTCCAGGTGTACTCGTAACATTGTACTCGCAAGTACAGCTCACACATTACAAAGGGCTTTACGTAAGCAAACTATATGGGGTCAGAGTTTTTTGTTTTGTTTTGTTTTGTTTTCACAAAAAAATGATCATTGGAAGTTGTCATGAAGCCATACCTGTTCATAGTTTTGATTTGGACCTGGAAGGAAATGTGTATAAAAGAGAATCCCAAGGAAATAATAATAATAATAATAATAATAATAATAATAATAATAATAATAATAATAACAACAACAACAACAACAATAATAATAAATATCCAGAAACCATTGATCATCTTGTATCAGGTTGCACGATATTGGCATCCACTGAATATAAAACCCGGCATGACAGAGTGGGCCAATATCTGCATTGGAAAATTTGCATCTCCTATGGGAAGGAAACTGAAAGAAACTGGGACGAACACCACCCTGACCCGGTTACGGAGATAGGACCTGTTACAATTCTATGGGACTACACAATACACACTGACAGAACAATCAAAGCCAACCGCCCAGACATTGTTATTAAAGACCACAAACAAAATAAGTGCCTCCTTATTGATATGGCAATCCCTGCAGACTGCAATGTATTTCTGAAGATATTCGAAAAACGGTCAAAATACAAGGACCTTGGAATAGAAATCTCAAAAATGTGGCACATAGGAATATCAACAATTCCTGTTGTAGTTGGAGCCCTCGGACTGGTTGGAAAAGATACCAGTAGGGTGATTGAAGGGATCCCTGGAAGTCCATGCCTCAAAGAGATACAAAAAATTGTTCTGACAAGTACAGCCCACACTTTACGAAGGGCTTTATCTATGTATTTTTTTTTTTGCAGTGGAAAGTGTCATGATACCATTTCTAACCTTAGGTCCCTGGACGGGACACGGAAAGAAATGTGTAAACGCCAGATATCAAAGAAAATAAAAACAATAATAATAATAATCAATAAACACAAAACATAATCTGCTTTCTTATTTGCATGATATCCATGCAGATTGTAATGTATCTTTGAAGATCTTCAAAGAACAATCAAAATACAATGATTTTGAAATGAAAATCTCAAAAAAGTGGCACATGATAACAGGAATAATTTCAGTTGTTATTTGCATCTTTCGGATTGATTGGAAAAGATTGCAATAGACTCATTGAACGGATTTCTGGTATCGCAAGTCTTAGAGAACTACAAAAAATTGTTCTCACAAATACAGCCCACACCTTACGAGGTATTTTATCTATGTAAAATATTTGTGATTTTCTCTTTTCAAATCTGCTCAGTGGTAAATATTATGATGTCATTCCTGAGCTTAGGTCTCTAGTCCGGACACGCAAAAAATGAGTATACACTGGATATCAAAGGAAATAAAAAAGAAATAATAATGTATGTGAGAACAGCACACCAACAGAAGAAATCTGTGTCAGTATAACAAGTAGATGCATCAGACAATACACATTTATGTGTCTTCTCAATATAGGTATATTGAATGTTGTATTTTTTTAGTCCAGCTTGCTGCTTTCTCACTCAGAAGTAGTAGTTGTATTAGTTGTAACAACAACAACAACAACAACAACAATAATAATAATAATTATTATTATCTTGTATCAGGTCGCACGGTATTGGCACCCACTGAATATAAAAACCGGCATGACCGAGTTGGCCAATATCTGCACTGGCAAATCTGTAACTTCTTCGGGAAAGAAAACTGAAAGGAAGTGGTATGAACACCACCCAGACCCG
Organism: Acanthosepion esculentum; assembly: GCA_964036315.1. Taxonomy (NCBI): domain Eukaryota; kingdom Metazoa; phylum Mollusca; class Cephalopoda; order Sepiida; family Sepiidae; genus Acanthosepion; species Acanthosepion esculentum. The sequence goes on along the minus strand of OZ038493.1, from coordinate 44,114,997 downwards.
GTTACGGAGATAGGACCGGTTACAATTTTATGGAATTACGCAATACACACAGACAGAACAACCAAAGCTAACCCTCCAGACATTGTTATTAGAGATCGCACACAGAAAAGTGCCTCCTTATTGATAAAGCAGTACCTACAGACTGCAGGGTATCTTTCAAGATGTTCAAAAAGCTATCAAAATGCAAGGACCTTCAAATTGAAATCTCAAAAATGTGGCACACGAGAACAGCAACATTCCCCGTTGTAGTTGGATCCTTCGGATTGCATGGAAAAGATTCCAGTAGACTAATTGAAGGGATTCATGGAAGCCCGTGCCTTAAAGAAATACAAGAAATTGTTCTCACGAGTGCAGCCCACACCTTATGAAGGGATTTATCTATGTAATTTTTTTTTTCTTTCTAGTGGAAAAGGTCATGATGCCATTTGTAACCTTAGGTCCCTTGGCGGGACCCGGAAAGAAATGTGTACACATCAGAAATAAAAGGAAATTAAATACTACTATTACTACTACTACTACTACTACTACTAATAATAATAATAATAACAATAATCAGATATAGAAACGATAGCAAGATTAATAGCTTCATGGTCAATACTCTGCCCGTACCAAACAAGCTGATATAGTAAAACCCCGTACTCATCCGTGGTATGAATTGCAGGGTTAAAACTGAAACTGAACAGAACAATCAAAGCTAACCGCCCAGATATTGTTATTAGAGCCCGCAAAAAAGTGCCTCCTTATTGATATCGCAATCCCTGTAGACTTTAATGTATCTTTGAAGATCTTCAAAAGGCTATCAAAATAGAAGGAACTTGAAATCGATATCTCAAAAATTTGGCACATGGAAACGTCAACAATCCCTTTTGTAGTTAGAGCCCTCGGATTGGTTTGAAAAAATTACAGTAGACTCATTGGAGAGCTTCCTAGAAGCCCATGCCTTAAAGAAATATAAAAAAAGATGTTCTCACAAGTACAGCTCACACCTTACGAAGGGCTTCATCTATGTAAAATATTAAAAAAAAAAATTGGTTGAGGCAAAATTTCATATAATTTTTTGCCTTACTTCTCTGGGCGGGACCCGGAAAGAAATGTGTACACACCAGAAATCAAAGGAAACAAAACAACAACAACAACAACAATAATAATAATAATAATAATAATAATAATAATAATAATAATAATAATAGCTATTCGAAGCTGCTTGACAGCAACCGATAACATACGTAGTATACTAAAATCAGTGGTCAAATACGTCTCACTTAGCGATCGTTTCGTTTAACGACGTATACGGCTGAAACAAAAACGCTGTCGTTCAGTGAGACTTGGCTTAATCTGAATTATGTAACTGATAAAGACGCAGTTGAATAATCTCTTTGATAAAAAAAAAGCTTTGCCCCCGTATCCTGGTTGCTAAGAAATGAGATATTCACCAAAAGTTAGAACAGTAGAATGATAACTAATTTTCGATGTAATAATTAATAGACGGCGTCCTAATGGTTCCGTGTTAAACTTACTTTTATTGAACCGGCTTGGCTCTTTGCCCGCTTTAGCGCGTGTAGAGGGCGCCAGTGTCGAGCGTCCGTGATGCCAGACGGTTTAAGTAAAAGGTTGGCTCAACTTTCCTCAAAGAGATCGAATAAAGTTCACACGCGATAAAAAAAACGATAATGGCAGCTTTCCAAACGAAGCCGCCATTTTTAGCTTATTAGTCTCACTTCCTCCCGTGTTAAATGCTTTGTTAAAGCATACAATCCATTTGCCTTTGATATCCGACGTGAAATGAAAGACGTTTTTCTTTTAGCGTAGGCATAATGAACATGCATTTTGTACAAGAATTGGGTCGTTTTCAGCAGATATTCGATCTTTTAATTTTTCTCTTGTTTTCTTTAAAGTTCCGTAATTGGAAAGGGGGCGTATAATATGCTTTGTTAGTTTTGTGTTTTATTACTTTTAATGTCATTGTTTATTTTGTTCCTCTTTGTTATTAATGTCTCGGATTATATATTTTTTCGACTCTAGATGAGTATTTACACGGGAACTGAAACTTAAAATAAAACTGTTAAAATCTCTAGAATGGATAATGAGCAAAAGAAATTTGTAATGAGTCTAACACGCACAGGGTACAACAAGGACAAAAAGAGCAGGGGAAACCCCGAGTAACATAACTTAACCAGTTTGGGGGACTTGATAGCAAGAAGAGACAATGATGAATAAAAAAATGTCCAGAAGTTACTTCGAGCAACAAAAGATTGGGGGTTTTGGAGATCATATCTCTTTACAGAACATGGCACACAGAAAAGAACAAAAATATATGTGTTTGTTTGTGTCTGGTCCGGTATTCTTTTAAAATGCTTCAGACAATATCTAAACAATAAATATGAAAATCTAAAATTGCAAGATAGGCATTAGGAAATTAATAATATGAAGGATGGTTTCCCGCGATAAATTCACTCTCTTATTTGATTTCTTTTATGGTGGTTCCCTGGCTTTGAATCCAAGGAGCGAAAAGTTCCGGCATAAATTATAAATAACTTCTGAGACACATCGTATAATTAGTGACAAGATGTATATTTGGTTTAAGCTTCCCTTACAAATTTATATTTGTACATGGCTTGTCCAAGAAATCAAACTTAATTTGGAATATATATTGAATGATTTTCCCTTTATAATTATATTACATCACACTTTCATAGTGACATTAATAAAACTCAAATAATTTCCCATATATAAAATTCAAATAATATCCCCTATATAGTTATATACCATCACCATTGTCATAGTAACTTAAATAAAATTCCAATAATATCCACCCTATAGTTAAATAACATCACCATTTCACAGTGACTTATACAAAATTTAAATATTTCTCATATATAGTTATATAACATCACCATTTCATAAAGGATTAAAGAAACTTCAAACAGTTTGTTATCTGATTAAATGTTTTCATTGTCAGAAATATTTTAATTCATTTATTTCTATGGATCTTTACAGTAATTAGTTTCTTTTCAAATATTTGGACTGTTTTGTTTTAGGGCTTATCAAACATTTTCAGATCATTTATAGCCGGCTTATATTTTTAGATTTTATGCAGTTTTGGAGATGAAATTTCTACTAATTAATCCATAGATGGGGGAGAAGGAGTGTATTTATACCTTTTTGAAGGGTATTTGCGCGAAAGTGAATATGATGAACTCAACTAGAATTATAACGTGTCTCTACAATTTCTGTTTTCGACTTGTTCTCCATTACAACACCCACACATCTATGTTTTCAGCAACTCGTATTACGAAGGCGTCACCCATCTAGGAACTGACTTGGATCGACGTTGCTTTCTGTTATTTTCGGAAAACTGGTGATACAGATAACACTACCTTGTTAACCATGAACGAAGATGAATGAAAAACTAGGAAATCTTTTCGATAAGTGAATTTGGGTTTACTTTTTTTTAGTTTACTTAAAAAATATAAGGTTAATTTTAGTCTAAAAATTGTTTTTCGCGGAATTGAATTATGAAAACACGCTTCTGATTGTCCGAGTGACAGAAAGGTAAAACGAAATGAGATACTTTTGATTGATATGCATGCTTGATGAATGAGACAATTATTTATGAATTTTGCATTATATTCAGGAGAGGTTTAAACAGGAAGTGGTGAAGGGCTGTGAGAGAAGATGTTGAACTAAGCCGAGCCATAGATTACCAAGGGAATATAAAAACCGAGAGAAGGGGAGAGAAAAGCAAGATTGTAGGCAGGCCAGATATAAAGAAATTAATCACGCACTCGAGAAGTTTTTCAATATTTTGTGGCGCTTCAATTTTGGTGCCCTTTTTTTATCATTTCATCCCAACAAGGCGATAATGCCCCTAACACGCAATGGGTTACCGAGAGTGAAAGACAATGAGAAGTCATTAGTGAGGAAAAATAATAACAAAAGAACAGCATCCAAGCAAACAGAAAAAAACCCAGCCATAAAAAAACCTCCAAACCAATGGCGATGACAAACCCACTCTCATTAACAAGGCGCCTACCAAAGAGGGACTGACTTTGAAAAATTTAAAACAGTACTTCGAGACAAGCCCTTAGAGGTTGACGAAAGCCTTTGAAGAACGGTTTGAAATAGTCTATTCCGATGTTGAGGTAATTCTTTATTTTGCTGTAAAAAATACATATGTTCTGTTAAAATAAAAAACATCGAGCTCTCTGTAGATCAGTTTTAATAATGAATATTACTAAGATCCACCCAGATTATATACCAACGGATCGATTACCTGTTCTCTCTCTCTCTCACTCTCTCTCTCTCTCTCTCTCTCTCTCTCTCTCTATATATATATATATATATATATATATATATATATATATATATATATATATACATATATATATATATATTTGTATTGATAGGAAATTGTAACCCCGGGTTTCACGCTTTTGCTATCATCAGAATAATAAGTACTGCGCTTATATGGTATATATAGAAATTGTAATGTGTGTTTGTGCGTGTGTGTGTGTGTGTACGCATGGATGTTCATTTAATACATGACTGTGTGTGTGTGTGTGTGTAGACATGCATGTAAGTTAAAAATAAGACTAGAATTCGTAGTTCACTTGATTAATATGACCGTGGGAATTTGTATCGTGTTGGTTGACAGAATTTACTTCGTAATATCTAGCACAAACCCATATTTTTGTTCGAATATCGTTATTATTATTTACTTACATATGTGAGAACTTTTATAAAACTAACATATATATATATATATATATATATATATATATATATATATATATATATATATATATAAGACAGAGAGAGAAGGAGAAAGGGAGAGAGAGAAAGTTGAGAAAATATATATATATATATTCCAGAATGTAATAGTGAAAGACAATCGAACAGAAATAATAATAATAATAATAATAATAATAATAATAATAATAATAATAATGATAATAATAATAATAATAATAATAATAATATCTGGTATGAACACCGCTCAAACCCGGTTAAGGAGATAGGACCTTTAAAGATTTTATGGGACTACACAATACACACAGACAGAACAATCAAAGCTACCCGCCCAGACATTGTTATTAAAGACCACAATAAAAAAAGTGCCTCCTTATTGAAACAGCAGTCCCTGCAGACTGCATGGTAACTTTGAAGATCTTCAAAAAGCTATCAAAATACAAGGACCATGAATTCGAATTGAGCACTATTATGTTTACACCTCATGCATAAATTTGACTATTATTTATTTGCTTGCCAGGGTATGCACACCAGCACACGCGTACACGCCCGCTTACATTTGGCAGTTTCATTTATCCACTCTACAACTATATATATATATATATATATATATATATATATATATATATATATATATATATATATATATATATATATATGAATATATATATATATATATATCTATCTATATATATATATATATCTATATATATATATATATATATATATATATATATATATATATATATATATATATATATATGAATAACCGTATATGTGCATGGACATACAATATTTCATATATACACTCATATACATACGGACATATATATATATATATATATATATATATATATATATATATATATATATATATATATATATATATATATATATATTTCCAAATCCTTAATGGCCCAAGTGTGTGTCACTTTATGAAGGGTTTACGGTAATGTATCCAATCCAATCTCTGCTGAGACTTCTCTCTTTTCTCTTGAAAAAAAGGATCATTTTATTTGTTAGTAGTTGATGTTCTTAACTATATGAACCTCTTCAACGTCTCTTCTGTTCCAGGGTAAGAATGTTGTTTTGATCGGGAAAAGAGTAAGTACAATTCATTAGAACAGACGTGATCAGTTTATATATGGTGGACAATCAAATTTTTGGCCTATAATTTATTGGATCATTTGATTTATCCGTTATTAGTAGTAGAACGTGGCCGATAGTTTGGAACGTTCGCTTTCTGACCATGAGTCCTGGGCTCGAATCCGACCATGGTCGATTTGTCAGGAAGTTGCCATCCTGACTTTATTGGTCTGGAGGCTATCCCAGCGAGCGGCACCTGTGGAAAGAGCCTGACCCAAGCCTTTTCTGTGAAACTGGGTAGAGGGAAATTGGGAAATTGAGCGGTATAAAATAAGACCTGGTCCCGACACAAATATGCTTGCCAATGTCCACAGGGACATCCTGCGAAATAAAATACTCTCAAATACAGACATGGATACGATAAAACTGAAAGTAAACTACAATCAGACAAACTCCAAACATATTCGAGCTAGCACAAAGGCGTGAGTTACCGAGAGTTTGAGCGTGCTAATCTTGTTCAGACTGTGGATCACGCTAGATAACCCTCTCTCCCAGAAACTGTAACTATGGTCCGCTCAGAATAGTTGCAGTATAAACCACAGGATGTTGAACAATCACAAATGTGCCTGAGAAAACACCTGCAATGGAGATTAGCAAGCCACCGTAGAATACGAGAGGCTGTCGCGTATACATTTTATTTCTCATGTAATACCTTCAGTTCTCCCAATCTGTGGTTATTACTTGTCATTCATAAAGTCTGTGCAAGAGTTTTATCGGTTTATGATATATGATAGAACCTAAAGTTATGTAACTTGTAGTTTCCTGTGGATTTCTCCTCGTCCAAATTTGTTAAAGCTTTCGTAACATTCTTCTTGTCTATATTTTTCCATTCTCGCACAAGTGTATCCTTCCTTCTTCTCGATTATATTCCTTTCGGTTCCTCCAGATATTCTCACAAAGTTTGCCCTTCTTAAATAGATGTTGGTTTTTTGACTTCTGTAACTGATTTTCCAGTTTCTCTGTACATCTTTTTGATGTCCGTTTGGAATATCTTATTTGGTCGATAGAACCAACAACGCTTTTCATGTCGTCTGGTTCTCTATGGCTTTAAATGCAGTTTGTTAACAACTCCAGTTGCCTTGATCTATCCAATTCCCTTCTCCACATCCTTTCATTTTTCATTCCTATCTACTCTCGCTCCGGATCTTTTGTGGCCCCGTTGCCTTGATCGACCCACAGTCTTTCTCTTTCTCCATATCCCCTCCCTTGCCACTCCTATCTGCTCTTCCTCCAACCCTTCTTTAACCCCTTGCGTGATAGTGGCCTCCAGCCTTGCTTGGGGTGATATGATTAAAAAAAAAAAAAAAAAAAAAAAAAAATTTACTTGATTTATGGAATTTCATTTACGGCTATAATTTTCTGCTTGGTCGTCTTGCTTTCTGAGACATTTTGATTTCTTCAAATCTCATCATGTATCGATAACTCCAAACTGATTTCCTCAATTGTTTGCTTTAATTTTGTCTTCCAAGTGGCTCTTTTTGTCTGTTGTTTATTCTTTTATTTATCTTGACATTAATTCTTCTCATTAGGTGCTAAAAGTGTTGCATATATGATATAATTTACTTTTGTGATGTTTTCAAGTTTCCTGTCCATTAACAATGTTTGCAATGTAGCGTTATATATTTCTACAATAAATTTATTAGACTTTATCATATTAATTTTTTGAAAGACGGTCTCTTTCTGATATTTGTGTGCGAGTTACTTTGCTGATTATTTGAATTATGCGAATTTTGCTTCTATGATTTCATCTCTGTTGTTTTCAAGGAATAATATCGTTTGATTCATCTTCATCAGTGACAGAATGTAAATCAGTGCAATTGTTTATGTCACAGCTAGATTTTTCAGCTTTATTTCCTGAGATATCATTATTTCGTATCTCATTTATTTTACTTCGTATTTGATCCTCTGTCATATTATCTATTTCTAATCTTGCCTCATTTTTGTTTGGATTATATCTGATTGTAGTTTATTTTCAGTTTTGTGTTATCTATGTATGTATTTGAGAGTAGTTTATTTCGCAGGATGTCTCTGTGGACATTGGCAAGCATATTTCTTTCGAGATAAGGTCTTATTTTAGTTCCTACTATACCTCTCAATATTTGGTATATCTAAATTCTTCACGATTCCATTTCGTTCGTTTCTTTTATTAATTTATTTTACATTAAGTTACCAGGTCCAATCACTGGTTTTGTTAACGCGATGAATCATTGTTTTAGTGATCGAAATAAAGGGTTCAGTTCGAAATTCCAACCACCTGAAGAAGGCCGGAGCGTACAACGGCCGAAACGCTGTGACAAATATGGCGACAGAGATGAGGACAATAGTCCGACTAATGTAAATACTGAGAGAGAAAGATTGAGCAGAAAATTGTTCAAAAAACTGAATAAATATAGAAATATATATATATATATATATATATATATATATATATATATATATATATAATTTTTGACGTTTTTATGTTTATACATTCTTTTTATAGATACAAATATTTAAGTAAATGCTCTGTTTTGTAATAAACAACATTTACCGGGCTGAATGTCCGAGAAATTTTCATAGAAAATTCTCGTCCTCCGACAGAAATCGAACCTGTATCTTATACTGAACCGTCATATGGCCTGACGTGCCTTAACCATTTCGGCCACAGAGGAGCGTTAGCTTAGCGAGGTCGATTTTACTGTCTTTAAATTTTAATCTTCCTTCCATCTCTTACGTACATTCATATCTGCTCATGGCCTATGAAATGTAAACAATATGCCATGAGCAGATATGAATGTATGTGAAAATGATTATAAATATTGCCGGAATTTCTTTACAGATTTCTTTTATAGCTGAAATGATTGCGTTAGATGGATGAATCGGATTGTCAGACACGCGAGAGAGACAGTTTAACAAAGAAACTGTTTGCTAAATCATTTCTCATTAAAAAATCAAATGAGTATCATTGATATATATATATATATATATATATATATATATATATATATATATATATATATATATATATATATATATATATATATATATGTATATATATATATATATGTATATATATATATATATATATATATATATATATATATATACGATGGAGTGCGTGTGTATGCATGTATGTATAGATGCATACCTAAATATAAAGTATGCTTCAAGTAAATGAACATTTATTGTAAGAAACTGTAAAGGAAAATCATTATAACCACAAACAAAATTATAAAAAGTAGCGGCCTTCATCAGCAAGCATGTCTTCATTGGTTTCGCCATTTCATCAACGGGTTTTTTGTATTTCAAAGGAAAAGGTTTGTATCGCTCCAAGTGAATTTGTATAAAAGAACGAGCTCGTTTTTTGTCATTATTTTGATTATATATATATACATATATATATATATATATATATATATATATATATATATATATATATATATATATTTAGTTACACCATCTTCCACTTTCATGTAGTAGGGAGAAAGTGTCCAGCCCTAAATTCGTATTCATGCAACTACTGTAAATGGTATGATAAGCTCAATATTAATCGCTAGCACTACTCTGCTTGGAGATATATTGATAACATACAATGGATCTTTTTCACGCCATCCTACCACCTCATCTGAGACGACCTGAACTTGTTGTACATTAGAAAATATTACCATTAGCATTACAATTATCTAGGATAATATTTGATCTGTAAATATAACTTTTTTTTGTATGAGGTGAACAGATACAGCACTTTGATCACAGCTCGTTGTCAAGGCAGTGAATAATAGTGTAACACGTGTCGTTCCCTTAGCTCGGTCAATGAATGCGGAATACTTCCTACTAACGAAACGACTAATACTACAAATATTGTTACGACATACACCACAGGCAAAAAGATTGGGGCCACTCTACATTTTCTTAAAATACCTTAGACATATTAATGTAATTATGATATTATTTTAATAGATCATAGTAATTTGTAATTAACCCCCCACCACCACGAGTTCAGGTTGTGACACAAGGTCGGTTTAATGTGGGGAAGATCGTAGTAATTTTCGAAAAATGGTAAAATCAAAGCCGCTATGCATTTAGGCAAGTGCAATGTTTGCGATTTTATTCAAATTAGGCTACATTATCAGATAAATTTCTAAGATGTTGAAGATTTCTAGACATGTGATGCTATATTCGTCAAAAAGACAGTTAAAAACAGTCGGAAAAGTTGACAGAAAAAGAGTTGGAGTACAAGTGACAACTGCTGCTGAGGATAAATACTTGCTTATTGAGAGAAAAAGAAATGGAAGCAAAATTACTTCAGATTTGACACGAGATTTTTACCATGAAACAGTGTTGACCACCACTGTGATGAATCGTCTTAGATCAACAGCCATCAAAATCCCCTCTCATGAAAGTGAATAAGCAGAAAAGATTGTTATAGGTAAAAAAGAACTGGATACTGAAAGAGTGGCAAAATGTATTGTGGACAGACGAGAAATAATTTGAAAATGATTCCAAGAGTTAAAAATGGTCGGGGTTCAGTTATGATGTAGGGTGTTTTGGGGAAGAGATGGAAGGATTAAGGGGTGTTTTGGGAGAGAGATAGAATGATAGAAGGTTGACGCGCGTTAAGAGAATTATGAAAATATCATTCCATTTTGCAAAGACATATAACCTCTATAACATTTCCATTACGCATAAGTGAAAAGAATACCTTTCAAGATAACGACACGAAACTTATGAATTATGTCCAAATTATGTCGAGTCAAGAAAATGGAAAAAATACTCCAAATTAAAACTTGGCTACCTCACTTTCCTGACTATTCTGCCACTGAATGGGATAAATTGGATATTAGAGTTCGAAGAAAATAACTAAAGCGTGAGAGTGAGCTTTTCCGTAGTTGGAGAATACGTGGAAATGATTGGCCTCTACTTAAAAATATACTGTTGTTAAGAATATCAAGAATTTGTAAGATTAAGGCAGGTGTTGGTTTTATTGAGGATAACAAAATACGATGATGTTGTATGATAATTTCTTTTAGTAAAGTGCTTATTATTTGTCAAAATAAAAGCAAAGGCGCATAGAGTTACCGAAAGTTTAACTCTTCCTTAAAAAATTCAAACATATATCATTATAGTATTATATATAAAGAAATGTAGTCTTCCTCAAATGTTTGCCAATAGTATATATTATCTAACTTGTGTTACAAAATCTTGAAATTAATCTGTGTCTATATCTAAGGCGCCTTCAATGTTAGATGTCACGTTTCCTAATAGTATCTTTCTTAAGAGTTTCGCAAAATTTTTGATAGAAGAATTCAACATTTTCGCACTCTTTTCTAAAAGTAAGAAATGCATTATGACATAACAGCCAAAAAATATTTTACAAATAAGTAATGAATAAATATTTTCCGAAAGTCATATGCATAAAAATACTGTGCTTTTTATTTTATTTACTTGCTTCTCTACGGGAAATTTGCTGATCTATAGAAGTAAATTAGAAGCTTTCTGCGTCTGCTGGTGATTTACAAAAATATAAAAACAAACTGAAATATTGATTTTATGTACAGAGACAAAAAACATTTCAATTTGAAAGATTGTCATCACACGTAGGCTACAGCGTATGTGTTTGCATGCTCGTATTGGCGCATGCGCATAGATCTATATAAATTTATTAATACACGCACACACACACACACATATACACACACACACACACATATATATATATATATATATATATATATATATATATAT
>OZ038493.1:44088378-44100878 GCA_964036315.1 Acanthosepion esculentum | reverse complement strand
TTAAGATAAAGAAATAAAAGTAAAATAAAATAATTAATGGGATTTATTAGATAAGTAATAAGCAAATTAACAAACTACGAATTCAAGCTTAAGCACAGCTATGTAACTTTAATAAAAATAATCAACCACAAATATTTAATGAATAAATGCATCGAAGTGTAAGTAATTAGTAGAAAAAGATATATGATAATGCTAACAGTGCTGTGCAATAGCTACAAAAACCGCATTCTGACCTATAATTATTTCATTATATTTTGTTGAAAATAATTTGAAAGAAAATCATTTCAATCTATCCAACAAACGTTAGGATTATACAATAGACATAAAATACCTGCCATTGCTACCCAAAATAATCTGTTGTCCAGCATATATAAGTAGCCGAGCCATCAATCATCAGACATGGCCTGAAGATTGCATTCAAATATGAAACTGACTGTTGCCACTATTCTTCATACTGTGCATTTTTACCCTTATATATAGGTATATATAGGTATATATATATATATATATATATATATATATATATATATATATATATATATATATATATATATATATATAGCACAGGTATCCGGCGGTATATAATCCGGGTGGGTCCTAGTAATATTAATTATTAAAACTGATCCACAGTTAGGTCGATGTTTTTATTTCAGCAGAGCTCATGTATTTTTACAGCAAAAAAAAAAAAAAAAATAATAATTACCTCAACATCGGAATAGACTATTTCAAACCCTTCCTCAACGTCTTTCGTCAGCCTTTTGAGGAACAGTTTTAATTAGTCTATCCCGATGTGTAGGTAATTGTTTTGTTTTTTTGCTGTTATATATATATATATATATATATATATATATATATATATATATATATATATATATATATATATATATATATATATATATATATATATGTTATGCTGTTATATATATATGCATATATATGTGTATATTTGTAGTGATTTTATAACATATTTATGTTATAATTTTCAAATATATATATATATATATGTATATTTGAAAATTATATATATATATATATATATATATTTGTAGTGATTTTATAACATATTTATGTCATAATTTTCAAATATATATATATATGTATGTATATTTGAAAATTATACCATAAATATGTTATAAAATCACTACAAATATATATATATATATATATATATATATATATATATATATATATATATATATATATATATAAAGTTTAATGGTCCGTGTCGAATTAGACCAGGCAGTATACAACTGCAGTATATACGTGTGAAAAAAATAAAACTAAAAAATAACAAATTTGTTTAATTCATCGCCCTGCACTTCATCACTTCATGTTGATAGTGTTTTTGCAAGCTTAACCCAGATGTGGTAAAAGGACGAATGTATGGACCACCCAGGAATATCGAACACACTACTCAGTTATGATTGTTCTAGCTGGCCAAGCTCGCTAACCATTACACTACGCCGAGGGGCGTAAATTACTTCATGTTTATGTAACTCCAAACCAAATAAAATATTGGATTTTGTCTGGGATTGTTTCATGGAAAAAAGCTGTCTGAATGGAACTACCCCCTTACCAGTAGGATAAGAAAATAATGACGCTGACTCGACCCTGTGTACAACGCATGGTGGGTAATAGCTAAATGTATAAACTCTTGGAATTGAAGAATGTATATGGTCTGAACATATGCTATGAAATTAGCGGATAGATTGGCAAGACCATAACAACTCTTGGTCTAGAGATAAGACCCGGTAAACGTTTTTGATATCTTTCAAGGGTTGGTAGTGAAAACTGGACCGCCCCCCTCCAGATGCAATACTCAGTTTCTGCTCTGACCTGATTCTTTTGATGATTAAGCATGGTGAGAGGAGTCAGTTACAAGGAATCAACCATTTTACCAGCATCTTTTGAGGATGGTTCGTATATACGTGTTCCATTTGAGGTTTGGAATGAGATTGAATCCGAATAGATATTTAAGGCAAATAGCATCCGATAGTGTAAAACCGTCCACTAAGAAGAAAATGTAGGCTTTAATCATTGAGAATCAGACGCTACTTCGCCTGGTTTTCGAGGAATTGTATGATACAAGCAAATATTTCCTACAATGAACTTTGAGGGCCAGATCAGAATAGAGATCGTAATTTATGGAATTTGGCTTTGGCACTAGAAGGTCTTTCATAGTGTATACGCTGTACAATCAGTTTAATTAGGAATTGTCGATTGATACACTGAAACTTAATCAAGCCCTCTTAATTACGTTGATTAAGCCTAAATTCAATTTTGTTTCAGCTATTGACAGCCAAGTAGAAAGATTTGCTATAAATTCTGTTTCTAGGGAAGATATAAACTATTTCTCTTTTAGCTCGCAGACGAATCTTCACTGCTCAATCGTATGTTCAAGTGTATGGATTTTGAAAACAATATTATAACATTCTTATATGTGTAGAATGTTGAAGACTTATGAATATTAGGTCGAATCATGAATCATTTCGTTTTTGGCAACGAAGGATAATGAGGAATGCATCATTATAACGAATAAGATAATGAAGAAAGAGCTATATACGACAATGTCCAAGGTGGTAGACATACAATGATATATCTCAACTAGCCGCAAAAGCTGATCTTATAAAAATTAATTTAATTTTGAGCGTGTGGTAGAATCGTCGGTGTATTATTAAATTAGAAATACTGAAACAAATTGAAGCACAATGTCTACTTATACTTCCATCAACTGTAACGGGTCTATAAAGATTTGCCCAAAAAGCAACCTATCCTCGTAAATATGAAAAAAAAAACAAACAATGACACACATCGAAACTATACAGCAAGATAAAAAAGTTATGAGCTGGATTGATCAGTTCTAACTTATTTGCCATATTCACCTGAATTTGCACGGACTGATGATTACCTTTTTTTTGATCGTTGCAAAACGCTTTGATGTTGGAAAGTTTCACTAAAGAAAATCAGATTTAAGAGTTCGCCGAAATAATTTTCAAATCAAATCCTGCGTAATTTGAACGGGAAATATCGAATCCTTGGAAAAACTTCTCATTGCATCTAATGGTGAATCTTCTACTTATATGTGCGGTGTCCCTTCAGGACATAGGCGATCACGGCACTCTACATTTTTCTGTCCGTTGTAGCTCTTAATAACGTTTTGTCTTTTTGTTATTTCTCCCAAACCCTGTTCTACTATCCATTTACTCAGGCTCATCAAGAATGTTTCGCACTGCTTTCTTGTGTGAGTATCAGATTTCCAAAGCTCTCTTTCCTCATTACGTCCTTCATAAATTTCAACTGTCTCTTCCTGATGTTAATGTAAGTTTCCCCTTGCTACTATTTTCTCCAAAACCTTGTCGTTGCACACATGCTCGGCCAACGGTATTCTCAATATCATACTGTATAACCACAAATCTGTTGCCTCAAGTATCTTCATCTTTAAGAAGATTGTTCAGCATTCGCTGTCATGCAGGAAGACAGATATCACGTGATAGCTCTGTACTGTTCTTTCGTTTTTGTTTCTAGTGAAAGTTTTCTGTCTCTTAACACTTTTCTTAACTTTTGGAGTGCAACTTTGGCCATTCCAATACGTCTTCGAATCTCAGCATCGCAGTTTCCGTCTTCTGTTACAACACTTCCCTTACATTTTAATTTCTGTAACCGATTTGTAAATTGCATTTTGTGTCATCCATTTCCGGATAACCATTGAATTACAAATAATTATACTTTATGTTTTGAACAATACATTCCATAAACACTAACGGAAAATATTTATTTATGAAACTTTTAGAAATGTGACGCCCGTCCTTCGTGACGACGCCAATATGTGACGCCCGACACCTTCTGCGGCGCCAATATGTGACGTCCGACCCCTCGTCGGCGCGATCCGGCAGTCACGACACCACTCGTGACCTCTGACTCTCTCTGGCGCAGTCCTGCAGTCTCGACACCACCTGTGACGGCTAACCCTGGGATATCGGTTGAAGTCTTGTTGGGTTCTAGTACAAACTTGTCGTACTCGGCTCGCTTCCAACGCCTGGTCACCGAAGCAACTGCTTTGATCTCGATTCAACCTACCCACGTTGTGATTTGATCTTAGGTTGACGAGATCAATCAAACGTCGCGCCGTAGTGTCAGCCGAATCCGGGTCAAGGTGATACTGCACAATAAATGTAGACAAAAAAAACAAAAGCATAAACAACAACTTCAAGGCGAGCGACTGGTTAAGAATAGTGATTAATTTTATGTCGGTTTGTTGAGTTACAGGAGTGCGTCTCTCTCTTTCTCTCCCAGCCCGAAGAAAAAAAATGTGGATTGTAACACTTTTGCGTTCTTAGCTAGCTCTGGATATCTGGGTTGGTTTAAGTAAAGTCGGCTCTGGTGGAAAATATAAGTCAGACTTCTATAATTTGTTCTTGGTTAGAAGTCTAAGTCGGAAAGGCTTTGGTGGGAAATCTAAATTCGGACTTCAACAAATTTGTTCTTAGTTAGAAGTCTAAGTCGGAAGGCATGGAATCGTGCGGTCACCTCTGCGGGGCGTTATCTTCCGAGTCTCCTGTCTCTTGGGCTCGACTGGATCTCTCTGCTTCTCGAACTGCACTGCAAAACGCCCGAAGACGTTTGCTTATATGGACGCCGATCAAAACCCGGCGTGGGTCGGACGTGGTGTGGCCACCACGCTGATTTCAAATCCCCAATAAGGATTTTCTTTGTTTTCGGTCAGAAATATTTATCATTTTCCATTTTTGGAAATCTTCTTCCACTCCCACCTTCTGCTCTCATATGGGTATCTCACCATACTTTAGAGGGCGTCAACGGTTTTCCCACTTCCTCGCAGTAACATCTCATACATATCCTCTCAATGGGCGGTGGCTGGCCTCCCCCCTGCCTCACATGATCACCTCCGCCGAGCCATCGCTACCATTCGGCCAATGGGCGCCCAATAATGTGGGTGTGATAATCTCAATTTTTATCCAACGTCACGGCATATGGAATTCTTCTATCAGGTTTCCGTCAACATTAAGTGGATGGAATTTTGGTGAAATTGAGTTAATTAAAAATTCCATCAACATAGCTTGTTATCATAGGCGAATTTCAACAGAACACAGATGTCTTGTCCAACCGAGATCTCCTTGACTCAGGGTTGGGCTTTGTGTGCGGTCGACAGATGACCTATTAAATCCTTTCCCGATAATATAAGTTCGCCATCATGACACAGTTAATGTTTATCTGTTTAAAAACTCTGGGATTCATCAACTAATTTTTACGACAATGGCCATCAGAATTTTCGCCTCTCCCATTATCAAAATAACATCGCCAAATATCCCTTTGTGGGTGGTTTTTCCCTTATCATCTAAGTTGTTAAGTCTCGTCCCTCTCTTTCTTTCTTTTCTTTCTCTTTTTCCTTCCTTTTTCCTCGCAGAGAATTTTCATCATTCTCTGATAATATTGTTGTCATCATAACACAGTTAATGTTTATCTATTTAAAAACTCTGGGATTCATCACCTAATTTTTACGACAATGGCCATCAGAATTTTCGCCATTTGACCGCGATTCAACGCCGACAGCTGCCCGCCCGTGTCCCCTAACTTATCCGCGAGAAGGAGAACAATCGGTCGTTAAATTCCTAACCTTATTCAGGAACATTTGGCATATCTCAGCGTCAAACCTCCACCCCTCCGCGAGAATGGAAAAATGATTATCTTGATTCGCATTTGAAAATAATAAAATAAAAAATCTTTTTACCCATCCTTTGTTTGGGGAAAATAACAAAACAAAAAAATATCGCTCAGTATGCCTTTCGTTCTATCTATCGGTTTAAGTAATCCCCGTAATTAACTTCTGTGGTTAATTAATTGGTCAGTTAACCTGCCGTTGCTAAATAGTTTTACAGAAATGAAACAAGAATATTCGCACCTAACTATCAGATAATGCGGAGGATGAGATTTCTAAATATTTTCCTGTCCGGATTATGTGATAAAATATAGTTGTAAATAAACGTGGAAGAAACTGTCAACAAGAGCAGAGCCTAGAATTCTAACATCGAAGCAATGTTCTGACTATGCTGTCCTTCAATGATTATTTTTGTAAATCTTGTTTAGCATTATCAAATGAACGTATTGATAAGCCTGTATTATTCTGCGAGAAGATACTCTGGTGTCTTGAGAGAAAGAGAAGAAATTACCCGACATAATAAGTAGAAAATTTTCTGCGTTCGATGCAAATAATAACTTCCATTCAACAGGAGAACGTGGAGGAAGGAATATTCTGATTTGAGTCTGTTTCCCTGCAAAAAGAACAGCCTGCATTGGAAGAGAAATCTGACAGTGGAACGTGGTTATAACCATATACATGACAATGAACCAAATCAGTATTCACAATTAGTCAGTTGTGTGCCATGCGTGATACACGTTCAGGCGATCATGTACCTTTCTCTGCATGACTGAAGAGGCAGATTTTTTCCCTCAGTATGTTGCCATTTCTTTCTGCGGTAGAACGGTAGCCATCCAAGGCTATAGAACCAGGTCTTTCCTTCCCTTCATCATATACGCATAGCTGGTGGGGAGAGAAGAAGAGGATTCATACAATTCCCAAGGATATTAGCACGTAAGTCAATGTAATGGATTCGACAGAAATTCGGCCACGGCTCTCCCATTCCTCAATTCGAGCCGCCATCCATTACTACATCGTGCCTACAATTCACAATTAGACTAGAAATATATTCAGAAGAACAATCTAATATTTTCCGTGATATTCACAGATTCTCGATCTGAAACCAATTGAAACATTACTTGTTGAATGGAAAGGACTTACAAGAGCAGCAAAACAGAATAGTCGATAGCTACTTTCCTCTCGACAAATCCTATCCAACAAGAGAAACGTCGCAAAACTTTCGATACTGTAACCTTATTAATATGGCATGTCCTGAGCAGCTACAGTATATATTTCCATGTCTTTTACATTTACAATTAAGACCCGCAATGTGATATATACAGAAACGAATCATATTTATTCTTTTAATTTTCCATTAGTAAGAAAGAAGGTCCACTCGGATAGATTCTTCTCTAGAACTGCTATTTTGAGGAACAACCCCCCAGTAGGATGTTCCTCCGATCACTATAATCTTAACTTCTTCAAGTCTAGTGTCAATCGTTATTTGTCACCTTTAAGTATGCAGTTTTGTTTCCTTTGTTTATGCTAATACAAATGTTGAGTTTTCTGGCTGTCACATGGCATCAATAGATTCCGGACGGGAGCAATGACAGACATGTTTTTGTTTGTTTTTTTTTGCTCGCTTTATTACGTTAAGGACAGCAGTCAGAGAATCGTTTCTATAAGGAATCTGGAGGGAGATAGAGAAGACGCATGTCAGCCATTTGACCGACTACCCATCATCACGTGCTGGCATGTATCACTAAGGAATCTGCGTACGGAGAAATGTTTTAACCCCATCTATTATTCCAGCCGTTCAACTTTCGTCACGTATCTGGCTCTAATATTAAAACTTAAAGAAAGTCACTCCATCACTTCAGGATTCCACGACTACAAGGTTTATACTACCCCCACTTTGTTCGGGTCGTTAGAGTTCTGACCAGTAGATTTCCATTTTTTGACGCGACTACGTAAGCACTAATACAAAGTTGATATTTACAATGTTGTTTTATATATGAAGTAACCTACTACCTAACTAAATATATAAGAACATTTTTTAGGTTTTGTAATTATATCCAAAGCTAGTTACAATCCACCATTGCAGATCTGACCGCAACTACCACTAGTCAGTAAGAACGGAGGTCGTCTCGGGGAAGCATCGTGTCTTGTAAGACTGTTGACCCTCAAGCTCACACCCGACCTGGAGTGGAACTCGTACATGCGACCCATTGCTAATGATACAGGTAAAATGATTAGCTCTCTGTACCGCTCTAGAAGGTACCTGATTCCTCCTGCGATACTCTATATTTACAAGAGCCAGACCAGGCCAAATATGGAGTATTGTGATATTTAAGCGGGTGTTACCCAGACCTCACTCTCCGGCCTTGGTAGAGTTCAAAAGCGGCTCCTAGACTTTGTGGGTAAGGAACTGTTCTCCAATCTTCAACCTCCTTTCTACAGGTGGGATGTGGCAAGCCTCCCGCTGCTTTACTGCTACTACCGCAGAAGGTTCCCGGTCGAACGATATTCCCTGATCCTGCCGAGTCAAATCCTCACAAAAAGAACACGCCCTGCCACCTACATTGTAGCAAACCACCCACATTCGCTCCGTATTCCATCGGTGAGACGTAAGTTTCAAACTAACATGTTAGAAGCACTGCCATGTGGAACAAACTTCCAACAGAATGTTTCCCAGATCACTGCAATCTTAACCTGTTCAAGTCTAGGATTAACCGTTACCTTGCAATCATTTACACACAAATGACCTCCAAACGTAACCTTCTACCTGGAGTGGCCTCCAGGCCTTGTAAATGTTCAACCTCGCTTTTTAAAAAAGTATAAAATTAATTCTAATAAACGTTTTAAATATTGGGTTTGAACAATTTTTTTTATGATTTTTAAGATAGTAAAAGACACGATATATTTTTATATTGATTTATTCAGTGCTATATTGTGCTACTATTTTCATCATATTTGAGACAGTTCCATAATTCAGTGATTCCAGAAATTTGTATGTCGAAGAGATTTTATAGAGTTACATAGAATTCGCATCCTTCCAATTTAGAGAATGTTGTAGAAATCGAAATCAGTTATAACCCAGAGTTGCAAGACAAGGTGATTACTGCGACTGTATTAAGGAATACTAGCCAAGCTGTACCAATTTCTGCATTTTCTGCAAAGAGGCAGACGTCAGGCAGTGTCGGCATGGAAGAGGACGCACATCTAATTGACAAATTCTGGCCATTTTAGTAAAAGTTTTCATGAAAACATAATGAATTTCCCATCCCAGCCGATGTATAATATTTGCATCTTCGGATAGAGACCAGCGTTACGTTTTCTACATCAACCTGGCAATTGTTATGACGAGCATTTTTCTTTAGTGACTCGATTGCATGAATGTAAATGTGCTACAAGATTGGCAATTAGATCTCAACGTTTTACTGTTTTACTAGCTACATGCAGCAGTTTCTTCTAATCTACCAATCTCTTTTCTTACACTTCTCGCCTATAGAACTACATTTCAATTGCTTGCTTACCTGTCCCCTAAAATCATCAAAGATTGAAATTCAACGTAAATATATATATATATATATATGTATATATATATATATATATATATATATATATATATATATATATATATATATATATATATATGAAGGATGAGGCGGACGTTTTTAAAGTGACTATTACTCAGCCCAAGGGCGAGGGACATATGTCCAGCAAGTACCATTCGGTCAGTGGTGTCTTAGCATGTTTTTTTCTTTTAAGTTGAAGGCATGGCGCTGTGGACGATAGAGCATCGTGTATACGCCTAGGGCAGTATCGTGAAGAATGACGAGTCTGTCACAGCAGTTAAGCGTGAGTTACGTCGCCGATTCAACATGCACGGACATAAGGCTGCTCTCAATCGTAACATATTCTTGCGTTGGCTTCATGCATTTCTTACACGAGGTACATTAATGAATAGCAGAACGGTACGTACCCTAGAAAATGTGGAACGCGTCAGCCGAGCTTTGTTGCGCAGTACGAATCCCTCTGCCCGGAGGCATCTTACTGAACTGAGCATCGATAATCGTTCTGGAAAGGCGTTTTTGCATGACTAACTGCATTACCACCACTAAAAATTGGTAATTGGACAATAGATTAGACTAGAGGACAATGCACAGCGGCTTAACTTCGCACGTCAGATGACAACCTCATTTTACTAATGAGTGATGAAGCTCATTTTCACCACAATGGGATGGCGAATTAATAGAATTGTCGTTATTGGGTTCTTGAAAATCCTAAAGAAATGCACGAAAGAACACTGCACAGCGCAAAAGTGACTGTTTTTGTGTGCTGTAGGAAAAGCTAGCATCATTGGTTCTTCCTTTTTTAAAGGCCATAAATGAAAATGCAGTTACTATGAATTCCGAGCGTTACGATGAAAATGCATTCCTATTCGACGTGTGTTTGTAAGCAGGATGGGGTTGCTGTCCGCCAGCCAGATAATCGACGCTCTCCACCCCCCTTCGTTGACCACATCATTTCCAGGTTTGCTGACAGTCCTTGCACCCCTCGGTCCCCTGATATGTCCATGTGCGATGATTTCTTGTAGGGAAACGTGTGTATGAGCATAAGCCCCGTATAATAGACGAGTTGATGGAAGCTATCCGCGTGGAGGTTGCCCATATCGACAGAGCAATGCGTGCAGGCCAACCTCCAAGAACGCCTTCAGATAAGCATAAATGAAAATGGATGCCACATGAGGAATTCAATACAAACACATTGACGTCAATAATTCTTTTTTGAAGCTAAAATTAAAGATATTTTGATCTTTTTAAAAACGACCGTCCTTTCTGTTTCGTCCTCCATGTATATATATATATATAAAAAAAGTAATTCATCGAGGTTGAAACCCCAACAGAATGCAGAAAGCACTGGACGGTCGTTTCGTCCTATATTTGGGACTCATCAGCAGTGCGCAGCCACTAAACAGAATTGAAACCCGGACAGGTAGGTTATCAAGCAAACGTCATACCAACTGTTCAACGGTCCTCGGTGACGGAGAGGCAGCGAATAAGACTCAAGATAGCCCCGCTCGCTCAAAAATTCAGTGGTGGAACTCAACTGAGATTCTCTTAAAACCACAGGACAGTGCCCCCGGAGTCACGACTACTATCACCAAGCCGCTCAAACTTAAGCATTAGAAGACGGTTCAAGCAATGATATATAAATGATAGAAATTATTAGGAGGATTATTTATATATATATATATATATATATATATATATATATATATATATATATATATATATATATATATATATATATATATATGTATGCAGGTGTGCAGTGAAATAGGAAAGAACAGGTTAGGTAGATAATCCGGTGTTCCTTAATATTAGCTTTATTTTCAAAAGGACAGTGCTCCATACAGAAGTAGAGCTTATATTATAATAATATTTTTAGTTTTTAAAAATATGATTCCTCCGCTACGTAAGAGTTCTCATGTTTCAAAAGCGAGAGCCGAGACCCCTAACATAATTTTTTAAGTTATGAAGAGTTAAGGCGTCTGGACCCGCTTCCTTGTCAAGCGAGAATTTGGGAATAAGCTATCTTTTGGTTAGCTGGTGTTTATAACTACGGTATCATTGGAACATTTGTTGCTATGGAAACGGCTAGTTTCGGCCGTTGAAGTTTGGTGGTTTAAGGGGCTAAGAATTAAGAATTAATTTTTATCTACAGGCCAGTCCCTTTCTAAAGAAGCGTATCAAGTTACAATGTCCAGAGTGTTTTTGGCTTATGCTAGTCAGACGGCGTCTTTTTTATTTATGGGTTTGCCTTGAGTCGTTGAGTGACTAGAAGGTTATGTTTCATTATTATCTATTTGATCTGTTTGTTTATTTGTTTATTTACATGGCTTTTTTTATCAAAGGGTTTTTCTCAATAATTATTGGGCTGAGTTTTTTAAGGCTTTTAAATTATGGATTTAATTTGTTTAAATCTATTTATTAATTATTTAATGCGAAAATCATTTGATGACGACAGAACACCGTTAACTCATGTCTATGGTTTAGTAACTTTTCACTATTTAGACATCTAATTATGTGCAGTTTTTCGTGTAGGCACAGAGGGCATGGGTCATCCCAGGTTTTACATGTTCTAGTTCTATTTATTATTTTCCATTTTACTTTCGGTGTTTTGTTCGTTTCCTTTAAATGCCAGTAGTATTGAGATAGAGATGTCTGACTTCTATTTTGGATGTTGTTGAAGGAGCTTTTGTGTTGTCTCCATCTAATTTTAAAATTATTCTTAGTTGACCCTATGTATAATTTTTCAGTATTAGGATTCTCCGTAGATGAGATGGTACATTGGTATACCACGGATTTAGTAAGGCATCTGTTTTCTAACGGGCAGTCATTAGGGTTTCTACAATCACATGATTTTTCATTTTTTCTGTCTAGTTGCAGTTTAGGAGTTTTATTGGCACTGTTTTGGCATGGGTGTTTTCCTAAGATTTTACTATTATGCCTTTTTATTATTCTTTCTAGGTTTTCAGTGCAGCTGTAACTTAACTTTAGGCTATTCTTATTAAAGATTTGGCTTAGTTTGCTATTTTTGGGGAAGTGTTTACCTATTAAAGCTAGGAACTTATGGCCAAGTTTAGTGCTGACCATTTGGTTGAACGGAGGTGTATACCATATGACATTTCTTTTCCTATTCTTCTTACTATTAGTGCTATTGTTTGTATAGCTTATTTCAGCGTTTCTGTATCCGCTATTTTTCAAGGCCGTGTTATAAAACTTACTATGAGCTTGGAATATTTCCTTATTTGCAGAGTTCATGCTTATTCTTTTCTCTA
>OZ038493.1:44053378-44083378 GCA_964036315.1 Acanthosepion esculentum | reverse complement strand
ATTGAGCACTGGGAAACACCCGCATTAGTACGAAAGGATATAGAAACTTGCTGTTTTGAAAGAATTGATATTTGAAAAGCCGAAATGAAGATCTGAATAAGATATTAGGCTTAGCAGAAAGACATTGCTATAGTCTTTCAATTGCGGAAGCCAATTAACTTTCGTAATCACTATTACCTGCAGGTTCGAACCCATATCACTCGGGAGGAAGCCAAGTCAACTACCGAAAATCACGATTACCTGCAGGTTTTGAACCCATATCACTCGGGAGGAAGCCAAGTCAACTACCGAAAATCACGATTACCTGCAGGTTTTGAACCCATATCACTCGGGAGGAAGCCAAGTCAACTACCGAAAATCACGATTACCTGCAGGTCTTGAACCCATATCACTCGGGAGGAAGCCAAGTCAACTACCGAAAATCACGATTACCTGCAGGTTTTGAACCCATATCACTCGGGAGGAAGCCAAGTCAACTACCGAAAATCACGATTACCTGCAGGTTTTGAACCCATATCACTCGGGAGGAAGCCAAGTCAACTACCGAAAATCACGATTACCTACAGGTTTCGAACCCATATCACTCGGGAGGAAGACAAGTCAGCTTCCGAAAACCACGATTACCTGCAGGTTTCGAAACCATATCCCTCGGTTTGGTGGGAATTACATAACGATTCAAAGCCTATCTATTAACATCTATTATTCCTTCAATATTTTCTGAACATCTACATTAACCGGAGAAATTATGATATTTTTAACTTGTTTGCAAGGAAGGAAATAACTGGTCCACTTGCCTGTAAATGCGAGGAGTCGTTTCTAAATCGAGTTAATTGGAAATCGTGTTGTTTTGTAGAGTCTTTCTGATTTCTCTCTGCGGTTTGGAAATGAACCCAGCCCGGCTATCAGTTTGGGGCGATTGATAAAACATTCCTATCGATCTGATGATTTCGATAATAACGACTGTAAAGTATATTGTTTCTTCCATAATGCGTTGCCTGAAGATTGTTAAATAATTTTTCTGCAAATAGAGAACATAATAATAACATCGACAGACTTATTCGTGGCATTAAGTATTTTCTTTTTCCCTGTTGAACAAGCGAGCCCTGTTCGCGTCGACGTAGAAGCTACGAATTCAAACGGTCATTTCTCATGTAAAAAGAACTTCCTAACTGATAATATAATAAAATATTCCAACCTATAATTCCGTCCCTTTATTTGAGTAACGTATTATTCTCAAATATTAAAGAAATGCAAGGTGGTATCGGTTAAACTACAGGCAGCGGCACCTAGTTCAAAATGTGCGTTGTCAGCGTATTTCCAGTGCCGTAAAGTCGACTTTATCCCGGTGCAATTGCCAAATTATTAGCCATCGTTTCGCGAGATGACATCTGTGAAGGGACGGGTATAAATAATCTTGTCACAAATATCGCTTTTATCAACGTTGAAACACATTACTTGGGCTCAGGTTGCTTGTTTCTACATCTTCTGTTTGGTCTTCATAACTGCTCAAAAACTGTCGATTAATGTCAGGGGATTCATTTTGGTGCGGTATAAATGGAATGAAAGAAACACCAATGCTTTGTATGCAGTTTCACGGCCGGCATTATTTGGCCAGGATTTCCTATCTTCAAGAATCCAACAGGAATAGGAATTATTTGTAAGATGGTTCATCCTGTAGAGGCATACTATTAACAGACGCTACTGAATTCAAGGACCATCAGACGATAAAACATTATTTTACTTCTAGTATTCACCATTCTTATTGTAGATCAAGCACTCATTTGTGTGCTTATTTTTCTAATAGCCTTATATCTATATTACTGTGAAGCATTTGTTCCCGTATGATCTCCAAAGTTAAGCAAGGTAGAGTCTGGATAGTATATGCATGGGGGATAGCTTGGAAATATCAGGTGTTTTATGTTTTGATGCGTGGGGGTGTAATGGATACTGGGTCGGAATTGTTAATCGGTGAGCCGAGTTCCAATTCCAGTTGGGTTCGTTATATTTACTTACGTGCAAATATCCTTGGGGAAAGTATGAATCCCAATAAGTTATTTTTCTAATATGACAGTCCTCTTTGTACTGATCGTGAATTATCGCTGCTCAACCTCTGATGATATGCGAGAAACCCTGTTCACATGTAAAGTATAAGTGGATGAGTCTACTTTTTTGTAACGTACGCTAATTTCTTATTTTGACGCAGATGTCAGTTAGTATTTACGATAAAAAAAGAACAAAGTTAATTCAAAAGGAAGACAATTGTAATTGACCCTAATCTATCTGGTCTCATATTCAAATTCCTGTTTTTTTTCCCCACAAATCCTAATTCATAACCCTACTCTGTCTATTCTGTACACAATCTGAGCTAACTTGCTTGATATTTATGTGATGAGAATAAAACTTCAAGACTGTTATAGGTGAGTTAGCAATACACCAACAGAATGGTATTGTATTACAAATATACGAAACCCGGTATACCTATCATTGCTACAAAACTTTTAACGATATAACAGTCACATACATCGCAGCAAAATGAGGTCATTATACCATATCACGATGCATGACCGGTTCTCGTGAGATCACCGAAGATCCTGGTCAGTATTAAGTGGTTGATCGATTAGTAGTTTAAGCATGGATGCCGGGATGTTGTAATGGCTAACGAGCCGAGTCCCAATTCTAGTCGGGTTCTTGAGAACGTTATGAATTCGCATCTATTCCGATAGTTATGAGTTAATTAGTAGAACTTATATCAGTAAATATAATCATTAACTAAAAAAACGTTCTTACAGACTAAAAATATTTACTTGCTTTAAATGGCCTGCATAAAAAAGCAAATCAGAGTATCAATCACAAACTAATGTATAGGATCAGCTGACAGATTTTTATAAAAATAGCGCATAACGTTGCGGGTGGAGTTCAGAAAGAAATGCCTTCATCTTGGTTAAGCCAATCTGCTCTGATGGTCTCTGATTGAATGTGTCCCGTTCTATCAAGATGTCACTAGCAAGTCGCCATCGATAACTCAGTAATAAAACTTATTAAAAGAAAACGACAATAATCCTTTCAACCCTCAGTCATAATGTTCCCCAACTGGTCTTTCTCATAAACAAAGATGCACAGTGCGTCAGTTCCCATTTAAAATGTAGAAGTGTTTACTGTTAAACACTTCGAAGTAAATTGTAATGATGAAAGGGATATTCTCAGTATGGTGTCTTTATTCCTCAAATCAAAATAAGGGAATATCCGCCAATAAATAAAAATAAGAAACCCTGAAATCCATGCTTGTGAGATCAGAACATTTATTAATATTATTATTATTATTATTATTATTATTATTATTATTATTATTATTATTATTATTATTATTATTTTCTTTGATATCTGACGTTTACACATATCTTTCCGGGTACCGCCCAGGGATCTAAGGTTAGAAATGGTATCATGACACTTTCCACTGAAAGAAATAAATATTACATAGATAAAGCCCTTCGTAAAGTGTGCACTGTACTTGTCAGAATAATATTTTGTATCACTTTGAAGCATGGACTTCCAGGGATTCCTTCAATTAGTCTACTGGAATCTTTTCCAACCAATTACTGGAATTTTTACCACCCAATTATTATTATTATTATTATTATTATTATTATTATTATTATTATTATTATTATTATTATTTCTCGTTTCCCTGATTTACTGTTTAATTTTAAATCCAACTTAAAGAATGATTTCCTTAGAAAGTTATTTTCTGAGTAAGTAGTTTCTTACGGCATCAAAATTTTATATCTCAGAAAGTGAGGTTTTATTTTCTTATATTATATTTAATCATTTCTAGTACTTCAGAAAATTACTGCAGTAGTGGTTGTGTTGAATGTTATATTTAGGAAAATCTATTATTATTATTGTTATTTGATTTGATATCCACAACGGCTAAGGATCATATAAGATTAAGCCCTCCAGTGTATCGTCCCAAGTCTTTCGTCAACATATGCGCTGTCCCAAGCACTGGTGCCACCTATCATTACTAATGATATCAACTGTCTCCAAGGATTCTTGTAAAATAATAAGATTATTATTATTATTATTATTATTATTATTATTATTATTATTATTATTATTATTATTTCGTTTGATGTATGTTGCATACAGATTACTTTCAAGGTGCCAAACAGAGACCTAACAGCATAAATTGCATCATAAAAAAGAAAACCTAATATCACACATATTTTACATAGATAAAACCCTCCACAAGGTGTGAGCTGTACGTGTAAGTATTTTTTTTTGTATTGTTTAAGGCTTGGTCTACCAGTGATCCCTTTAAAGTGGCTATCAGAACTTTTTCCAGTGAAACAGAGGGCTCTAACTACAACTGGAATTATTGATGTCCTCATGTCCGCATTCTTTAGATTGGCATTTATTATTATTATTATTATTATTATTATTATTATTATTATTATTATTATTATTATTATTATTATTACTTCATGCATTTGCATCTTCATACCAAATGTTAATTGGTCAAGGCTGAGGAAATGTTTCTCCAGCATCTTTCTCAGTATCTTGACGAAGTCGCCGTCACTTCGTTTACACACTTTTTCATATTTGAAACTCGAATTATTTCGATCCGTTGTTTGTTTCTCATTTCAAAAGTGCACCTACTATTATATAAACGATTCTGAATGTCATATTCCAAATCGGTCACAGTTCCCAGACAGTTTCATCACATACCTTTAATATCTCAATCTCTTTTTCACGCCAACACTGTGGTCTGTCAGCACATCTATTTTTCCGAACTGTTATTTTTCTACGTTCTCAAATACCAGATGCGTTATTCGCACATGGAACTTGGATGATGAATCTGTGTGTTGAAACGTTAAAAAATTTTACTTTTTTCAAAACCGACAACAGTGTATTTCATGCACCATAAATACGCGTCTTCTTTGAGAAGAGTTTGATTGTAGCATTGTCCAATCATAGCGAAGCAGCTTTCTCGAAAAGATACTAGACAAACAGTAAATGAAACTTAAGGTGCCTGAATTTTACGGAACAACCTCTGTAGGCATGTGAATGCTGTTTCTCACTATGCCAGCTCTCAGAAGATCAATCTGGAATTTTTTTCGTGTTGACAATGGCCTTTGCTTCTTTTTCCAAATACTGGATCTAGCTCGTTCCTTTATTTTACGAGAACGTCTTCTGAGATTCAAATTAGTAGGCTGATCAAATTCCTTCTATTTCAAAATACCGGCTCTAATTGTATTAATGAGGAACTTTACCTCTTTGGAGATCTTTCGCTATCACATTCCACGACTATGAAAGTCAATTATCACCCCATAAAATTACCGAGTTATCACCTTTACAACGTTATCTTGAAAAACATCGTAGGTTCCAGTCAGCTCCTTATGTACTGTTGAAATAAAATTCAAAGTTGGTCGGCATAAATCTACTAATTAACGATTTAAATTGATCCCAAATTGTATTTCTAATCCTGCTTCGCATATATATTGAGAATGTGAATATTTCTCAATAAATCACTGATTAGGTAAGCATGTTTGTTTCTCCTAACTCATAGTACATCCTGACATTTGAACATATTCAAAGAAAAATTTATGTTGTCTTCTAAATCTACTGGCTCGAGTAATTCCCCGTTTTATTCTTTCTCTCATTCTACACACATGTACGTATATATATATAAATATTAAAGGCAAGCTTTGACACATGCAAAAATACAGACACGTACATGCGCGCGCGCGCACACACACATACACACAGACACACACACACACACACACACATATATATATATTTCATTTTCAATATATATGTTTCATTTTCAAGCGATTTTGAAATTTTGAATTTGAATATTTTAGCTTCTGTTTTTTGAAACATGGTAATTCCTGTGTAGCGATGGAACCATATTTTTAAATTAGCAAATTTATTATATATATATATATATATATATATATATATATGTATATATATATATATATATATATATATATATATATATATATATATATATGTATATATATATATATGTATATAAAGACATTTTTTTATGTTTATACGTTCTTCATATATATATATATATATATATATATATATATATATATATATATATATATATATATATATATGAAGTTGATTGATATTACTTTCATCGCCTCGACACCAAAGTTTCGTAGACTGTCTTTCTAGGAATCATATCGTTTACTCATCGGTGGTTATAAGCAATTGACTGTTTAGACTTCTCGATTTTTCTCTTATATATGCACTTTTTATTGGTGCAATTTTGTTTTGTATAGTGTGTATAGTGTGCTTTTGCTTGTGTGCATCCATGGTTCCGTCCGTGGGTACGTGTGAAATGTCTTGATAATTTGTGCTTTTCGTCTTTTTTTTCTTTATTTTATATTTCGTCATGTTGTCTTTTTTCAAAATAGCCGAGAAATTGGAAGGCCTAATTGGAAAGTGTATCAAAGGAACAAAAGACTAGGTATGGAAAACAAAGAAGAAATGGTTTATTAAATACTCACACATAGAACGGAAATACTTGAGGAAATCAACTACTACTCAAATCCTAATCTAATGTGGCTACTTGCCATATTTATAAGTTTATGTTTTAATTTGAGCTCATTGAACTACCATGATCGTTATTTTTTTTTGTCTTATTTTTACTATGAGCCCTCTGATACGTATTTTTCGATTTTTCAAAAAGATAAAAAGAGATAAGTCCATTATTATGAGGAGTTGCTAGGGCGTGTCGTTCGTGCTAAATAACTGAGAGAGTACGGAGAAAACAGATTTTTAATATGATACTAATGATAATACATCAACGCAATCATAATTTGACATCAACTGATATTATAAATGCACTGTGAGCACCATGTTCCTGTCGATAGCTGCGTCATATGTACCACGCACCCCTACCTGAGATTGTTGTAATTCTCCTAAACTGGTTGCCAACCACTGCCAGGTTGTCCAGTCTACCTTGTTATTTAACCCATAGGTATGGGGAGAAGAGAATAATTCATAAATTTCTCAAGGTGAAAGTGACTCCATTGACGCCGGTTCAT
Source organism: Acanthosepion esculentum (assembly GCA_964036315.1). Lineage (NCBI taxonomy): Eukaryota > Metazoa > Mollusca > Cephalopoda > Sepiida > Sepiidae > Acanthosepion > Acanthosepion esculentum. The sequence goes on along the minus strand of OZ038493.1, from coordinate 44,076,311 downwards.
CGATTTCTCGTTTTTTCATGTGCTAACCATTACACAACGTGCACGTGGATCAATAAAACGCAATTATGTCTGAATCCATCTAGCGCATGAAAATTGTATTTATATAGTTTTAGAACCATGACTATGATATAATGGGATATCTTATTTAAAAATCTTTTCACTTGTCCATACCTATATGGATATTTACTTACATGGAAGTATGTATTTATATGGTAGGTGATGGAAAGTTATTTGCAAGAACCACTTACGAAAATTCGATTAACTCTACCAAAAACAAGAAATTTGTGTAAAGAACGTCTTGCTAAAACCGATAACTTTTCAGCACCTCTGATATACACTTCTCGATGCGTACGTATTTATATAGATATCGAAAACTGAAAGTATATTTCAATAAAATATTCCATTATATTGGCGTCATTTTCTTCATAATCTATATACAATTTTCGAATGCATTTTAGAGAATTAGTATAATTTGATTAATAAAATACAGCTTCCTGGTGTTAATGTCTGTTCTCTGCTTGTTGCTGTGCACAAAATGAATTGTATACTTTTTTATGATTTGAAATTATTGCTTTCTGGCTAACAATCCTTCTATTGCTTCTCCATTGTTCTTCTTCATTTTTCACCTTACATCCGTTAACTTAGCGCCCTTTCGAGTTTCATGATATTCTATCGTTCCTGCAAGCAAATAATTTAAACTTATTTTCTTTTTCTTCCACTACTACTACTAATCCTGCTACTATTCATTCATTATACATCCTCCTCCTACCTTCCTTCTTATTCTCTATCTCCTCTTTTTGCGTCCATTACTATTCATTCTAACGCTAGTACTACTACTACTACTACTTAGAATTCTACTTCTGCTAATGCAACTTTTTCTTCTTTTAATTATTACTACTAATTATTCATTCATTCTTTTTCTTCAACTACTGCTATTAATACTATTTCTTATTCATACTGTTCTACTACTAATATTACTATTCCTTCTTTTTATTCTTTTTATCCTCTTTCTCCTATTACTACTAACCCTCTTCTACTACAAATACTACTGTCTTCTTCTACTTTTTCTTCTATTCCTTGTGCCACTACTACTATCATAAGTTTTATCTCTACTACTAATACTACTGGGTTTTTTCCTAATATTTATATTGTTCAGAGTTCTTCTCCGTACGACTATTATTAATTAATTTATTTTCATTCATTCTTCTTCTTCTTCTTCATCATCATCTTCTGCTTCTTCTTTGTATTAATATTGACACTAGCTTACGCATACAATGAATGATGGCAATTTACGTTTTTGTTTCATTTACTATCATTAAATTGTATTTTTCACATATGAGTTTTTAAATCTATTTCCCGAGTTATCCTTTTCCTCCTTTCACATGATCGAATCGATCGGAGAGGAGACATGAGCTAGCCGCCACCAACCAGATCTATTTTCTGCCTCACGAAACAGCCTCAGAATGTCCAGCCTGGTCCATTCATGGATGTTTTCCATCCAGCCTTTGGACTATTCCCCCATCCCTATGTCTAGCATCTTCCAAGATATCTAGAAGGACCGTCTCAGGTAGAGTATTGTGGCGTATGACATTTCCAAGCCACAACTTCCTCCTCTTTACTGTTGAGAAGAGGGGCTCCTGCAGGATTAACACTTGTATTACTTGGCTCTGTACAAAGTCATTTGTTTTGTTTTATCTCCAGGAGGCGTCTGAAGCATTTGGTTTCAAATGTTTGCACTCTCTTGGGGGTATCTGCTATCAGAGTCCAGTTTTCACATCCATTTAGCTGTGTGGATAGCAAAAACAAAAACTTGTAGAACTTCATCTTGGTTGGAAAGCTGATGATTTTTTCTCTTCCAAATCTTGCTGAATTTTTGCCATTGCTGATGTTGCCATTGAAACTGGTCTTGATCTCTGTTGTAGAGCGTCAATCTTTGTTGAGCATAACACCAAGGTATTTAAAGCCGTCCAGTTCTTCCAGTTGGTCTCCGTTCATGAAGATTTCTGATCAGTTTATTAAAAACAAATCACTAATTTTATGTCTTATGTAAGACGAATTTACAAATGCTATACAAAATGACAATATATTTTATTTAATATGAAGACACTCTTGAGGATGAAGATTCTGGTAGGAAGAGGTCAACTGACTACCAGTCTTATTGGAACACCTGCTATTTTGTTATTTTTATTGATTTCAAACATTCTCCATTCTGAATAATAATTCCTTATTTGAATACATATTTCTCCAAAATTCATGGAATGATCTCCACGATATTTCCAAAATGATCCAGTAATTATTAAGAATATTGTCACTTTTGTAATGAACGATTATTTTAGGTTTCTGGCAGAAACTAGGTAATTATCAAGGCTGTCAGTCTCAATCAATTTCATTCTAGGCGCCACTTTAATAGCAATAACAAGAGTTGAACATGTCCTGATTTTTAACATTATTGCTGATGGCAAATACTTAAATTCTATTTAATTTGGTTCTTGGAAGAAATATAATTCTATCATTCAAAAGATTTAGTATTTTTGACTGTAGAGGATTCCAAATTAGTAAAGATTTACTGCAGCATACATACGAACGATAATGAGTATGTCCCTATTCATACAAATACAGTAGTAAATACTGTATGTTGGTCTGTAGTTGGAGATTCCTCTCCAGCTGTTCCGGTCAAACTCTCTGCTTCCGTGCAGACGAGGTTATGTCGAAGGACAGAGTCTCGTTTCGGGAAACAGCTACCAGACATCGTTTTATACGGGGTCTATGGGTAATTTTTGGCCGAGCCTACGGGCAGGGATAACCCACATTAAATTTGGCCTTGTATCACATCTGACCGCGTGGGGCGGTTGCTAGATATCCTGCAGTTGTAGATTCGTCTCCAGCTGTGCTGGTCAAACTCTCTGCCTCCGGCAAGAGGGCATCTCCAGAGGAGATTAAGTTGAAGTCAGAGTCTCGTCTCAGGAAACAGCTACCCGACTCCGTTTTATACGGGGTCTACGGGGAATCTTTGGCCGAGCGTACGGGCTCGGATACGCCACATTAAATTCGACCTTATGCCACATCTGACCGCGTGAGTAGATATCCTGCTGTTGGAGATTCATTGTGGAATTTATTCACTTCTTGCAGTTGATTATTTCTACGCGCCGCTGGCGAATCTTATATGTTTTGATCATGTCCTAAGTATTATCGTTTATTACCAACCTTCGTGAAATTAGTCTATTCAGTTAGCTGCCCTAGATTACAACAAGATTAGTACACTTTCAATACATTTTCCCCTTAAAAAATATCTTTCTCCTCTTAAACAGAATTGCATTTTTAAGTCGAAATTATTATCACACCTATTACTACTAACGACGAATGTACTCTATCGAAATTATCAATCTTTCTATTTTACAGTGTGCGCCAAATATAACTCCGACATAAGGGTAAGGTATTAATTAGGATAATGACACCATTACCATTCAGGTCTTAATATTATGTGGGAGTTGTTTCTTTCACATCCTGTGTAATATTTTATGGAAATTTCTAGATGTTTCACCAAGGTCTCTCAGGAGACACTTTTTACATTCTCTCTGCGAAAGTGCATTAGATTGACGACAAGGCCACGTCAGTTTATAGTTGAAATTGCTAGATGCAACCGTAGGTTCGATGTTAAAATTTTCTTCTATATCACCTCTTTTATGCGGAACTCTCTTCCGTCTACTTTCTACTTACTTTGATCTTTAAAAATTTTAAAGCATTGTCTATCTTTATCTTCTTTCTTCCTAATTCTTTTATTCTTCTCTCTCCTTAATAGTAGTTTTTTTTCTTATATTCTTGAACACTCAGTAACCACTGGCAGGCTAGTGGCTTTATTACTTACTTGGGGTGAAATGATACAAAACATATCAATAAAGTTCCGTCGGTTAAGCCGTTGTCTGAGAAAGGTTTCTTCTAGGAACGAATAGTTACACTAATATATATCGCAAGACTAGAATAACCATGCTATTTATCCAGGCAGTTAAATATATAACTGAATTCCTAATATTTCTTTCCTTGAAGAATATCTTCTTTAATTTTCTTTCATCCAGTTTGGATGGAATCTATTTTCATTATTCAAAAGTATCATGCTTGCTAGCTTGTTTGGAACCCCCCTCTGTAGTTCATGTCTATAAGAAATTAGGTGAGCATTTTGACCCCCCTCGAATTATCGCCTTATTACTTTTAACTCGTTTTGGTAATCAAAGCCGAATTGGTTATGCATCTGACTTCACACGGCCTTCTTTAAGCTACAGTATGGTCTTCGTTTCTCTGGGTTATCGCCGATATGTTAACGGTTACTACTGCATTTGTAGATCAGGCTTTAGAAAAGAACGACGAAGCTCGGGTCGTGGCTTTTGATATCTCGAATGAGTTTCCTCGAGCATGAGACTTCTGGTGCTAATCCAGTTATTAAGACATCGTGTAATTTACACGTAATTGAAAATAAAACTGAAATCAGTATCTGTCAATATTTCTGATATGAGGTATTATTATTTACATTATTCGGACTATTGTCCTCATATTTGTCGCCATATTTATTACAACGTTTCGGCCGTTGTATGCTCCGGCCTTCTCCAGTTAGTTGGAATGTTGAACTGAACTCTTTATTTCGTTCATTGGGGTAGATTGTTCTAGTTCCACGTGCCATATTTAATGGATGTCAGTTATCAGTTATCTCCTGTTAATTCCCCTCTCCAAGATCTCCACTGCCTTAACCGGGTATTGAACTCACACTCTTTGGATCCTCTCATTGGATCTAACTAACGCCTTTATCCACTGTGCTATGTGTCCGTGTAAATAGTGTAAAATTGTAATCATTAATCACCATAGAAAAGCTTTCTTGATTTCAGTATGATATCATCCGGGACAGCAACTCTTTACGCCTTCTAGGGCTGGATTTTTCCAGTGGCATAACATTTTTATATTGAATCAATAGCTATGTTCATATGTTGCAGTCAGGAAAGCTGGTTCACCGAATTGTGCTAGACAATTTGTCTTGTCAGAATGCCTCTTAAACATTTATACATTAAGGCCATAATATAAGGAACGGAAACAACAAAGACATAAATATGTGTATTACTTAAAAAGTAATGCATGATAAGCAATGAAATTTTTACCGAATAAAGATTAGGGTGTACTGTAAGGATATTACACAAAGTTACAAAAATTTACATAGTAGTTTTTTTTTAAAATAAAGATTAAATGGAACAAAGGAAATAAACTACTGGACAAAAGTTAAGGAACAATCTTGTTAATACTTGATTGTGAACAAAATATCAACAAAATTTAATATTTGGTAAACATCTCCTTACTTTCAATGACTTCTCTGCATCGTCTACCACATGATCTAATTAATATCCTGCAAAAATCAGCAGTAATTCCCTCCCATTCGTCTTTGAATAACTCCCATAGGTGATCCTGATTTTCGGGTTTCTTTCCTGAGCCCTTTCTCTAATTATCTTCCAAACATTTTCTATTGGCTTCAGGTCGGGCCTCTGGGCTGGCCACTTCATTAGGGCGATTCCTTCTTCTTCAAATAATGCCATAACCTTCCGAACCTTGTGGCAAGGTGCATTGTCCTGCATGAAATTAGGAGATTCATAAAGATTATGGTGTAATCTTGGTACCACGTGCTGCTGAAGAATCCTTTTGTAAATCTCAGCATTGATATTGCCATGTACGCGGATGATAGGGCCAACGCCTGCAGATGAAATCATTCCCCACAACATCACACTGCCGCCACCAAACTTAACGGTTTTCATGACACATTGAGAAGACAGTCTTTCACCTGTTCTTCGGCGTACGTAAGTTTTGCCCTCAGAACCAAATATAGTAAACTTGGACTCGTCACTTAAATGAACTGTATCTCATTGTGCGTATGTTCAAACATGTTCTCTCGCATACTCCAGGCGTGCCCTTTGGTTTCGCTTTGAAATGAGAGGCTTCGAGGCTGGAATACGGGCATGCAATCCTGCATTTTTTAACCTGCGAGCAACCGTTTTCCTTGAGATCTTATTATCTGTCTCTTCATTAAATTTAAGGGGAATTGATGTAGCAGTTTCAAAACGTTTTTTTGTAGATATTCTAACAATTCTTCGATCTTCTCTTTGCAAAGTTTTTGGAGGTCTGCCGGTTTTTGGTTTTGCATCTAACGTTTTATCTGTTTTATCCCTTCTAATTACACGATGAACGACACTTTTAGACCTGTGAACAATATCAGAAATTGACTTTTTGTCTTGATAGTTAGCGATAATGAGTTTGTTTTCTTCAAAAAAGAGCGTTTTGCGTGTAGAATTTGCCATATTGCTTAAAAATAACGTCCTAATGATAAATTAACTTTTACTTATTGTTGAAAAGCTCCATCGAGTTTTTTTAACAATGTAAATTAAAAGTTTATGCAAATTATTAACATCGTCCCTTAACTTTTGTCCAGTAGCTTATTTCCTTTGTTCCATTTAATCTTTATTTAAAAAAAGACTTTTATGTAAATTTTTGTAACTTTGTATAATATTTATGCATTACACCCTAATCTTTATTCGGTAAAAATTTCATTGCTAATCATGCATTACTTTTTAAGTAATACACATATTTATGTCTTTATTGTTTCCGTTCCTTATATTATGGCCGCTACTGTATCGCTATCATTCGTTCGTGCATTGAGATCTGGTTAGCTCTGTTATTTATGGTAATATTTTTTTTATAAAATCCAAAGAAATTTAATGTAATCATTCCTGACCTGTTAGTGAACCTTCAGTCACTATTCCAGTGTATATGCCGTATCTCTGCCTGTTCCATACTTATTTTCATGGCATGTGAAATGCGGATTAAGGGCAGATAAAGCAGTATGTATTACAGACCAAACATGAGGGGTATATCCTTGAACGATTTCCCGTCGGATATTCAAACAAATGGCATGTGATTTAAGCAAATTTACTATAACCGAGGATATTTATACATTTCCAAAGCCTTAAGAATCCAAGAGTGCGGAAAACTATCAAATGCTTTGCGGTAATCTATCCAATCTCTGCTGAGATTTCTACCTTTCCTCCTGCAAATTTTCAGGATAATTGTATGTATTATTAGTTGATATTTTCAACCATATGAACCTCTTCGACATCCCTTCTGTTTCAGTAAAAGGATTTTTTTTTCATCGAGAAAAGTGTAAGCTCAGTTCGACAGGAAATACGTGATCGATTTATATGAGGTGGTTATCAATTTACATGTTCCTGTTATTACAATTATTATTATTGTTTACTTTCAACGTGATACTCTGCTGTCAACTGATTGTAGCATTAATAAACTCAGTTAATATGTTTGTCAGCTTTGATGTTTATCGTGTTTTCCCATTGTCAGCTTTCATTTGTTTTCTTTTTCTCAATTTAATACTGCGAACCATTTTACATTTCAATGGTCTTGTCATTTACTGACAATTGTTTTCAAAGAGACGCAACTTGACGATGAAAGTGCTTTTTTTTTCAGATTTCACTTCCTCTGTTTTGTTTGCCTCTTCAGAATTTTTTTTTTTTTGTCTTTCTACTCAGGATTTGTTTTCGAAATTTTCATTAAACTTTTCATTTTGACAAATATGAAAAAGAGTTTTCTTTTTGCTGGAGATTCAAAAAACACAAGAAGAAACAGAAACAACGACAAAATTAATTACATATTCCTGACCGATAATGGACATTGTTTGCAGAGTATATTTCTGAGATTGATTTAGTTGTTTATTTTGTAATTTCCTTTCTCTTTTTGCTTTTAAATATTTCTTCCTCCTTTTGATTCACGCACACGTACACCATCACGAACAACACACACACAGACACACACAGACACACATGCGCTCACACGTGTGCATGCGTTTGTGTGCTTTTTGTGACTCTGTGTGGTTGTGTTTTGAAGATTGTGCTTTGGTGCGGTGTTCTTTGCGTGTGATTTGAGTGTGTTTGTGTGTGCGTGTACTTAGTTGGAAATCTTTGGGTGGATGGTCTTCTGTGTCTGGTATTGTCTGTGTCTTTGTATTTTGTTCTGTATTTATAAGTCTCAGTGCTTTTGTGTCTGTTATTTTTGTGTGTGTTTTTCTGTGTGTTTGTGTGGTTATATGTGTATATTTTGTGCTTGTTTGTTTCTGCTAGTGTGTGTATTCTTTATGTATTTTGTTTTTAAGTGTTTTCTTTGTGCATGTTATTTTATGTGGTTTTATCCTGTGAGCTTTTTTATCTGTGTGTATATTTATGTATGTGTATGTGTCTGTGTCTACTTTTTTATGTATTCATGTGTCGATATCCTTTTTTCTGCGTGCTTAACGTGATTTTGCTTTGGCGTCTTGTCATGTGTCTACGTTTGTGTGTTTGTTCACAAACTGGTCCCAACCTTGTGGAAACTTAAGCAATTAATTAGCCATATAATAAGGTGATATTTTTCACTCTCTTCCGCCTTTTTTAAAGTGTTAGAGTGGCCCAAACTTACCAAGGTCGGTTTTTCTAGTATCTTGTTATGAGAGACGTTCTACTTACAAATAAAAGGACAAGTTTAGCAACCAGCGTATATTAGATGGTATTATAAGCTAGACAAATTTACGCGGCAGTAAGAATTAGTCTTGGCAGATTTATACATCCGATTATAAAATAGACTATTAGAATATATCAATCTAGACCAGAATATATATCATCACTTTTCTCTGCAATAAGAAAGATAATCTGGGATAATATGGATTGTAGCTTTACGCGTCCACAAAACTTGTTTTTTCTTGTGGGCACTGTATATCTTCAATTTTTGTCAGATTCTTTGGGTTGAACCTTACTAGTCCTACTTTCTGTGTACCTCCTCATTTTGGTGAAAACAATTGAAGAGGGGACAGGTTTTTTGACTAACGACTATTGTTCTGTCTCTGCAACATAAAAGACATAATTTAATTTATTATGATTTTTTTACATACTCAAGAAAACATTGTTTAGTTTTAACCAAAAGCTGTATTAATTGAAGAAAAAGAATTATTGCTGATAATACTACTAATCATCCTAATACTACTACTACTAATACTACTACTACTACTACTACTACTACTACTACTACTACTACTACTACTACTAATAATAATAATAATAATAATAATAATAATCGTCCAAACATCGTGGTCAAAGACCACAAAAACAGAATGCGCTTTCTTATTAATATGGCATTCCCTGCAGACCGTAATGTATTTTTGAAGATCATCAAAAACCTATCAAAATACAAAGATCTTGAAGTGATATCTCAAAAATATGGTACATGATGACATCAGTAATTCCAGTTGTAGCTGGAGCTATCATTTTGATTGGAAATGGTTGCGATAGACTCACTGAATGAATACCTGATTGCTCATGCCTTAAAGAAATGGAAAAAAAATGTACTCACAAAGTACAGCTCACAAATTACAAAGAGCTTTATGTTGCTATAATGTTCTTAATCTTAGTTTGTTTGGGGTTTTTTTGGGGGGGGGGTAATTTTTCACAAAGATCATCAGTGAAATATGCCATGAAGCCATTTCTGATCTTAACTCTGGTTGGGACACGGAATGAAATATGTATACAACAAAAAGGAAATAATAATACTGTCATAATAATATGAGTCGATCAATCCTTTCTTGTAAAAACATATAAAAAAAAGTATTTCACAGACTTTCAAAATATAACCACCTGGAATCACAGATTGTAATAAACTGACATTTAAACACAAACCCGATTCTAATAATAAATCGGACACTAAAATGATTTCAAAAGAATATATTAAGACAATGCAATCAAATTCCTCTTCATGTGGAATAAAAATGACAGGGCTAGTGGGTACCTCTAACATATTCTGAAAAACAGCAACCATAATGTAATACGCTCAATTATTTTGTATCAATAAACTTCTTTTACAACAGGCCTCAGGTAAAAATTGCATGAAACAGGACAACAGAAAACCTGGATATATTAGTAGTATATATAGGAATAATAATAGTACAACTATTTTATATCGATGACTTAATCATCTCTTAAAGAGGTGAGCCTGGAAATTGTTAAGGAGAGGATTTTTCTTTAGAAAATCCGTCTGCATCCGTCTTCAGAAAATTATGAATTACGATGTGTACAAATATGGAATGAAAAGAAAAAAGAAAGCTAAAATACGAATACTTTCATGGAATCTTCTGGAGTCAACATCGAAATTGCACTTGAAAAACATGAAGAGATTTTACAGAAAAGGAACTGAATCCATATAATGACACTACGACTTCTTACTTTTCTCTGAATTTAGGATGGGTATTCGGCTAACCCGAATTCGAACACGACTCTCTGATTTCCTATTCCGAGACGTTTTCCCTTACACCATCTTCACATTCAAACTCACAGCACCTAGTATTCCCTTGCGTTTACGCATCTATGCACTGACCACGCTCTATGTTGCTTAACTTCGGGAATCGTATGAGAAGCATGTAGGTAAAAGATACATGGTGGGGAAAATAATTTACCGTTAACTGCGCAAGCAAATACCTTTTAACTAAACAGAATCAAGGTATATTTACAGAGCAGGAATTATCCTAGAGAATTGTAATGTTAATGGTAATATTATCTGTTCCCTTATAAGGAAACATTCGGTATTCATTGACCGAGACAATGCTACTCGAATTATGCTTTTATTCAATATATGACGATTGCACTGCAATCTAATTATAGAATCTGTTCATCTCATTTCTAATGGTAATGGTAATATTAAGCGTTTCCCTATAAGAAAAACATTCGGCATTTACAGACCGAGACAATGCTACTCGAGTTACGCTTTTATTTAAGACATAAGGATCGGAAGGTAATCAAATTGTAGTATCATTTCTTCTCATTTCTAATGTTAGTGATAATATTAGCCGATTCCTTCTAAGGAAACGTTTGGTATTTATTGACCAAGACAATGTGACTCGAGTTACGTTTTTATTCAATACATGGCGACCGGACTACAATCAGTTTGTAGTATCTGTTCTCCTCGTTTCTCATGGTAATAGTAATATTACCCGTTTCCTTATAAGGAAACATATAGCATTCATTTACCGCGCAGACAATGCTGCTTTCGGTTGAAATTTATAAAATCTTTGCCTTAAAACAATATTTCAGGAAAACTGTTAAAGCTGCAAAACTATGCTCGTCATTAAATATGTGCGTCTATGAAAGCTTTATTTTCATCTACGCGTGCAGATTTTTTTCCCATTTTCCTCTCCACATCATGGGTTATCTGGTCTCTTTGTTTTTGTACTGATCAGCTTTTGCACGCCCTGTTTTCGGCTAAATCTAAGTGTGTACTTCTCGGCCCAGTGATTGAACCCCAAATTAATTCTTTCATCTACCAGACTATTCAGCTGAATGTTACAGAGACCTACAAACAATAATGATAATTTTGGCTTCACCACATCATCAGTTCACAGAATATACATATTTTAAAATCATTTCACCACAAGCAAGGTAATAAAACTACTAAGAAGCAAAGGATTACAGAATGTTAGGGAATATGACAACAAAACACTATTAACGACCGAGAACAATGAAATAAAAAATATTAAGATATAATATTCTGTAATCTTTAAAATACGAAACGCCGTGGACTCTGTTTTTGTTCAATGAAGATTCGTGGTTTTAAAATTGCATTTCTGTATCGAGATATTGTAGAATGAACGCTTCAAAATTCAGCAATTAACTACAGTCGAATTAATTAAGTGCGCCTTATAAGAGATATGGATTGCATTTCAAATAATGTCTAATTTTTTTAATATCCTCTTAGGCTATTAAATGAATTTTAATTAAAAGCTTTCATCATGAAAAATAAATGTTGTAATAACATTTCAGTAAACACTGGTGCGTTAATATTGAAATGACGCTTTATTTTGATCGACAATTATGTTAAAAATATTAAAACGATATAAACCGATAAACAGTGTTAATAATTCTTAGTAATATTTCTTGCTTTTTAAAGGACGTCATGAACATTTGCGAGACACTTGTTTTGTTCGAGCTTCGTCTGATTAGATTCTTCGTATTAATGATTGGCCTTTCATTTCACCCCAAGCAATCCACTAAGACGAAACGCGTTTACTGAGTGTTAGAGAAAATTAACGGAAAACAGTATTAAGGAGAGCGAACGATAAAAGAAGGATTAATAGGACAGAAGATAGAGATTGGCATTTCATTTACATTTTTTAAGATGAAAGTTGACTGTGAAGAGTATTCCACATGCGGGAGGTGCGTTAGAAGAAAATCCTATCATAGAACAATTTCAACTGTAAAATGATGAAACCTTGCTCTCAATTAAGTACTGTACTTAAATTCACAAAGCCTAAGTACCATAGAGAAAATGTCAGTAGAACAATTACCATGACGCTATTTATGGTTAAAAAAAAGCAGCGAAGCTATATTACGGTCGTGGGGAAGTATCTGAAGCTTGGATACCAGGTTAGGATAAATATCTAATGATATAGAGGATTAAATATAAAGTATCCTCCATTTCGTCAATGTTAAAATTTTCATTGTTTACGCGTTTAATATTGAAAAGAAAAGAATTCTTTTTGAATAGTTGAAAGACATATTTACTACTTCCTTTTTGTCCGAAATACACTTCAATCTAGAATTGTTTACTGGATGAGGAATATCCAACTCGGAGGATGTAAATAAAATGGTAATCTTTATAACATCAACAAAATACTATACTCGCCAGCCACGTGAAGTAGGAAAACTACTGCTAGTGGTAGACTATAGCACAGCATATTACCCCACTTACAATAGTCTCCAACGTATATATGAGGATTGCGTCATATCCATTAGTGTTCATACGTACGCTATATAATAGGTTACAAATTATAAAATAAACTTTCCACTAAGAATGTGGTATACCTTTATTAAACGCGGAATAAACTGATCACGCCGTGGAGAAAGTTGTTTCAAAATGAATGCATTTCTCATATGAAATAAACACCATGTCTAGGGCGATTGCAGAAAATAATTAAATCTTGCCAGCACTTATGTTTCCTACACGAGAGTACACATCATTGACAAAAAACACTTCTATTCAAAAGATATTTTTATTTATATTATCTAAAAATATTTCTTATTGTGTAGCATGTTAAATTATTATACATTAAGTGTTTCTGTAATGTTAAATTTGCCATGTTACGAAACGTTACACGATTCTGCTACTCTGTTATTATTTTCATGGTAGATGTTTGGGAGAACGACATTACATTATATCGTTCATCAGTTCAGACTATCACAGAAAAGATACGCCTGGCTACGTACACTGAGTCGATTCATTCTCCACTCATCCTCATGTCTATCATTTTCATTGGTGAGTAGTAAGTTCCAGTCAGACAATTTCGCCAGAACTGATGAAATATGGAACGGACTCCAGATATGATGTTTCGCTGATCAAAACAACAGTAAGGTCTTTAATTCTGGAGTAATCCGTTATCTATCGTATATATCATCATAATAAGCAAAGCTTTCCCCTTCCCGCTATTTCCTTACAACATCCAGCTTTGTAAAACTCTATCATGTGTGGAGGAGAGGTACTGTATTGGCTGAAAGAAAAGCAAAAGAAAATGAAAAAAAAATAATTGATGGATTGAGTTGATATGTTTTTTTTCCAAGGTTTGTCAACTTGTGTGGCTTATTTAAAACCGAAATATAAATTGCATTGTAAGAATAATTATTTTTGCTAGCGAATATAGTATTAAAATTTTATAGACTAATAATGATCGTTCAAGATATAAGTTCTATTATTTAACCCATATGTGGGGAGGAGATGGATCCATACAATTCCATAGGAGAAAATTGACTGGAATTCAGACTCGGCTCTACGGTTACTTAAAGACATAACATATTGGAGAAGTCAATTTCTGAATATTAATAGTATTTTTCGTCTGATTTGTAATTGAATGTGTTAAAAAATCAATTTTTTTCACTGTCTATAACTTTAAAGACAGATTAATATGACAAAAATCTGTGCAGGTAATTGAACAATTTCTTTGACTTGTTTTGTTTTTTGTTTTTTTTTATTTTTTTACTATGACACCATTTTTGTGGATCGATCTGGTTGTGAAGGAGAGCGAGTAGATAAGTCAAAACGTCGTTAGTGTCACGAGTACAAGATAATTTTTATGCGTTCGTATGAAGTGCGAAATATAAATATTATGGTAGAATTTATTAGGCGATTGACCTAATATTTAAGGGCAAAAGTAGGAGTAATGGAACCAAGATTGATTTAATGCTGAATTTGTATGTAAAGGAGTGTAATAATAGTTGAGTTAATGTTGCAGGTAATAAAAAGTGGTCATAGTAATTTAAAAGAATTATTGCAAATTATTGAGCATAATGCTTTTGAATAACACTTTTCACAGTATGTTCATGCAAGAGACGCTGCTTGATATTTTGCAAATCTGACAGTTGCTTACTTTGTGAAAACAATCTTCAAAGTTTGGTCACACTCTTCTCTGGAATTTTGAGGTTTATACCTTGCGTAATGTTTGGGATTGCCTTTTTCAGTTCCTTCTTAAGTCTACTTCAAATCTGTACTCCTAACATCTCGCTTAAACACTGATATTTTATTTGCTATATATATATATATATATATATATATATATATATATATATATATATATATATATATATATATAGGTAACTATACACGTGTCGAAAAACCTTCGAATTCTTGATTTAACAATAGCCAAATCAATCACGAAGGGAAAAAAAGGTTTTAAAAAAGAAAGAGCCAGGAACATGAAAGTCTGTCGAAAATAATCGCACAGATACAGGTTCAAGGCCCAAAGAAAAAACCCCGATACGAGTAAACAGCTAACTAAAGAGCTCAATACAAACGTAGAGCAAACCTAGTCATTAGGTTGACTATATATATATATATATATATATATATATATATATATATATATATATATATATATATATATATATATATATATATATATATATATATATATGTACATATGTATATATATATATATATATATGTACATATGTATATATATATATATATATATATATATATATATATATATATATATATATATATATATATATATATATATATATATATATATATATATATATATATATATATATATAAAGATATGTTTAGTGGTACAAAACTTTATAAATGCCATGAATAGACAAAAATTAATTTTATTATTACCACACATGATGATAATAAAAAGTAAAAATGAAAAACGGGCTAAGCTAACCGGTTTCGAACCTCGCTCAACAGAGCTAAATCGAGGTTAATAAAGAAAATTATTTAAAAAGAAAAATGCACAAAGTGTATAGAAAAAAATAGATCGTAATTAGTTGAAGACCTAATACAAAGTCCTTCTGTTTACATAGAGAAGGATTCAATGATTATATATAGTTTCCCGAATGGCAGTAGATAGGTTCACGTATCGTCTGCTTCATATTCATGCCTGTCATTTTTAACAGGAAAAAAGATTTATCTCTTGATTCCTCTTTAGTATTGTCTTCTAAAGTCTTTTTCATTCTCTTTCTCTCTCAGTAGACCTTGCATCTTGGACTCATTATCGCCTTGTTTCGGGTGAATGAATTAAAACAAAAACCTACAACCAATCGAGATATATATCCAGTATAAAATTAGTGGTTTAGCATTAAAATGGTTGTGTATGAGAAGGGAAAACAATAAAGAGAAGCTGATATTAGCCATGTATTAGCAAATTCTGCAATTAAATTCGAAATAGTATACAGTTACCAAAATCAATGGTTCAAAGATTGATGGAGTTTACAGAATGTCAATGATCTGGTATTTTCATGTAAACAAATAAAATAACTCTTTATTCAGGTATAGATACTATTCTTGTAATCAAATGTATATTTCTCCAGCTTATATCTTTGTACAATAAACCCCCAAAACAAGATGTTGTTGTTGTGTTATCCTCCCTCTAAAGAGACTGTGTTGGACTCTTCCGCCTAAGATTAGTAGGAGAGAAGGCATTGGGTGAACCGTCGAATACATTGAACGCTGAGTCAACCGACAATCACTCACTAGTCGTGAAATACTCTTCCGCTGTATTTACTGTTTAATATATGATATATCTGTAACACTTGTTTTGTTATTTCTTTAACCATTTACTTGGTCACAATAGTTGTAGAATGTACTTTAATACTGATAAACGGTTTAAACTCAGAGCATCACTTCTTTATATAAATGTATATTGAACACTTCAGAAAGAGAAGTTGGTTAATATCAATGGCGAAATTTTACAATAATAATCTTTTCGAAATTTTGTCCGTCAGAGCTGACAAAGTTAATCAGGCCGCTCCTTTTGAAGAGGATCTCAAATCAGTGGTTAACTTGGCAGTAAATGGCGTGTAAATTTTAATGCCTCCAGAACGAAACCACCATAGAAAAACTTTCCTGTCCGCCATAACATGGCTGATTCTAGACTCCTGAAGAGCAACACACCGCGTGTTCACGGCCTCACGTTTTCAACTTATTTTCAGTGGAACGACTATATCGAATCAATAACTACATCTACTGCAAAAAATGTTGGGTCACTGTGCTGGGCCAAAAGATGTTTCTAGTCAGTCTACCAGTCGTCCTTCCCTTTAATACTGTTGCCATGTCTGGTCTGGTCTGGTGCTCTCGAGATTCTTGACAAAATCCAAAGAAAGATGTGCAATGAAATCAAGCCTGACTTGGTATCACTACTTCAGTTAGTTTCTCACAGATGTTACATGGCTTCCATCTGTCTTTTCTACAAATATTTTCATGACAATTGCTCTCATGATATTTTTCCTAGTGCCCCGACTAAGTGAATTTAAGCGTACCATAGATTGGCATCCCGACTTTATACTATTAAAATAGTTAAATGTAACCGACATTTCTATTCCGACAGTTTTTTCTCACACTTCCCTTCTGTTTTCTTGCTTCCCTGAAAACTACGATCTTCAAAAATAGAAAACGAACGTCAATCGCAATCTTCTGTATTCTTGAATTTCGTTCATCTTTTATCTTTCCCTCAATCACATCTATACTCAGTTTTTTTCTCCCGCTTTCACTCTTTGTAACACCCAGCGTAGTAGTGGCATTCCCCGGTTGGGGTGAAATAATTAACAAATATATATTATACATAAATCACTAAACATCACGAACATCGATTTTTTAAAAAGATATTCTAAAGTTTAAGAAAGGATTGCTAGTTTATTCCACGAATTCATTGTAAATTTATACCCCATCAGACGCCAAACGTAATTATAATCATATCAAGTGGATTCTTAAAATTTTAAAAAGATAAATAAATTGAAGTGCGTAATCTGAAGAGTTTAATCGATATTGATATATGAAAAAAGCATTTCAAATAACGAATTTCAAGTTTCTCTTATTTTCTTTTTCATTTCGAGAATTCACCTGGCGCGAGACAATTTTGATTTGACTTCAGTAGGGCCATTGAATGAAAATGAATTTATATAGCAAACAGAGTTAACTTCTTTTAAATGTAACAAAACAAATTATTTTTTATATCCGTGATCTGGAATGCATCGTGTATATGATGAAAATTAAATGTAAAATTATATGTGGTCTCAGTGCTTATTGAAGAACTCCACAATATCAATTGTTTCCCTGGAAATATTGACTTGTTTAGCAAGCAAGGTGATAAAAGCAACTAAGAAGCAAATGGTTACTGACATGGAATAAATCTGAAAACATAAAATATTAGAAGAGAGAACAAAAAAAAGAAAAAGGAATTCAATGAGAAGGAATATGAGGATTGATGTTTCGCTTAAATTTCTGAAGATCGTTGATTGAAAAAACAAGCATCCAGGTGGAAAGTATAGAACTTCTGGTTACATCTAGCAGTTTCAACAGCAAAATGATAAAAGCTAGCAAACAATCTAGTACTTAGCTTGAAGTCGCAGTACTAAAGAGGAAAGCTTATCAGAACAATTGTGATTAAATTATTTCTATAAAAGGCATAGGCAATCCAGATTACAGCCAAAACTGAAGCCAAGCCTTGCATAATACAATCCGACACTCTGCTTATATTAGGACGAAAATGTGTGAACTAAAACTTCAGATTCCCGTGATGTGTTTTTCTTTTTGTGTTTGGTTGATTTATCATATTTACATGTCTGTGAACTTTCTTTGCAGTTTCTGTTTTTAACCAGATTCTTTTAGTATGTTTTGCGATAAAACAAATTACGTTTGTGTTTCGATAATTCAAATGTCTATTCTAGGCGTTTCAGTTGATTAAAACTCTCGTTGTCACTATTTCTTTAAAGGAGCATAGCTTTTATTTGCATTCTTTTTAGTTGTATTTTTAGTTTATAGTGTTTCTTGAACCCCAAAATATGAGGTTTGTTTATCTTGTCTAACATGGCATGGGATAAACATGTTTCAATAAATATTTTAATTTTAAAATGCAAAGCTCGTTGCTGACGTATAAATATAATATAATCATAATCATAGTGTATGTTTAGAAAACTAATATCTGTAGCAGTATTGTAATTCATTTTCGGTCGACACATTATAAAAAAATAAAATTTAATTTTGTAGGTATTGTTATTAGGAGGGGAAAAATGGAATTGGCATGCCGAGTTCGATGCGTTCTTTTCTCCTTTTTCTTCTTTATCTTCTTTTTTTCATTCGTATTCTTCTTCGTCTTTGTCTTCTTTTTTCTTTTTATTTGTTCTTCTTTGTTGCTTTTGCTTCTTATTCCTCATTTTTTTCTTCGTCTTTTTCTTCTTCTTTTTCTACTTCTTTTTCTTCTTCAGCTTCCGTTTCTTCTTTTTCTTCTTTTCTTGTTTTTCTTTTTCTTTTGCTACTTATTCGTCTTCATTTTCTTCTCCTTTTTTTCTTTTTCTCCTTCCTTTTCTTCTTTTTCGTCTTTTCTTCTTGTTCTTTTGCTTCTTATTCCTTTTCATTACTTCTTGTTCTTCTTGTTCTTGTTGTTGTTGTTGTTGTTGTTCTTCTTCTTCTTCTTCTTCTTCTTCTTCTTCTTCTTCTTCTTCTTCTTCCTTTCCTTTTCTTTTACTTTTTTATTCTTCCTTTTCTTCTTTTCCGTTTTCTTTTTTCGGCTTTCTCTATGTTGCGTGTATCTTCAGGACGTTGGGGATCGTGGCTATCCACAACTTCTTGACATTTGTAGCGCTTAATAGCTTTTCGCTGCTCCACCAACCATTCGCTCTAGCTCGCCAGTTAGGTTGTGCGTGATTTCCTCTGAACCTTTTACATTCAATTATTCTTGTGTGTACCACATTTTCCAGACCCAATTTCCTCATTATGTGCCCCAAACATTTCAACCCTTTCTTCAAAAGATATTAATCATAAATCTCCACGTTGTTGCCATTCTCTCTAGAACTTCGTTGTTGAATACATGTTTGCTCTATGATATTCTAATAACCTCTCTGTAGAATCATATATCCTTTGATAAAGGCATGAATCCAACTCTTCCACTCCCAGTCCGACTGCGCCTTCTAGCTTTCTGGGAGTAGAAGGTCGAATTTAAAACTGGTTAGGCATGGGTCTGTCAGAGACATCTGTTACAGATTTACCGATTATAGAAACAACAGCAGCAACGCATTACGTGGGTGATACTTTGGGTTCAGAGATAAATCTGATAGCATTAAGAGGAAGAAAGGATTATTTGATTCACATTGGACTGACATCGTATCGTATCGGCAGTTTTGCTAGACCTTTGTCATTGGTTTTATACAAAGACTGACAAAATACACAGATGCGATAAACGCGAAAATAAATAAAATAATTAAATAAAAATTAGAATAATCGTAACAATATATGAAACAATGACAACACGTTTTTCTATTGACCTGTCACTTTGGAACGTGGAAGATTATGGCTCCTCATACGCTGTGTTGAATCTCAGACCTGACACAAGGTTTGACGACAGGTTGCAGTTTCTCGTAGTTAAACCCTTGTAGCTTAAAACTTATCATTCTGTCATTACCCACGAATAAACATCAAAAGCATGTCTAGCAAAAAACCACATTTAGCTTTTAGTAACTCATTACTATAACCGAACGAATTACGGTTGATCCATAAGTGATGTGTGTGCGCAGTTCAGCGGCCGCCGTCTATGTCCTTCTGCGCAGCGCTTTTTCCCAACTTTTAATAATTTCGATATCTCGTCTTGAAAATAATATATGTAATAAATTTAAAAACCGTCCATCTACCTCAGACATGTCGATGATATCCTTATCATGGCGAAGAATATGGATGAAATATATTAACTCCTAAAACAATTGCAAAATAATTATTCCCATAAATTTATATACGAACTTGATTATAGTAAAAAAGTGCCTTTCTAGATATAATGACAAACACTAATTCACTATTTTCTCATATAAAAACTACTAACTTAAAATTCGGCTTAACTATGAGAGAGTATGTCCAAATTGTTATAAAACAGCAAATATAAAAACCTAATAAACCCTGCAAAGATTAACTCATTCACAAAACAGATTTTCTAATGTGAACTAAAAAAATATAAAACAAATGCTTATTAATAACTTCCCTAATTACATTGTCGACGAACATATAAGAAGTTCTATTAGAAATGTTATTATGAAACAAATAGAATATAATACTTGTTAAATAAGCCTAAACTAATTAATCTTTTATATCGCAATCAAATGCATTCTAATTTTAAACAGGAAAGAAATATCATAAATTACTATTAGATGATAATATATCCACCACAGATCCTAGTGAAAAATAAGATTAATTGTATACTCGACTATACTGAATATACAACAATCATTCATAAGGACTCCTCACCACCAATTAACATGTTGCAGAAAAAAAATAACTTTATATATAAATTTAAATGTCCCTTGAGAGATTGTATCTCCAACAGAATAATAATATGCATATTGGTCACATCGCAACTACGTTGTCTAAAATGTTGAGTTTTCATTTGAATGATGTATCTGATGTCTCGTAACATTTAAAACAATATGCTTGTCCACATTCGTAATTTAGAAAAAAATACTTGTAGAGCTTTTTATGAAAATAATAAACAAAAACTAAAATTTTTGAAAATACTTATATTAAAAATTGAAACTAATCCTTAATAAATTAATTATGAGTACTTAACATATGTTTTAAAAAGTTTACAGTAGATAGTTTTAAAATATCTAGAATTTCATAGATTTAAATAGTTTTTAAAAAATAGTTACTCATCTCAATAACTTAATTATCTCCCTTTTCGTTACTACATATGTACGTTTTACATCATAAAATTTAACAATCATATATTACATAAGTCTATCATCTTTCATTTCACAAGTAAAAAAATTAAATTACATATCAACACAACAATTCTATCTTCGAAAAATGATGAAGACGACAATTTTGTCTTAGAAAAAACAGACTCTGGTGATGACATTGTGCTAATGTCAAAAGTACTCGGAATAATATTAATATATATCAACATGGTAACTTTCTTTCTTTCTTTAATAAGGATACTAAGAATCTTGTCTGCGAATATGACAGGATCCAAGTAAGAAAATGGAGACAAAACTTGTCTAAATCATTTAATGAGACAAGTGTTCATGACGACATACTGCGAATATATATATATATATATATATATATATATATATATATATATATATATATATATATATATATATATATATCTGTGTGTGTATGTATAGACATATATATACATATATATATATATACATATATATATACATATATATATATATATACATATATATATACATATATATTTATACATATATATATACATATATATATACATATATATATGTATATATATATGTATATATATATATATGTATATATATGTATATGTATATATATATATATATATGCATATATATATAAATATATATATATATAAAATATATATATATATATATATATATATATATATATATATATATATATATTTTGAACGATAAAAATTATTAAAAAAATTAATTAAAATCTTCAGACATACTGGCTTGTAGATTAATATTCTTATGCTTTTATCATTATTATTTCATTTATATTCCTCGACTAGTTTCAGAAAACATGGCCATCATCGGGAGAAAAAATATTTCTGCTTGCTGTAGCAGTAAACTACAGAAATCAGAATTGTTGACTTCAATGTTCACTTTTATATATATATATATATATATACATATATATATATATATATATGTGTGTGTGTGTGTGAGTGTATATATATATATATATATATATATATATATATGTATATATACATATATATATATATATAAAAGTGAACGTTGAAGTCAACGCACAGAGGCGACAGGCTGTTTCATCCTAGACGCACCATTATCATTACTATCTGCATTCTGTTGAGGTTTCTTTCAGACTCAATGAATTACTTAATTATAATTATCAAATCCTCCATACAATTTCTATCACATGTATATAAGTGCTTGATCCGGCTTCTAATGCTTCAGTTTGAGTGGCTTGGTGATAGTAGTCGTGGCTCCGGGGGGCACAGTCCTATGGTTACAGAGAATTTGTGCTTTCTGTATTCTGTTGAGGTTTACTTCCAGAATCAATGAAATTACTTCATTATATATATATATATATATATATATATATATATATATATATATATATATATATATATATATATGTATTATGGAGTGTGGTTCCGTGTGCCTGACTCTTTGCAATATTGTATTTACATATTGGATTATAACTGGAGTTAGAACATATTTAAAATGTTCTGTATGTATGTATATATTTTTTAATGATTATATATGTATGTTTATATATGTCTAAATTTAGGTTTAGAATGTGTATGGTATGGGGTTATGTTTAACATGTAATGTATTCATATTATTGTTTTTTATGCACATATGTGCATATATGTGTATATATGTAATTC
>OZ038493.1:43983378-44048378 GCA_964036315.1 Acanthosepion esculentum | reverse complement strand
TTGGTAAAGGGGAAGGACCCCAGCCACAGCCGAGAAGGGAACTTCAAGGGGAAAAGTTTCTTCTTTCAATCTGTTGGGATGGCCAAGGAATAAAAAAACATATTTAAAAAAAATTAATTTATAATATATATATATATATATATATATATATATATATATATATATATATACACCTTTTCATTTATATTTAAAATATATGTAAAAAGACGATGCGAATAGAGACAAAAGAAAAACATTTTTTCCAAGACGTTTCGTACTCAGATGGACTTTATGAAGGCCTTTTCTTCATTATTTTACAACAAGTATATCTAAACAGAAGTAAAAATATCGTTAGGTTTTTACTTTTTTTAAAAAATTTATGCGCGCTCATAAATTATTGTCCATGATAACTGAGGAGAGCACGATAAACTATGGATGATTCTAAGTGATGTAATTTAATACAGTGTAACCCGGATATAAGAGTTGGCGGGACCGGATAAGTAGTCTTTTATATCCGGGTTTCTCTTATATCCGGGTATCTTATATCCGGCTTACACTGTACCTTATAAATGAAAGTAAGTAAGTCTTATTTTTGTTTGTGTTGCATTTTTTGTATTTATTTTGGTACTATTCATATTTTATTAATTATTATTTATTATCATAATTATTATATATGATTTTATTTTAAGCAAATATCTATCTATCTATATCTACAGATATATATATATATATATGTATATATATATATATATATATATATATATATATATATATATATATATATATATATATATATATATATATACATATATATATATACATATACATATATATATATATATAAGTTTAAGGTATGCTATATTTAGGGGATAAAGTGTACAATATCAGGGATAGAGCGTATGTAAATATAAATATAAAAGTGAACATTGAATTCAATTGAAGGACCGACGGCTCTGTCTAGCATGAAACAGCCTGTCGCACCTGAGTGTTGACTTCAATATATATATATATATATATATATATATATATATATATATATATATATATATATATATATATATAGTGCATCTCATTTTAGTTAAATTAAATACATTCTTACTAGTATCTAAATATTTATATGCTGAATCTATATAATTAGGTGTAAACAAATGTCAACCATTTTTATGCAATGTCATAAATTCCATAATGATACCCCTGTTGTGAGTGTGAAGAATTCAAATGTATCAGAAAGCTGATTTGCCTGATAAAGTAATCTGTTTATTGACTACCGCGTATGTAAACCATAAATCAACACTGAAAGTAGCAAATCTTCTAGAGCTATCTGCAAACTGTAAAGGAAATCTTTGATGTTCTTGGACGTCTCAAATATGGCGCTGATAAGAACGAATTGAAGATCTTAACTCGCTGTTACGTTTCCCTCCATGTTATGAGACATTCGTCTTTTTCAAAAAATATGAGATACGCAGATATCACTGCGCTGATGGCAGACATGAACAAAACAAATCTGCACGACATACGAGGCATAGTCGTAATGGAATGTGAAACAAAATGATTAGCAATCAACTTTAAGAAGACAGAAAGTATGGATGTCAGCAAGAGAGAAAGCGATCTACTTTTTGGAGATCTCAACATCAACAAGTCCAGATGTTTAAATATATGGGAAATATATGAACAGATGAGGGAAAATGAGACAGCGAAATTCAACACCGCACCGGATTATCGGAAAATGCGTTCCAAAATCTAAGTAGAGTATTAAGAAACAGGAAAATTTCGTTAGAAAGAAAGGAAGCCAAAATGTCCAGAGACAGGAATCATTTTTTTTATAACAGAGAATTCTCTGACAATCTAACTACAGAGGAAACGGAATTGGGTTTCTAGAGAAGGACACTGAGTATCCCCCGAAGGGAGCGGGCAAGTAACGCGGAAGTCTTACAAAATGGTAACCAAAAGAATAAACATACACAAAAAGTGACAGCTGAAATTTCATGACGACATAATGAAGAATGGGTGTTCGGAAAATTTAAACCTCACAGAGCTTATCGATGTCAAGAGAAATACATCCAGTCATCTATCGGATGAGATTGTACACACGGGGGTGGGAAAAGGGGAGAGAGGATTAGCAAATAGAGAAAAACCTCTAAGGGCTACAAGAGATAGAACGTTGTGGAGGACAATGATCATGGAGACATAATGAACAAGTTGTTTTTGTAAAACATATACATAGCAGGATTTATCAATGGCAAGAGGAATGTATCTGGTCACCTACCGGGCGAGATTGTACGAACCGTGGGGTGGTGGCGGTAGGCTTGTCAAATAGAGAGAGACCTCTACGGGTCACAAGAGATAGAATGTTGTGGACAGCCATGATCATGGAGACATAATGAATGAGGAATGTTTAGAAAAGTTAAACCTTGCTGGATTTATCGATGGCAAGAGGAATGTATCTGGTCACCTACCGGGCGAGATTGTACGAACCGTGGGGTGGTGGCGGTAGGCTTGTCAAATAGAGAGAGACCTCTACGGGTCACAAGAGATAGAATGTTGTGGACAGCCATGATCATGGAGACATAATGAATGAGGAATGTTTAGAAAAGTTAAACCTTGCTGGATTTATCGATGGCAAGAGGAATGTATCTGGTCACCTACCGGGCGAGATTGTACGAACCGTGGGGTGGTGGCGGTAGGCTTGTCAAATAGAGAGAGACCTCTACGGGTCACAAGAGATAGAATGTTGTGGACAGCCATGATCATGGAGACATAATGAATGAGGAATGTTTAGAAAAGTTGAACCTTGCTGGATTTATCGATGGCAAGAGGAATGTATCTGGTCACCTACCGGGCGAGATTGTACGAACCGTGGGGTGGTGGCGGTAGGCTTGTCAAATAGAGAGAGACCTCTACGGGTCACAAGAGATAGAATGTTGTGGACAGCCATGATCATGGAGACATAATGAATGAGGAATGTTTAGAAAAGTTAAACCTTGCTGGATTTATCGATGGCAAGAGGAATGTATCTGGTCACCTACCGGGCGAGATTGTACGAACCGTGGGGTGGTGGCGGTAGGCTTGTCAAATAGAGAGAGACCTCTACGGGTCACAAGAGATAGAATGTTGTGGACAGCCATGATCATGGAGACATAATGAATGAGGAATGTTTAGAAAAGTTAAACCTTGCTGGATTTATCGATGGCAAGAGGAATGTATCTGGTCACCTACCGGGCGAGATGGTACGAACCGTGTTGGGAAAGGAGGCGGGAGGCTTCGCAAATAGAGAAAAACCTCTAAGGGCCAGAAGAGATAGAATGTTGTGGAGAACCATGATCATGGAGACATAATGAATAAGGTGCGTTTGGAAAACTTAACCCTCACAGGGTTTATCGAGGTGCCAGAGGAATGCATCTGGTCACCAACCTGATGAGCTTGTATGGATGGTGTTGGGAAAGGGGGCTGGAGGAGGCTTGGTAAATAGAGAAAGACCTCTAAAGGTCACAAGAGATAGAATGTTGTGGAGAGCCATGATCGTCTACATCATGAAGGGAGACGTCACATCGAAGAAGAAACAAAGAAGCCGTCCTATGAACAGAGAAAAGTAAGCTTCACAGAAGATATTCTTATGATTTTGTTCACTTATACAAGTCGCAATGCCACTCAAGGTTTATGACTGCTGTATTTTTTACAGCAGTCATATGAGGCATATGAGGGCTAACTGAGAAGTACATATTATGAAGATATGTTCCACATAGTAACAGTTCTTTGGATGAAGCTGAGTGAACGTTCCCCTTATGAACGGATTACGAATGCGGATACGTTGAATCTATAAATGAAACATTGCGCTTACTTATTTTAAAGGGCTGGCCTGGTAGTAGAAAGAATATAGCTCGTCTTAACAATCGCCATGAAAATAGCGATATAGCAGGGAGAGGGTAGCAACGTATCTTCTATGAGAATGGAGTTGATGAGTCGGAAATAATTAATTAACTTTGTCGGTACAGTGAAGTTTGCTCAGCTCCAGCCCGGATATGACAGGAAATTTTATCTGATCTGACTCTTGTGTAAGCTGGAGCATATCTGGATGAGTCATTACTTTCGTATGTGGGTACAAGAAGATAACTCTTAAATTTTACCACAGTATAACTGATTGGTTGATTTGGTTGTTGCTTAACGGTATATTAATTCCTTATGGCTCATTTGATACTGAGATTTGCTGTAATAAAAATATATGTTATTCTGTTTTCACAATTGTGTAAAGAAAGATGAGACTCGACTTTTGTCCATATGTATGTTCGGCGCTGATGTCTGTGTTTTATGTTGTAGTTTTGTTGAAATTATATTTTGGTATACAGTTTGATATCTTAAAGAAATTGTTGTTGTTGTATAACAGTAAGTGTCCTTGCCGACACTGTGGCCTGAAACTAGATCGCCAGTGAGCAAGACGGGCGATTCTATTATTAAGTAAATCACGTGATCGTAAATTAGGTGAATGGATAGGAAGTAGCGTGATGACTATACGAACACTGTTCACTCTTCTTGTCTACCCACGATTTCTATACGTTCACTGTCTCTACTCTGCTACTATACGGATTACGATTCTCTTCCGATCATTATACTATTTGGCGATTACTTCTTGAACGAGTATTACTAGTGCGGATGTCATTGAAAGGCGTTACTACTAGTACCGGCGTCTACGAAGTCTCGAATATTACGATCATTTTTTGAAGTGATAATGAGCTTTCCTTTGACATAGCAAAAGTGACAAGCGAAGCCGTCCAACATCACAAAAGTTGTATATTATATAAATTAAGGTTAGGAAAGATTTCTTTCATGTCGATTGTTTGGTTGATTTTGTTCAGCGGCATAACTCTATGGATTATTTAATACCGGAATCTAAATATTCTGAAAATAATTTTATGGCTTCAACTAAATATATCTTGAAAGCAATTGCCTTCCTTCAGCTACAGACAAAATCTATTGTTGGTCATTTGACTATAAATATGTATTGTTAGTCCTTTTTTGTATTGCTGGTATTTATTTTTATACTTCGATAGTGTTTTGTTTCCATAGCTGTGACTCTAACTGGGAACATCGCTAATCAAGAAGTGGTTCCACGCTCCTCAAAAATTCTAATCCCCCGATTAGAAATATTGCTGCCAGATGTAGTTTATCGTCATACCCAGGACATGTTTGAATCGTAACTCGTGTAGAACTGTTTTGTTAATTCTCATGTATCTCGGTTAGAGTTCTAGGATTGAAACGCTGGTTGATTAGTCGGCTTTTTTTAGCCGCATATCGACCTCGATGGATTATAGGAACAAGTATTACTAGTGCGAATATCATTGGAAGGTTTTACTACTTGTACCAGTGTCTACGAAGTCTCGAATATAACGAGCATTTTTTGAAGTGATAATGAAATTTCCTTTTACCTAGCAAAAGTGACAAGCGAAGCCTCCAACACCACAAAAGATGTATATTATATAAATTAATGTAAGGAAAGATTTATTTCATGTTGGTTTTGTTTAGCGGCATAACAAACTCTATAGGTTATTTAATACCGGAATCTAAATATTCTGAACTCAATTGTATGGCTTCACTTAAATATATCTTGAACGCAGTTGCCTGCCTTCAACTACAGATAAAATGTATTGTTGATTATTTTCTATAAAATTTATTATATGGGCACCATGAGACCCGGGTTCGAATCTCACCACGGTTGATTTTTCAGGAAGGAGACATCCTGATGTTATTGGATTGGAGGGATCGATCCCAGCATGCGGAACCTTTGGAAAGTCCCTGGAAACCATACCACGAGCTGTCACAAGGCTTATAACAGAATCCTTGGATACCGTCGATAACTGTTTATACGAAGTTATAAGTCATCGTGTCCGAGAGATTGAGCGTGCTGTCCTTGGTCAAATTGTTGATCACGCTAGATAACACGCTCTTTCCCAGAAACTGTAACTAAGGTCTGCTCAGCATAGTTGCAGTATAAACCACAGGTGGTCTATGTGGGTGTGGAATAAACAAAAATGCGCCTGAGCAAGATTCTTCAATAGGGATTGGCTAGCCTCCCTAGTAGACGGGTATCCTCGAATACGAGTGGCCAGCTATACATACATAAAATGTATTGCTGGTAATGTTACTATATGTATCGTTAATAATTTTGATATAACTTGTTCCATAATTAACCTACGGTTAGTAAAAAAAAATCCATTTATAGCTCTGTTTTAAGTATTTCTATTTTCCTCTTTCTGCTTCCCGTTTTACATTATTAATGATTTGATTGATTTTTATCTAAGCACGTTTGTTTTTGCTGTTCTTCTATAGGTTCTGTTCTTTGGCAGAGAATGTCACTTCTGTTCAATATTGACGGTGTAAGTAATTATATTAGCTTCAATTATCGATGGTTTATCAATATAACGGTATGATGTTTTCATCTTCCAATATCGTTAGATAGAAAGAAAACAGTACTGAACAGTTATTTTGTATCGGTTCTATATGGCAGTGAATGCTGGACAATCCCCTCACAGATGAAGAAGAGATTTTGAAAAAAACAGAAATGTTTTGTGCCACTGAGGAATGGCGATAATACCATGGACCGAATACGTGAGCAACGACAAAATTCTAGAGACAGTGGCAACGAAAAGACATTTAGACTTAATATCAGGAAGACATATTTCTGGGAGACAGATTGAGGAAGGTGGAATTTGAAAATGTTTTATGCACATGACAGATTGAAGGTACGAAATGCAGAGATGTGCAACGCACTATAGAATTGGGGTGTTTGAGTGAATAGATGATGGAACAGGTTGTGGGAGAGAGGGAAAATATTTCCGTAACAAGGGACAGGAAAATGGGGAGAAACCACGACTACCAACGTCATGAAGTAACACAGTATGTAGAAGAAAAAGAAGAATGCTTACTCTACAAAGTGAAGGATTCACTGAGACCCTTTTAATATTAGCGTTGCTTTTGGCTTATCACTGAGATGCCTGTGGCATTATGTTTAACAGCAAGAAAATGCAATCGGCAAGGCGAATTCGAGTTTCGGCTGAGAAGGCTTCTGTTTATTTCGCACTAGTACTCTTAAGAAATGCAAGAATATAATCAATTCTATCCAGCCCCACCAGCAATGGGTAAAATAATAAAGAAAAATAATAAAGGATCACTGTCTAAGTCGACCTCGAAGGAATATCAGAAGAATAATAAGGATCATTCCGTTAACCGATTTCGGAGGAATTCCAGTTACGTTTAAAAGTCATAAATACAATAGCCAAAATTTCACTGATGACACATTCCAAATTGAAATAAAAAATGAGAAATACTTGAATAGCGAATAGAGAAATTACCTTTCATTTCTCGGGCAAAATGGGCACAGATACTCACGCACACACATACACTCACACGTATATATATATATATATATATATATATATATATATATATATATATATATATATATATATATATATATATATATATATATATATACCCGATGCGATGAGAACGAAAGTAATATATAAATTCCAACGTTCGCAGCATTAATTAAAAAAAGAGCTCGATACAGGTAGTAAAGCGATAATTATTTATTTATTATAATTTTATCATATAGACAAAACCATTTTATACTTTTATCATATAGACAAAAGCATTTGTTGTGAGTAAAATGGTTTTGTCTATATGATAAAATTATAATATATATATATATATATATATATATATATATATATATATATATATATATATATATATATATGTAATTGTGCATTTAGGCAGCAATCCTTGTTTTATGCATGTTTCATTAAAGACGACTGACAAGGTACTGCGATTAATAAATTAGTGTAATTTTTCTTGTGATCGAAGAAGTGTTTCCTATTTTGGACTCAGATTTTAGCATCTGTCCAAATGTTTTATAATTCCAATCGCTTTCCGCTATACGTTTAGCCATTATCAAGAATGAGGTTATGTTTTTCAATTTAATTGGGTGTGTGGGCTGTGTGTATATTTTTAGTGTTATAGAGATGTTTTATTTTCCGAACAAAGCATATTGTAGCCGTGTTCGTAGTTAATGTTATCAAGTTGGCTTTTTTCTTTTTTTATTATTAAAGCTTCCATTATTTTTAATCTTTTGTTACATGTCGATGATATCATGTATTTTCTACTAGTTTGTTTCGGATGGAGGCTGGTAAGTTTGTGTGTGTTGTTTAATTGTGTTCTAATAGACCTGTAAATAACATAAAGCGTCTGGAGAGGCATGCCATTTAAAAATAAATGAAATCATATATATATATATATATATATATATATATATATATATATAGATAGTTGTAGAAATGATCTAAGTAAAGAGATATGATCAATCTTATATGTGAGCATTTACGTACACATAAATTACAGCAAATAACTATTTATATAATCAATTGTGTACCCAAAAAGAGTGTTCAATGTATCTAAATGGAACTATAAAGTATATATTAATAATTACACATGTGCCTACGTTTAGAGTACGCTTCGGATTTTTGTGGCTTTCCCATTCACCAGGTACAAAAATATGGCTGTTCAATACGGTTGTTTTTTTAATTCTTGGTCTCATGGGAGCAACGCTATGTTGTATGCGGATTCAAAGTTCAAGATTATTATAAATATAATATACTATTGGGGTATAAATTCAAAATATAGTGTTCGTAGGTAGATATCGAAAAATAAATTTAATAGTGAATTTGATAAAGAAATTGATCCGTTAATGTATATTGACTCAAAGGATAAGTTTATTGTAATACGAAATAAAAAAAGATGATAGTTACCAAATAAAATACCTGGGAATAATATAAGGTAACGAAAAGTAAAATATATATAAAGAATAAGAGAAAAGAATAAAACAAATTTTAAAAAAAGGAACGCCAAGCTATAATGACCGTTAAACGCTAGGACGTATGTATGTGCATTCATGTTTATATGTGTATCTGCAAATAAGGTATATTTAGGCGGCAAGTATTTATCAAAACAAGTTTGATTAAAAAGCACCAACAAGATCTGTCTGATTATTTTTGATTATTTTTTCCAATTTGCGGAAGTTTTAGATAGACTACGAATTTCATCTTTGTTATTTTTTGTTCAACCATTTTCGACTTTCGTTGTCATTATCAAAAAGCAATGTAGTGCATGTGTGGTAACTAGAATTCCTTTGTCCATATCTCCATCTTCGCAAACAATACCAGGTTATTTAATAAGATTTCTCAAATATCCATGTATATATATATATATATATATATATATATATATATATATATATATATATATATATATATTTCTCAGATTTCTCATTCTGAAATGCTATCAGCTTCAATCAAATAAATTTATTTCAATAAAGTCAAATAAGTAGATATTCTTCTATTTTTTTTAATATGGATAGTTGTGTACACTGAATCAGAAGATATGGAGAGAGAAAGAAAATTGTGCCTAGCATGAATCAGCCTGTCGCCTCCCTAGTGTTGACTTTAATGTTCACTGTTATATATATATATATATATATATATATATATATATATATATATTGATTATATATATATTGATTATATATATATGTGTGTTTGTGTGTGTGGAGGCGAGTGTGTGTGAGCATAAAAATGGATTAAAATAAACAAATATATCAAAAAATACATTTACATACGACTTCTTGCAGACACACACAGGCACTCACACAGGCATATATATATATGTAAAAAACACATACATCGCACATGTTATTATTATTATTATTATAATTATTATAAAAACTAGATATATATCTAATAATATATATATATACTCTTCTACAAATCCCATAATAATATTGTGCAAGGACGAAGTCACAGGCCATCATCATTGAGGCTTCGAACGTATTGCTTTGTTGAGGCTGTTCATTACGGTGCATGATGCGGTCTCTTCCAGAAAGTTGGTGTATAAATTATATCTCATAAATATACATTAAATACTATTTATATTTGCTACGACATATATATATATATATATATATATATATATATATATATATATATATATATGCGTCCAGCATGAAACAGCCTGTCGCCTCTGAGTGTTGACTTCAATGTTCACGTTTTTATTTATATTTACATCCACTATATCAATGATATCGTGCACTTTATCCCATAAATATAGCACACCTTAAAACTATAGTTCTTGACATATATATATATATATATATATATATATATATATATATATATATATATATATATATATATATATATATATATGGACAAAGAAAGGTATGATGTAGAGATAATGACCAACCCTGTCGGATAATTCAGTTTCGCGCTTCAATATGATCTTCATATCAAATTTTACGATTGGAGAATTCTATCCAACTGCCTAAATTGTAAATATGTATTCAAACATCATTATGTGACCACAGGCGCAAAATATTATTATTATTAAACTAAAACACATTTACAAAATGCATTTTGAATCAGTAAAACATAAAGAACATACATAGCACAAGTTTATTATTATTTTTAATAATAATAATAATAATAATAATAATAATAATACGAAAGAGTTTAATCACCTATTCTATATGGATTATATCAAACGCTTTACCAAATACGACATTGAATTGAAGGATATCCTCAAGGATTTAAAATATTTCAGTAATGTCAACGTTATTGATTTCGGATTAGATAAATGTGCCAAAAGTAACATTCATGAAAGGGAGAATTACAGAAACACACTCAACAAATCTACATTTTGTCACAAAGATTAGGGAGCTGCAACAACATGAAGCCTATAAATCCCTAGGTGTCAGCGAATGGGATGACATACACAATACCCAAATAAAGGAGAAAGCAAGAAAATAATACTTCAGAAACGTGCGTTTGATTTTAAATACCGAGTTGATTTCACAAAACATAATATCCGCCATAAACACTTTCGCTGTCCCTGTGCTGCATTACAGTTTTAACATCTTTAATTGGACCATTAATAGATGTCAAAACGAGAATGTTTCTCACTTGACACTGCATGCAACATCCTATGGAAGATATTGATCGTCTGTATGTTCCCAGAACCGAAGGAGAGAGAGGATTAGTTCAACTAGAAATTTATTACAAAATCCCAACAATCAATCTTCAAAGATACCTGAAAACTAGAGAAGAGTGACATGAGTCAAAGAAAATAAAAAATAAAGTTTATTTAGCAATAAGGGAAGCCTATAAATTCAAACGGGAATTTCAAGTGGGTGAAGAAGTTTCAAATAAACCATAATACACCTACTGTAACTGCAAAGAACATAAAGAACTAAATTCAATGGAAAATGCAGAAACGATGGCAAAATAATTCTCTTCAAAGTCAATTCTCTGATGGTAACAAGCAAGATGATGTAGACAAACCCCGTAACCGTCAGTGGCTACGTAGTGAATGATTAAATGCTGAAACCGAAGTTCTTAATCTTTCTGCGCAGAAGCAATGCGTGCTAACTAGAAATTACTAAGTACACATACTGAAAAACGGGCTGGCCAGAAATGCATATCCTGTGATAATTATCAAGAAACAATTGACCATCTTCTATCAAGTTGCACAATTTTAGTACCCACTGAATATAAGTCTCGGCATGATAGTTTAGGCCAATGTCTGCAATGTAAAATATGAAAATTTTACGGGAAGGAAACTGCAAGAATTTGGTATGAACATCACCCAAACCCGGTTCATCTAGATATGATCTATAACAATTTTATGTGACTTTGCAATGCACTCAGACAAAACAATCAATTCTAAACGCCCAGACACAAAACCAGAACGTGCTTTCTTATAGACAATTGCGATCGCAGCAAATTGTAACGTCATTTTGAAGATCTTCAGGAAACTATGACAATACTAGGATCAATAAATCCTGTTGTAAATGTAGCCCTCAGATTAATTGGAAATCATTCTGATAGATTCATTGAGGGGATTCTAGTTACTCCATGTCTTAAGGAAATTTTAAAAAATGTACTGACAAGTACAGCTCACAAATTACGAAGAGTTGTATCTATGTAAAATGTCTGTGATATTAGTCGGGTATTTTTTTGGTTTTTATAAAAATGACCAGTAGAAAATCTGATGAAGCGATTTCCAGCCTTAGTTCTCTGATTGGTACCCGGAAAGAAATGTCTATGCATGAGAAATCAAAGGAAATAACAATAACAATTGCACAAATGCTATACTAGTTAATATTGATCTGAATTCATTGGAAGTGTCATAATGTACCATTCGTTTTAGTGAATTTTTAAAGAATTAAATATCCTGTTTACTGTTATATATTTGCGTTTCATAATTTACGAGAATTATGTGCTGTGCATCTCTGATCATGAGAGTTGGTTTTTAAACTTTAAGGATGAGGTAACCTGCGGTTAAATCATGATATTTGATAACTCTTTCAATCAGACATCGTATAAGATGAATGCGTCACACCTACAACTTCATGAATTTATCTTATAAAAAAAGCTTAATTATATTGTGTACGTACGATTGTGAGTAAAGTATCATAATATGTATGATGTTGGATACATTGGACTTGTATATTTGTAACTCCTGAGGATTTCTCAGTCGGTAATTATAACAATATTAATAATCGTATTTCATGAAGATATTTTGAAAATAAATAATCATTTTAATTTAAACGTAAAAGTTTCATTTGGTTCTTAAGTAATTGTCTTCCCGGCCGTGATTCTTTCCATCCTTCTATACGCTTGCATCACCTGGATTTTGTATCGTCGGGAGATGAAGCGTTTGGAGAGGTTCCAGCAAACAAAGCTCCGAAGAACCCTTCCCATCAGTTGAGAGGTTCGTATCTGTCGGACATCTCTCTCCAGCATCAAGGCTACCGTCCTTCAATATTACGTCCACTAGGCGGTCCACTTATCCAGAATTCGTTCCACTCGATTCCAACGTATCACCATGTTTGGAGATCTCTCCAGCAGCAAGATGCTACACTGACATAAAAAACAACACCTCAAGGATCATTTGAAGACAGCGTTGACACAGACCAACATCAAATCATAAAACGGCGTAGGACCATGCGAGGGGACTTTCTGGTTCAACCGTCAACATTAAGAAGATATGCGACGTGCTGCCAAGCTAGCACCATACACGTCTTCGACACCTAATCCCTACTATTCAGAATTAGGCTGGTCCTTCACAGCTATATCCGCCAGCGGAGGGGATAAACGCAATAAGGAGAGAGGGTGACGATCCCAAACAGATCGGGGGTCGACTACGAGTTTCTTTTATGAAACACTCAAATATTTCGTCAAATAATTCGTGAATTTCAATTATTTATGCAGCTAATCTGCCGCTGATGTCAAACATATATCCATGCAACACGAATCGTATATTTTCCCGCTTCAAACCGACACACTATGTATCGTTTAATAGTGCTTAGACTGAGATATCGATCGCTTTACCGCAAGAGGTGTGTTAGCCTTAATTTAAACTTAATAGTAGGGAATATTTTATTAATACTCGCGCTAACGTTTAAAAGGGAAGACGCTGTCATTTCTGATATGCTGAACAGAAAACAGAAAGTGCTTCCTTTAAGTGAATATTTAAAAATTGACGAAATAGAAAAAAAAAAACTTCTAATCATAATTCTAAAAATAAAAATAAAAACATATATGACCAAAACAAATTTCGTTTCGGTAAATTATTCAGAATAAAAAACGAAATCCGGGATAGTGTCACTGTTTCGCCTGGAACATGAAATTATATCGGCCGCGCGTGAAAAATGAAGAGGAAAAATGAAATTAAACGATAATTTATAGTTTGAAGACATGAAAAGAAAACGTGTTTCAATTGCAATTGTTAGCAATGTGTTCTGTTAGAAAGCATTGGCGTTGAGAATTTAGCAAGTAATGTCTCGCTACTTGTGACATCTAGTCATTTCCTTTAACAATTAAAGAGTGCTTTTACAGTTATGGACAGGAGAATTACGTTACTTTAGAGGCTGAGATTGGTAAGGAAGAAGCTGCAACCACATCGAAAACAGTACTGAAGAACTGAATTCACAAGAAAGGAAACAGTCCAGAACGAACGTTGCTAGTTTATGCTACCCTATCACTATTTTCAAGAAAAATAATTCGAAAGATAATAAATACGGCGAACAGTGATTATTGGTTTCAAGTTTCCAGACCTTCACAGGTAGTACCCGCCATGACAGGATTCATGACTTCGTATTACAGTAGAAAGTGTCATTCAATTTCTTTTTCAGAAATGTTGTATTATAAAACTAACTCCCGCGTGGATGCTTCCTCGTCAGATCAAGTCGAAGAGCAACTGTTATTTATCCTACATACCATAACCTTGCTCCCTCCCTGTATGCCTTTACAACAACGTCATTTAGTAACCACAACCATGAGTGTGGCTCTTGGGAGTTGTACTGTTTGAGAAATAATAAGAAATATGTCTTCAATTACGACTACATCAGGCTGTGATTTTTTTAAATAAAAACAAATACATAATAGACCAAGTTAAGCTGAGTTATCGTCCTTGGTACTAAACATATTAAGCCCAGGGCCTGATCATGTCTGACTATGAAGTCCGTATCATTCACAATAGGTGACAGGCTGCTACTGGTATTTCCAGGGAACGTATCTGAGAGTTGGAGACTCATTGACATTAAATAGTGACAGCCATAAGAGAAAGGTACAGTAGTAAAAGAAGCGCTAATGAATGAATCATAGTAGGGCAGATAATATCTAGTATTATATTTGCACATTTCGCTTCCTATGATAACATATGGTTCATTCAACACAACGGAAATAACATGTACTCTACAAAGAAATACCCATCTGCCGTTTTCTGATAATATAACCGGAATGTTATTGGTAGAAGTGGCCGTTTTCAGGCAACATTCTTAAAGGAAAACTTAACCGTTTCTGCCGATTTAAATGAATTAAAAAAATTTCTTCAAACAGTTTCTCAGGAAATTAAACTTTCGAAGTACACTATTGTTGTGAAGTAGCTGAACACCCGCACAAGGTGGTCGGGTAGAGAGGAACCCAGACGAGTCTCTTCTGGAGATGTAGACAGCTACCCGACACTGTGTATGCAGTGTCTAAAGGGAATTTTTGTCCGACCGTACGCGCTCGGAATCCCCACTTTAAAAACCGGCGTTGTGTCACATACCGCTTCATGGGAACAACGCGGGGAAATACCAAGAAGTTAAAGATTAACTATTTATTATATTGGACTGTGTTATCAACCTTGTATCATTTTATTCTCCTGAGGAAACTACTTCTTATTTTCTATGTGTGTCAATCTTTCCTATTTGCGACACAACTATCTGTTTTATATTTTAAAATTTCATTCCAAACAGGTATCAATGCCACTATATTGTGGGGACCTACCTACAAATGGACTCTTCCACACCTATATAATATGGCTATTAACTCTGAGTGAAGTCAGTCACCAAGAGTGTATCACCGAGTGAGTCAGGACACCAGTGAGAGAAAGTACTCTCCACTCCACATTACTTTGTACTATGTTTCCGTGAATAATATACCGTTTAACTTTATATCCGAGTCTGTTTATTTTTCTATGGTTTCAACACCATAAAAACTGGCGACGAGATTTGAAACGACCTCACGAAAGGAAAGACCACAATTCT
Organism: Acanthosepion esculentum; assembly: GCA_964036315.1. NCBI lineage: Eukaryota > Metazoa > Mollusca > Cephalopoda > Sepiida > Sepiidae > Acanthosepion > Acanthosepion esculentum. The sequence continues at coordinate 44,032,765 of OZ038493.1, read as the reverse complement.
CTCTTGCCGACCATAACAACTTGCGACGAGATATTCCGAATCACACAAAGGAAAGAACAAAAATATCCCTTGCCGACAATATGAACTGAAGAACCAAAGTGAAACCTCTACCTGAAGAGAAAAAATGGGTCACACCATAAATCTAATGACGTCTAAAAAGATCCCAGTGTGTTAATCTCAAGTCTGGCGAACAAAGAGAAATCTTTCACGAAAGAAAGTTAAATATACAACAGTTATATGTTAATACTCAACTGGATAAAAACGGAGACTCCAACCGAATGGCAGACAACGTAAATACGAAAAAAAAGTCTTGATGCGGACGTCGGATATATTTAGAAATGTATAAAAGAAATATTTACACAATCTAAAGGAAAACCAACAATTTGAAAATACTTACTAGTGAAAAATTGTAAGTAAGAATTTTTTTCCTCCTCATTGCTATAATTGTTCTTCGCTTCTGTTGACCACACACACAAAAAAGAAAAATATATCTGTTTAGCAGCGTGGTTGTTTATGCAATTTTTTTTTCTTCTTTTAGAAAAACAAAAAGTTTATTTTTAGTATTACCAAACAGATCTGAGAAATATTAAGGAAAGGAATTACTTTCTTTTCCCCCTCTTAGAGAAGAAACAAAATGCCTAAATTTTGTTTTCTTTCTCTCTGAAAACACGTATTTGAAGTCATTATGGAAGACTTTAAAGCAATTATTGTTCAGATGATGAAAGCACAATTTGAACAGCAACAGAAGACTGAGGAACGGCAACAAATGTGGGTAGAAAAATTGCTTCTACAACAAAAAGAACAGGAAGAAAAACAAATAGAACGGGAAGAAAAAATTCAAGAATTATTTCTAAAGACATTGGGTAAAAAGGATGTTAGTTAAAACAATACTGCATTTTCTCACAACACAATTTGGAATTTTATGGACACATTTAATTATCTTCCTGAAGAAGATAAAACATTTAAAGCTTTTTATAGAAGATATGAAGATATTTTGCGGTTGATAGTGAGGATTGGACGAACGCTAAAAAAGTTCGCTTACTTTTGAGAAAGTTGCGAACAGCCGCACATAGTAAGTTCGTCGATTACATTCTTCCGAAGAAAACAAGTGAATTAGGGTTCGATGAAGCAGTAAAACTTTTCTGAGCCCTAATACAACTTTATTCCACAAAAGATGGAAGGGTTTTAACTTGTCAAAACGGGATGACGAGGATTATCTTACATTTGCGTCCATTGTTAATAAGCACTGTGCGATTTTCGTTTGGCTGACGGTTTCAAATGTTTAATATTTGGCCAAGGTTTGGTCTCTGCAAAAAACTCAGAGATTAGACGGAGAGTTCTATCAAGACTAGAAAGTGAACCAGGTCTCACATTACAAAAACTAGCGGAAGATTGCCAGCGAGTAATCAGCGTGAAAAGCGATTCCAAAAACATCGAGGAATCAGGCATATCGTATGTTAGGAGAATTAAGTAGAAGCCAAAAAATTACTTCCCTAAAAAGGTAAATAAGCCAAAGAGTACGCCCATTTACAATTTAAAAATAGATGACCCTGTGAAAAACAAAAATTACCCCCTAGTCCATGTGGACGTTGTGGTGGACAACATTGGGCGACAGACTGTTTTTACCGAAACAAGACATGTAATAATTGTGGTAAAATTGCCCACAAAGGGCCGCAGTGTTGAAATAAAAGGAATAACAGAAACGGAGTCAGACAAACTGTATCAAATGAAAAAGCAGATAAGAATCTACGAATATACGTTGTAGTTAACATTCTAAACAAAACAGTTAAGCTGCAACTAGATTCTGGCTCGGATCTCTAAATCATTAACCTTCAGACTTGGAGGAAATTAAAAAAAACAACAATGAAAAAGACAAACAAAACAGCACGCGCAGTAACTGGTGACAAAATCAAATTTGAATGTGAGCTAACGCTACCTGTAACACTGAATGGCATTACAAAGAAACTAAAAGTTTTCGTCCATAAAAATTCTGAGAATTTGTTTGGAACGGATTGGATGGAACGGTTTAAGTTGTGGGATCAACCAATCAACAATGTTTGCCAAAAAGTGGAAAATATGACAACAGATGTCCAAGACCTGAAAGAAGAATTAAAAGAAAAGTTTCCCGAAGTTTTCTCGGCGGGGCTAGGAAAATGTAACAAAACAAAAGCCAAATTCGAGCTAAAAGAAAACGTTCAACCTGTTTTCAAAAGTAAAAGAAATGTCCCATTTGCATCAGTTTAAAAAATCAACGAAGAATTAGACCGACTAGAAAATGCCGGTTACTATCCAAAGTGAGTTTTAGCGAATGGGCTGCCCCCGCTGTATACGTAAGCAAAAAGTCCAACCAAATCCGTGTTTGTGCGGATTTTTCAACGGGCCTCAATGCGGATCTAAAAGATTACCATTGCCATCTCCCCACGCCGGAGAAGGTATTAACCCTTTTACTAAGTAAAAGTCTTGGAAGGGGGGTATTGTGGAGACCTACCTACAAATGGACTCTTCCACACTTATATAATATGGCTACCAACTCTGAGTGAAGTCAGTCACCAAGAGGAAGTCACCAGGTGTGAGTCACCAAGAGTGTATCACCGAGTGAGTGTATGAATGAGTCAGGACTCCAGTGAGAGTTAGTACTCTCCAGTCCACATTACTTTGTACTACGTTTAACTTTATATCCGAGTCTGTGTTATTTTCCTATGGTTTCAACACCATAACACACGAGTACATTAGGCATTATATGGAGTGAAAATGAAAGAAAAGACTAGGAATAAGCCGGATTGATGAGAGCACGAAAGGTCAAGGGAGTTCAAGAATACAGAAGATGGCGATTGACGTTGGATTTAAATATGTGATGATTGTAGTTATTAGGAAAGCAATGAAGCGGAATAAATTTCAACATGTGAGAGGTGCCAGAAAAGAAACTGTTGAAGTACAAATGGCGGTTGCATTTAGTTATTTTAACCGTTAAACGGTGGGAACTAGTTGTCAATGTATTAGCGCGCTTAAAATCAAACAGTCAGAACATCAGTGTAAAAAGCTTGTCATCGCAGATGCCTTGGAAGTATTTATAGAAAATAATAGAGAAGCCACGATGATAAGAAAGTAACTTAAGTCGAGATGATGGTCGGGATCAATTACATTAGAGATCGTTCTTTGTTTTTTGTCAAGAATCTCGAGATATACAAAAAGAGGCACCAGACCAGATATGTTAACATTTTTCAATGCTATCGTTATTTCTAGTATCGATAGAAGCTTCCTTGGAAAAATTATCTTTAAGGCAGAGCCCGAAAGTAAATGTCATGATTATATCAACACTTACCTTTCCGTTTACATGTGCTACCCATTGATGTTTTGGAAGTCGTCAAATGTGTGCTTTTTTGTTATTTGTTCAAACACTTTGGTTATGATTTTGTAGCGCCTATCTATATGCCCTGTTAACACATTGCCGCCTTCAAAGTTGTTTATAGACGATGGTTTAAACATTTACAAGATTGAACGCCAGGCATGATATCCATATGAGAATGTTTCGTTTCGGTTCTAGCAAAATTCTTCAAACATGAACCCAAAATATCAGACTGCATGAACGATGGGCAATTTCCTTTTATACTAGATTTTATTTTTTTTAATGAAGGACGGTAGTCGTAGAATCGGCTCTAGGAGGGAGGCTGAGTCGAAGTGGGGCCTTCCCTCAAGGAATGTGGCTACCGGACGTATGTTAACTGTTCTAATTCTTGCAGCGGTCTTGCGTGCATTCACGGCCTTTTGTCCTTATACCAAAACATAAAAGAAGGCAATGCATCGCGTAAATAATTCCATGCCCGGTGAGGATTCAGACCTGCCTGTGGTTTGCTATTCTGGTTCATCCTACACAGCCGGTAAAAATTGTCTAGATTGATTAACTACGTCAATGTTTCAGCATATGGATTATTCTGCTGCGTTGGAGAAAATCTCAAATTCTCCGGTGTTACATGACTTAATTTCTCATACTAAATTTATCATAACCGATCCTAAGCTAGAATGAAGTTTTATTCCAACACTGCTTCATTTACAATAAATTACTTGGGAAACGAAGAATTCTATTTTGAAGTGGTTTTGCTAACACACTATGGCAATCCTTAATCTCCTTAACATAAACATAAAATTATGTCGGTCATATTCTTTAGCAAAGTGCTTCGGCCAGGGAAATTTTTTAGGCTTTCCAATTAATATACCATGTGTAGGGCGCCTCGAGGTGGTGTAATTGTTAGCAAGCTTGTCTCGCTAAAACAATTACGACCTTGTGCCACACCCAAGCTACGCTTGAAAGAGAACACCATATATAACAGCAAAATTGTCCAAATGTTGTAATAGCATAATTGCCCATCCCAGATAATGTTTAATCGCTAAAAAAACACTAAACTAATTGAGTTTCGTTTTTCCAGGTTTTCAGATAAGACGTTTAGCCATCGTGACAACATTTGCAGTAAGAATCACTGAAAACCCATTTGAGTTATTCAGCTAGAAAGAGAACAGGTTAAAATCGTTCTGTGTCAGCCCGACTGTCTTCACAACTGAGTAATGTTGAAAAGAAAAAGATTATTCAAGCCTTCAGTAATGGTACCAACATGATTATTCTGGCCTCCCTCTTCAAAGTTCCTTCATGAAACACCAGGAGAACGGTGAATGTTTAAATAAGAGGGAACAGTATAGAGAATAACTGGATCAGGGGGTCACAGCAGGAAGTGTGTTCGACATTTCAACTTAGAGCTAAAGAGATCAATTAAAAAAGATCCAACTCAAGCCATGATACGTTTGGTACTTGCGAAAAGGGCTTCAGCTAATGCAGTCCAAAAAGCAGTGAAATGACTTGAAAATGAAATCGTACGTCATATTTGTGAGGCACCTTGTTACTCCAGGACAGAACGTTAGAAGGTCAGAGAGGACGAAGATCATCTTAAATAAGTTAGAAACTGATACAAAAATAATATATATACATATATATATATATATATATATATATATATATATATATATATATATATATATATGTGTGTGTGTGTGTATTTGAACTCTATTTCAATACTTTATGAGAATTCGATCCTTAGCAATTAATTAATCCCGATTAATATATATCAAGATGTTATTTTATGATCGATTTAATCACGGTTCTTCTGATAAGCTTAGAGAGTAAATATACATTCTTAATGCTCAAAGTACATTCCAATAGTGTTATAAAAACCTCGGGAAATTCCATTAAGTTATTTTTAATCATATTCTAAGATACAACGGTTCAGAGCTTAATCTAACAATTGGACAATTTTGCAGTTACACCCGGTATACTTTCCTGATAACTGACATCATTCAGCCAGTAATAGATACAAATCTTAACATTGACATTATGTAATAGTAAAGAAGAACATTTACTATTACAGATGCAATACCATATATAAAAGCTTCAAATGACCTATTAAAATTAGAGACAAGAAACTGTTTCGTGATGCATTCCCGTGTGACGCCGTTAATAATTTAAATGCTTCCGTGTCATCGCTGGATAAATTTATAAAATGAATGGTGAAGCGAGTGGTTACGACGTGGAATGATAGATCCGTATGTATGTGGATTAACTGAAAACACTAGTTGAAGATCAGCGTTAAAATCTTAAGAAACAATTAATGAGAGGATTTTATGAAGGTAAGGACAGACGAAGAGTAAAGGAATTCACCAAATCCCTCATATCGATTCAGCAATCTAAGAAAGAAAAAGTTGAATACAACTTCTGGTGAAAAATCAACATCAACATAATCCAGACCATAACGGAAAGAATCATCGGATATTGAAGAATTTACCAATGTCTCCAGAATGATTCAAGAGTCTAAGTAAGAATTGACTGAATAAATTCTACGGCTGGAAGGCAGCACCACAATAACCCTTATAAAAAATCGATGTACAGAATATTATATGTATGCTCACAGATTCTTTAGTCGCATTATTTTATTTTTTTGCTTCCCAAGTCAACCATGATCGTCAAAAATTTAAATAAAATATCAATCGTTAGCTTCTTCTATCCTCTTCATTTGTTCTTCTTTTTCCTTAATAGTTTTTTTTTATTTTCTCATTATCTCTAACACCCAGAAGCCTCTTGCGTCTGAGTGGCTTTATTACCTTGCTTTGGGTGAAATGATTTAAAAAAACAAGTAGTTGAAAAGAAAGAGTTGTACAAATGATTCACGACCACACACATACGCGCGCACACACACATACACACACAATCGTATCTAATAACCTCAGCCGTCCATACTTCTGAAAATATTTAATTACCTGTCATCAAACGCGGCACAATGTTTGATTTATTGCCGATAGAATAAACAGTGACTTTGTATCAGTCAAATTCTACATCATAATTAAGGAAAATGAAACAATTAAAAGAAAAAAGACAATAATTGGGTATTTTTCTTTCTCGAAAAATCATGAAAACGTTTCAAATATGATATTGATTTCGTGGTTAAAACTTCTGGATATATCTGGAATAAGATGATACAAAAACCGCCATATCAGTGGAGACCCCCACCCGGCGCCGACGCTAACTGTGTACTTTTCAAACATTTCCATGGCGGTACAGTACGTACTTCGCTATGGCTCAAAACTCGTTTTATATTAAGTGATTTCGTTCATGGAAGGTTGCAAGCATGGCTAGTGAGCGCCTACTGCTCTACTATTTGATCCGTAATTGGGGGGAGATTATTTGATTTCACACACACACATGTGTGTATATGTGTATATATATATATATATATTGATGCATATTTCATTAAATAATATAGAAAAAGTTTTGTCTATTTATTTTAAGATCCTTTCATATTGTCTGATAAGCTTAATGACATTATCATTGAAAGACGAAAGGAAATCACCATATTGATACATGTTTAAATCCAATCTAAGTAATCGGCTTACATAAACCATTATCAAAGATGACAATTACATTTCAATATATCAACAAATACACGGACGAAACAATAATGATAATCTGTTTTTGCTGCATGACAAATTTAAAAGCAACGCCAAACTCGTGTATACGAAACGCGGAAGCGAAAATCGCGTCGAAGCTCGTGACGTCACACATGACCGCACGAGAGTGAAAACAAGAAGTATTAAGTGTAGGAAGCTGTTGGTATAAACCGATGGCTTCTGTTATCAATTATAGGCATTTAAGAATATTTGTGGAGATTTCGTAGTTTATTATGTTCAGGTTAGGTTTCAACTGTTTTATGTATATAGCTCCAAGAATTGTTAGTTTTTGCTTATTGTTTTCATGTTTAAGTATGAAAGGAACTTACTTAAAATAAATAGACAAAACTTGTCTATATTATTTAATGAAATATCCATCATTGAAAAATTTCTGCCTAAATATACACATTATATATATATATATATATATATATATATATATATATATATATATATATATATATATATATATATATAATGTAGTAGTAGAAATTTGGGGATTTAGACAAATCATTATAGCAAATCTATTTGGACTCATCAAAATTCTATTACCTATATATCATTGCTTGACCCTGCTAATGCTCATGAATAGGGCGGCTCAACTGTAAGGAAAATCGTGACTCTTGGGGCAAAACCCATTGGGTTATGAATACTTGGTTAAGTATCAGCACGGAATTTGAGTAGCGGCGTTATATCGACTCTATTCAGTCGTCCCAAATAAGACGAAACGGCCGTCCAGTACTTTTCTCTTTCTGTTGATTATTCTTCTAGACTCGATGAATTACTATAATGATTTGTCAAAATCCCCACAATTCTATTACTTGTAAATCCTTGCTTGACCCCGCTAATTCTGTGCAATGCAGCGACTCAGGGTAAAGGAAATACGTCGCTCTTGTGGTACAAAACGTGGTATAACCCATTGGGTTATGAATATTTGGATGAATATCACCACGGAATTTGTGAGTAGCTCTATCGAGTCTATTCAGTTTCTTCTTCGTCACCAAGGACCGTTGGTATGACGCTTACGTTCTATTCGGCCGAGTTCGAATCTCGGTAGTATATATATATATATATATATATATATATATATATATATATATATATATAATTAAGTAATTCATTGAGTATGAATTAAACCTCAACAGAATGCAGAAAGCACTGGACGGCTGTTTCGTCATATATATATATATATATATATATATATATATATATATATATATATATATATATATATATACTGAAGTGAAAAATCATTTATATAGAAAATGATTTTATTGTATCATATATATATATATATATATATATATATATATATATATATATCTACTGATGTGAAAAATCATTTTTGTTATATATCCTATATTGGTATGTTATATGAATAGTAGTAAAAACAAATTAAAGGTCTCTGGAAAATTCTAAGAATCTGTATTTTAGCGGGACCCACTCACACACTGTGAGTTCTTTAATGCCAACATATTAATATTTGTTATGCAACTTTATTTTGGCGGGGATAATAACGGTTTTAGTTTTAAACGTATTACTAATTAACCCATAGCTGAAGAAGATATGGACTCATAACCTTCCCAGGGGTATTTTCAAGTTATTGACTATAAGGACCGCGACTAGAATTGGAACTTGTATCTCCGATGTATAATTCCGAGCCAGTATCCATTACACCACCCGCATACCCAAGCTTACTCTACCTTGTATTCCCAAGCGGAAACCTATCAATATGCTGACCAGGCTTAACGTTGCTTAACTTCGGTCATCGTACGGGAACCGGTGTTTCAAACTGATGTGAACGTAAGACTTTATGAAGCGAGGAATTGAAAGAAGTTTTTAAGTCAACTACTAACGAAGATGAAAATAGGTTGAAGCCACGTGATCACTCATTATAGATATTATTATAGATATAGATAGCATTATATTCTGATAGTCTTCAGAATGTTTCAGGAATCAAAGAAATACATTTCTGAATCCAATCATCGGATGGAACGTAACATTAAGATAACGCGTATAATAATCGTTTCATTTGAATTTCTATTGGAAATAAGAGAAAAAGTTTTCATAAAGGTTTTACAAACACTCGCGCCTACGCGCAATACTTTGTATATAGAATACACTATATACCCACATCTCAAAAAATATGTATACTCAAATACAGCGTAATGATTGGTTTATAACCGATTAAATAATTTATTATAATGCAATTTTAATATTTTGTTCACTGTTGTTATAATTCTGTTTGCACCACCATTCGTTAGTTAGTTTCTTAGCTAGTTTGCATTGCTATTACGCCCTGTCAATGCAATAATGGAATATTCCATTTTGACGCCGGGAACTTATAAATCAGAGACGCAACATGTATTCGGCGAGATAATTAAAGAAATAAAGGGAAGATAGACGTGTTTTACGTCTGTTTCAGTGAAATGGAAGAAGTTGCTGATATCAAATCTTTTAATTTGTACACCGTTACATAAATTTATTAATAAAGTCGTTTTCAAGACTGATTTTTACTAATTAATTAAGATTATGTAGCTTCTTTTTTCATGTAAAATACTAAGAGACCATCTCTTCTGAATAAAAAATGTATATTTAAAAAAAAAAAAAACTTTTAATTGCTCGATTCTCCTGTGAAAATATTTGGAAGTAAGTAAAAGTTTCACTATTTTCTACGGATTACACCATCAAACAGGGGATTTTGTAACCTGTCTGCCGGGGATAACGACGTTCACCTATGTAGAAATAACCCATGACTCCGAGATGATTATCATACTTATTTAGATATGCACAAGTATATTTGAACAGTGATATGAGTCTGTGCAAGCGTGTGTATTTGGTATTAAGCCAGTTCACGAAAGGTCGCTCACGTAACTGTCTTGTTCGTCATGATTGACCAAATTTGTTGCAAGGTAATTGGCTGCCCTATTTAGGCAGGCAAAAACCGGAAGTTTAGAAGAAATGGGGCAAGATACGTGCTTCAATAGGAAACAAAGGAAGCGGTTCATGATTAACTATGATAAAGGAAGAAGAAGTAGAAGAGGAAGAGGAAGAAGATGAGGATGAGAAATAAAGACATTGACAAAGGAAAGACGTAAATATTCACTTGAAGTCGGTAAAAAGAAATAAATCAACACAGACTTCGAGAATTCTAGAGAAGCGAGGCTAAAAGGAAGAAGAAAAAACGCTCGAGAAATGAATTTTAATCAAAAGAAAAAAGAAAATAAATATAGGTAAAACAATTTTGCAGAGAAACAGGAATACTAATGAAAGTAAATTTGAGTTAATATAAGAAAAATAACCAAAATGACTATACATATATATATATATATATATATATATATTAAAGTGAACATAGAAGTCAACACTTAGAGGCCTCTAAGTGTTGACTTCTATGTTCACTTTTATATTTACACACGCTCTATCTCTGATATTGAGCACTTTATCGCATAAATATAGCACATTTTAAGATTATATTTCTTCATATATATATATATATATATATATATATATATATATATATATATGTGTGTGTGTGTGTGTGTGTCTGTATGTGTGTGTGTGTGTGTATGTGTGTATTTTATAACCAAAAACGTTTGTGGTTTCTCTCGTTTTTTGTAAATATATATGTTAGCTCTATCACGAATATTGAGCGCTTTCCAATAAGTACCGCGCATGTATAATACATAAACAATATATATAAAAATTTGCATATATATATTTATATTGATATACATACACATTACACACACACACACACACACACACACACATATATATATATATATATATATATATATATATATATATATATATATATATATATATATTCAAACATGTTTCATTATATAATATATACATATTGTGTCTAATTTGTATAATAATCCTTTCTAGTTCTCTAATTAGTTAATTTAATTCTCATCCGAGATTATACTTAGTGATGAATATGAATTTTATAATAATTATAGCACAGTGCTTTTACGTGTATTTTCAAAAATCACCATCACAGTGTTACAATATGTTTGACTTCACAATTCACATGTGAGTGTTTTTGTATGTGTGTGTTTGTATTTGTGTGTGTGCTACTTAAATGGCTTCAATTGATGTAAATTCTTATGCGCATGCGTACATCGCTTGCGTTATTTCCTAAGCTCATGGCCAGTTGTAATTGCATTAACAGGGTTCTCAACAAACACTCTTCCAATTTACAGTCCCTGTACATTAAGCAATACTAACAATCAATACGTTTGGTTGAATCTCATTGATCAACATTCCACGATAGCTTTCTTTTTCTCTCATTTTTTTCTTCATCGGACATGTCAGCAAATTTCTGCAGATCGATAAAAAGCACAACTCTGTAACCTTATGTCTTGGAATCCCGAAACGCTTGTGTCGGACAAGGATATATGATAGAGTGTGTCTCGGTAAGTGGTAACAATGTGAAAGACGATGGCGAAGTTATTGTTTGGTGGCCAGTAAAGGAACTTCAATATGTGACCAGATTTTATATCTGATTGCTTATATTTTCGATTATCACGGGTCGCTCCCCGAAGAATCAAATCGTGCGATCGATAAGCGCTATCTCGGAACTTTCAGACTGAGGTCAATATTTATTCTTTATTCACTCTCTTTTCATGTGGACTGTTTGCAAAGCGATAATAAAGGGAAAACTTGCTCAGTTAGTATCAACTCCACAAGACGAACCCGTTGATCTGTATTTTATTTATTCTTTTCTAATTTAATTGGTGTATTGTTTCTGTTCTGTGAAAAACAGGACGGAAATGTGTTCTAATTATTCAATATGTAATTAACTTAACCATAATCTTATAGATAGATTTTCTCTCCCCACTGATCACTTACGGTAAGAAAATTATATGGTGATCTGTAGAATTTTTTGATTATTAGAATTTTTGCAATACTCTAATGCTTGTTGAAATCCTAACTGTATTTAGTAGTTTTAAGTTATAAACTTCACGTTTCGTTTGTCCAATTTCGCAAACCAATCGATAAAATTCAAATAAGCTGATTTCTTTGGGGAAATACTTTGAAAAAAAAAAAATTCGCGGTTTAATAATTTCTTTAATTTAATTTTATAGTACATCATAGTAAACAATATTTAATTTATTTTTTTACTTTTTAACAACGAAGAACAAATTCTTAGGATTTCTTACTCTTGAGCATGCAGCATACAATTGGCCATGCATAAATATTTTTTATGTAGCCAAATTCCAACTTTTTGAAGTGTCTGGTCTTGTGATATTTTATGGTTATCTCAAACAAAGCGCGAACTAGAAACTAGATTCTTAAAAAAAAAGATAAGCAAAAATCAATATTGCATTTTTATTAAATACGCATTTGTTATTTTAATAATTAAATTGTTTTTAAAATAGAGGGATTATTTTGTATTTTAAGCAGTAACACTTTTAATTTTTCCCCAAATGTTAATGAAATGTATTGTACTAAGCTTCGCATTCTAGTAAAACCAACTGTACATTGTACCCAATTACATGTTTGCACTTTTCCCAAAATGTAGTTTCGGTCGGTCGATGTATTGTTATTTTAGCTGGGGTGACAGGCAGAAAGAAGACACAGAATTTTATTTGTAGATTTTATAGATTTCATCATCCAAAACAAGACCCCAAAACAACTCAAGTTAGAGAGTAACTGAATCAGATTGTTTCTATTATGGGATTATTTAGGATAAAGACAGAATGCATGGTCATCAGTAAGAGGATGAACCCGACATGCGATTTGCCTGTCGAGAAAACTAGAATCAAGCAGACGCGAAAGTTTAAATATCTGGGAAGCGTCTTCATAGAGGACAGTCATTATCACACTGAGATCCGTAGACGTATTGGGATGGCCAAGGACGAATTCTAAAAGCTGGGCAGAGTATTGCGAGGCAGCAGGATTTCTTTGGTAACAAGTTGTTACATGACATCTGTCCTTCTTTACGGCAGCGAATGTTGAGCGATTTTCTCAAGCTGAAGAAGAGACTTGAGGTGATGGAGATGTGATTCTACAGAAGGATGCTAAGGATAGCATGGACCGAGCGTGTGAGTAACGACGAGTTCTTAGGCAAACAAGTCGGAGGCTTATACTTAACATCAAGAAGAGGCAGCTGAAGTTTGTGGGGCACATAATGAGGAAGGGGGGCCTGGACAATCTGATACTCACGGGTCGAATAGAGGGAAACAGAGACAAGGGAAAACAATACGTGACATACGTGGCGGGCTTAAGCAAGTGGATGACAGAACGTGGTCTGGGGGAAGAAACGTGTTGAGAGCTGCATGGGATAGACGGCGGTGGAGATCCATGACCGCGTACATCCTGAAAGGACATGGCGCATAAAAAGAAAGAAAGAAGCGGATGTATCTATAGGTTTGATAAGATTAAAATCCGGGTGACCCAGGAAACATACTTTTGCGAGTCCAGAATGTAACAATTCTGGGGAAGAAGCTATTTCATTGGAACTATCACATTATCATTGGAATATCAAGAAAATGAAAATGTTTCAATCCTGTCAACATAGTATGGCGGCTCCTTGATGAGAATTGTTTTTTTAAGCAGCATATCAAACACCTATGGGTCATTTAATGGCGAAAATTTAAGTTTCTTGGAAGCATTCATAATTTCTTTTACAAAAGGTTTATTACTGGTAATCTTTTTTTTTTTTAAATATTTCGTGTAATTTTTTAAGTATGAAAATATATTCCTGATATCTTTGGTATAAAAATGTATTTTTATAATTTTATAGTGTTTTGACCCCAGTTTGGTGGTGAACTATTTACCTATAGATGGGACATTAACAGGTACTACTAACAGAGGTAAGGATGTACTTGTTAAAAGCAGTAATTAAGAGGTGGTTCCACGCTCCGCAAAACCTCACGCTCACAGACCTTGCTGGATGTAGTTTATCGTCATGCCCAGGACATTGCTGAGAAGGTCTGAAATGGTGAACCTATAAAACTATATTTGCCGTTGAAAATAAAAAATAAAGCAGTGAGAGGCTAGCAAGATATTATTTTGTGGGATGAGAGATGCTGTCTGCAAATTTATTCATCACCCACAAGGATGCGTAAACGCATCTGAATTGGTCCAACGCTGAACTGTGATAATTGGGCTGATCTAGTGTCGATATGTCAGTAAGACTTTATTTTTGGTTTGATCACTCTTGTAAAGATGGATTTTGTCAGGTGTAGTTAGTAGCGGTAAACGAAACTGACTTCATTTCAGTATCCAAGACAAAGGGATATATAATTACCACGTGAGGTCTGGAGGGAATTTAGCCCCAATATGTTTGAGGAAATTAACCCGATTATGAGTAAAAACCTTCATTTGGATTGGAACAAATCTATGAAATCCTATGTGGTGTTTAATGGTTTACTGATTTAGTTTAGCGGCATATCAAATTTTATGGGTTATCTAATGAAGAAATTTAAATATTTTTCAACTATTTGTATGCTTTCAACAACAGAAAAATGTATTATTCGTCATTTTGCAAGAAGTTGGACATTTTTTAATATAAATTGCTGGTATTTTTACAATAAAAATGTATTTTTATACATTCATAATGTTTTGTTTTTGTTTTTGTTTTTGTTTTTGTTTCAATGTTCACAATTCGCCCATATCTGGGACCGTAACAATTTCTATCGCCTCGGGACAGGGTGAAACTGGAACAACACCAATCAAGTGGTGGTTCCACGTTCCTCAAATTTCTAATCTCCCGATCAGAGACTTTGCTGCCGTATGTAGTTTGGTGTTTAATCGTTACAAGCCAGTTATACGCCTATTGAACTGTTACAGTCAAGTCAGAGAAGATATCAGTTGTCGGGATCTTGTTATCTAGATGTTCGTAGGTGCATCCATAAACTATGAAATCGTCTTCATATATTAGTGTATACATTCGTTCATTTTTATAATTTATTTAAATAGTTGTTATTTATCAATATTTCTAATGAAACATTCATTAATGTATACCACTCAAGACGATCCTTATATCAGAACACAACACCGTTTTGAGGCCTGTGAGCGAATGCCATCGAACTGTTAACACGTGGAAGTTCGTTGCTGAAATTGTTTTTTTTTTTTTTAAAGAAATTTAACATTTTTAGTTTAACTAAAGTTTACTATTTAAGATACTGAAGAATATATAATATTTATTTATTTTATCTGGACTTGCATATTTAATCTTTAAATAAACTTTATGTTGCTGAATTCAAAAAGTGTCATTAACAAGTCATAAAGTTAATTTAAATAATTAAATTGATATTTTTCTCCAGGATATTGTTCCTCAATAATGAACATATTAAGTAAACAATTAAATGTTTATGAGTAATTTATGTTTTTCTTTAACAGAAGAAACATGCAACATTTTAAAATATGCCGGAGTTTTCTGTCCCTCATAAATAAACAGAAAACATTATAAATGTAATGTTTTTCACTGGGAAGTTAACGATAAATGACAAATATTAAAGAATTTATAACAAAGTTTATGTCAAAACGTAAATTCAATAAATGTATTAAGATTTTACAACTATTATTAAAAATATAGTACAATAGTATAAAAGAGAAGAAATTATTCATGTTCTTTTTCATTTCTACGGTCATTTTAAACAACGAAATTTCACAAAAAATATCATTATTAAGGTATTTGTCACAGAAAGTTAATTCCCTATTTTCTTTATACTAATATTCTTCATAATAACGAATACCTTGATTCTAAAATTCACTTTTTAAGGAATAATTTATGTTTTCTTTCTAACATTTCAAGTAAGAAATAAAACAAAAAAATGAATGTAACTTTTTGCATTGCTAATTTCTCAAAATCACTATACAAAATATTGCGCATTTGAAAAAATTGAATAAAAATTTAATTTAATACTTTTTATGATATTATTTTTCATAACAAACAAATTTTTTTAAAAAATAATTATTATTTACGCCACGGTTATTTAAAACATTGTATGTTGAATTTTACTATCGTTGTTGTTGATAAAATTGTAAACCAAAGATAGCCAATTGAATATTCAAAAAAATAACCTGTAAAAATATTAAACTGGATAATTGTGTTCAGATAATCGTATTTTATAGTGGAGGAGGTAATCGATTAACATCCCCCCTTAAAATACGATTATCCAAAATTTTAATGAAGGAGTTTCAGATCAAAACAGACCCTGACCAGTGAAACAATTTGGAAATACTTTGGAACCAAGTAATTCGTTAAGGATGACGGTAAGTAACATGAGATGACAAATTCCACATTCATACAAACTTTAAATTCTTCATTCTGAATCCAAAACCATCCCAACTTTAGAATATAAGGGTCATACACTTTTTAGCAGCATCATGTAATTTCTACAAAATAATAGTTAATATTTTTTGTAATTTCTGTGACCTCAAATCTTCCTCGAAATGGTAAAAAAGTACTGTGTAACATGATGTCGTGATAACTTTAAGAAAATAATGATTAGTTTGTATTTTGTCTGCCCAATATCAGAATGAGCAAGAAACATGGTTAATGGAAACGCCAGTATTGTTCGTGAAAGTGGTTTATTACAAGTACACCCCAGAAATCCACCATCAATATTTGGTAATTTGACATAATTATATTATCTATTCTTCAACCAAAACCAACAAATAAAACGTCCGCTTCTGTGCGAAATGTGCAAAATGATGAGTTGACACAGTTTCTAGAAAATGGCTATACTTCACTTTTAAAAATGTCTATCAGAATATTGATCAACATCATTTTGTGTCAGCAATTACATGATATAAATTAAAAAAATCAGCTTTTCATTCAATTTCTTGATATTTTTCAATGGAAGTATTCTAATGTCTTTAATCAAAATTTTTGAAAACTTGCGCTGTGAATGTTACCATGTTGCTATATATACAGCAGTCTTTTCTCATTCAAAAATGCAAATAAAAATGTTTCTACTCTGGTCACAAATCAATGAAACAAGTTGTTATATTAGTAACTTAAAAATTGATAATAAAAAAAATATTAAGAGAGCATATTAATCTTCTGTCACCACAAAGATTAGGACAGAACATGATTCTGATATGTTTATCATGGCATTTGAATATGCTGTTACATCTCAGTCCTTATATAACAGACTACAGGAAGATTTTAAGTTACCCAGTGTGAGGACATTAACCGCTTTGTCATCAGAACACACAAAATTAGATTACTTTAATTTCCCTGATGTTATTTTAGTGAAATCTCTAAAAATCAGAACAACTATATTCTTTTATTTGATAAAGTGCATGACAAGGTTGCTTTACAATATCACAGAGGAAACTTATTTGATGTGGCTGATGGTAGAATGCTTGAATGGTGGACAAAACTTTTGCTTAAGTTGAAAAATTTCATTTCGGGAAATAAGTCAATAATTATAAGATGCTTTCTAATATTACATCTAGTTGCTAATTAACTAACTACTGGCTACTATTAACATATTCCTGGCTAAAAATGTTCCCAGTAATTGTTATTTAATAGTAATTTATGTCTCCACATGTCCAGCCCCAGACGTGGACCCCAGTATCATGGTTTCCAGACCAGGTTTAAGGATCTTCTTGATTCAGCTTCATTGTGTACGACGTCCTGCTAACAATCCTCTAACTGTTCCTTGCCTGGACGATAGAAATTACATGGTTTTGACTCAAGAAATTAATACGGATACGTTTTAAGCTCCACATCGTTGTTGAACGAAACACCCCTCAATTTGTTAGAAAGCGACTGAAAAATGTGGTAGTCCGAAGGGGCTAAATCAAGAGAATATGGTGGCTGTATCAGAATTTATCATCCTTTGTATCCATGAATATCTCCGGGTCGAGCGATTGAGTAAACCGGCGGCAACGGAGGAGGGTTCAGTTTGTTTCTGACGGCTAATACCTGTTTGATCGACACATAAGTCATAACCTTGAAATACGTAATTGCTTTCCCAACACTAAAATAAATCTAGATTTAGATTTTTACCATTAAAACATAGCTTTGTCTTGGTTAGTTGACTCTTAATTCATAACATTTTAAGGCCATTTGTGGTGTGTTATGGTTCGACTACTTGTATTTACTGGTATGTGGTGCATTTTGGACACAAAAGACCTCTTTTCTATCATATTCCCCGTCAGCTTCCTTATATTGAAACGCTTCTTTTATGAAATATTTCAAATTACAATGGAAAAATATAAAATTCTATTTTTTGATTTAAAACAGATAATATTTAAATTTAATTAAAAGAAAGTTTGAAAAAGTAACTATAAACATATTTTTTTGCTATCCTCTGCCAGCCACAATGATGAAGAATGCATTACCTCGGACCATCGCCAGTGAGACACGCTGCAAGAGCCATTGCGTTTCGCAAGGCTCATGCCTCAATCGAGACGCCATCGCGCCAATCCTCCGAAGGAACGCAATCGAACGAGGGCCAATAACCCCAGAAATCTCCGCTGCCACAGGAGTTTTAAAAAATCTATCAGCAAGAGGAGAATATTTAACTATTTTTTTTTTATCTCTGCGTTCATGGCGACGGACCCCGGCTCAACCGCGGACCTGATCAAATTATCGACCGAAAATATATCCGCACAGGTCGCATCTCAAATCAAATATTTCCATCACCACTGTCGAAGTCTACGTGTTCGATTTGGGAAAGGGAACCCAGCTGAATCCAAACCTCTTCTGATGATGTCGTTTATTGCTGCATGCCGTGGAAAGCGGCCGGCACTACGACGACAGGAGAGAGGATGCAAATCAAACTCATCAATGGAATCTCCACATCTGCATCTGTGACGCTCACATAATTTGAGTCCAAGACGGATCGCGACTCCGACCCGAGTGCACCCATCATCTAAAAGGGTACAGGTAGATGAAGAGGGCACTTCAAAATTCTAAAATAACTATGACAGAGAGCGTTCGAGGGAGATTTTAAAAATCACTATGACAACGGAATGAAGAATTTATCGAAGGTATAATAGAATGTTTGTCTTTGTAATTTATCCCTGAAACATTGTAAACACGCTAATATTTTAAATATCTTCGTGATTTCAATTGGAACTATAAAAGTAGCCATAACACCGAAAGTTATGTTTTCGAGGATTTATGAGTCAATAAGTGATGTCGATTGGTTAACGCTTCTGGACATGTAGTGGCCATTGCATTTACTAAAAATATAAATTGAACACGATATTTTTAATATTTGGACTTCTACATTACAGGAAAAAAAAATCATAAGCCATATATTGGAAACAACACTATTTTTGTTTTGTAGCTAGATATTTATATAATAAAACAAAGGAAATCGATTAGGTCACCACGAGAATGCAAACAGCCGGCTCAGTTTAGCATTATAATCATAGCGTAAATCAATAATATATTTAAAAACCTAAACGGTTTCGCAGTGCTCCAGAAGTAATATGTTACAAACTTGTACCAATGTCTAATTAGTAACCATGAGATTTGGTGACCATATATATACTCGTCCCTTAATTATCCGACAAAAGATATAAATGGTATTCGATAATTTAAAGGGAGATAACCTATTTTGAAAAAAGAAGTATTTTGCGAGTGTCAGCAATTAAGATAAAAGCCGTTTCCTCCTTCCCAGATAAGAAACTCGACAGAATTTTGAATGAATTTCCCCAAATATACAATTCTCAAATTGATAACAACCTCGCTAGCTATAAAACTGGATGTAAGTGTAATTTGATAGATATAGAGAAATGGTAAATAAAGAAGGCAGTTTGGGAAAGTTTTATTTTGATATGTTTCGCCAACCAAACAGCATCATCAGAGACATGGATTTTATTTCTACCTAATTTATATTATTAATAGTTTCATACCACGGAGGATATACTTCAAATTTATATTGACCATGAAATTTTCTTTTCTTTGCAATGATAATTTTTTTTCTATACACTTAATTTTGTAAACTTTTCACATATTTTGAAATTATAATTTTGAATTAAATTTTTGGTTTCAGTAACCTGGTGAATGTAGCATTTTAAAAATAGTTATATGTTGTCTAGTATAATTTATTATAGTCTATATATATATATATATATATATATATATATATATATATATATATATATATATATATATATATATATATATATATTATAGTGTATATATTATTATAGTCTATTATAATTCATATATTCGTAAAAGATATCCGGCATATTCATACTTCAGTTATTTATTAGAATAACAATATCGCTTCATTATTTTTCTAAATTTAGAGAACATTAAAATAGCTAATTATGTAAAATGCAGTGTAACTGCATTCTCTAATGTTTTACATTCTGTAATATTAAACACATTGGTTATGCAACCTTATGTTCCCTATTTATAACGAAATATTCCAATGTTTTACTGTAAGAAAAAATTATTTGCTACTGATATTTGAAATGTCTTCAGGTTACGATTAACTACATTATTTATATTCATAGATGTTTCGTTTTATATTTATTTTTTAAAGAAAGGCACATAATTCTTCTTTGCATGCAGCACTAGAGTTAATTGTATGGGAAAAAATCCCGATTGCACACACAGAAATTGTAATCAATGCAATTCCAAAATTGCTCACACACGGCAATCATATTTCACGGTACGTACGACGTTAATATAAATACATACATACATACATACATATATATATATATATATATATATATATATATATATATATATATATATATATATATATATATATATATATATATATATATATATATATATATATGCTAAAATTCAGGAGATCAGTTGAATCCGCTAGTTGAATAACTAATAACAACCAAAACAATATTTGTCACCTTTGGCAACATAAAAATTAACAATTATGATATTTCCGGATCCAAAGAACCTTTTGAACCAAAAATGCAGTCTTACGTCCTTGCAAACATATTTAAAAAGTTCCTCTTGAGCGCATGTTAAGCTGGATAGAATATATATTCTGATTACCCCCCACCGATACTTGCTTTTCTTCTCTTCCCCCTTCTTCCTTCTTCAGATCACACCCCTCTCTTTCTATCACACTCAATGTCGTGTATTTGTTTATATTTTTTTTAATAAGATAGCGTCCGTTATTTTTTGTTTTTATTTGTTTTTTTAAATAAAGCGTGATGAGGTCAATTGATAAAAATCACCTGAGGATAACGCATGGTTGAAACAAAGTTAGCGGATTCAACTGATCTCTCGATTTTTATAGTTTAAGCTACAGATGTTATTTTTACTTGCATTTTATTTTTTTTCACAAGGGTATTGGAAGCTTTTTAGCACTACTGTTTTTCTAGCCAATAAGCTTTTATAAAATTCATATATATATATATATATATATATATATATATATATATATATATATATATATATATATATATATATATATATGAATTTATATATATATGCGTAGTATAACTTCATTGAAAAATGTTTCATTGAATAATATATACACATTGTGTCTACTTATTTTCATACCTATTTTAATACTGATCTTTCCATTTGATGTTGAGATGAAATTTATCAAGGAAGGCGACGTATTTTTTTTATTTTTTGATCAAAGTACTTTGTACCTCTTGTAAGAACATCTTCAGGGTTAAATTACAAAGTTAAACATGCTATTATAACTGCGATAAAATCTTCATTAAGTTGTCATTGTGTTTTAAAAAAACTCTCTCTGTCATAGTTATTTTAGAATTTTTATATTTTTCCGTTGTAGTTATGGAACATTTTAAAAAAGAAACGTTTCAGTATAAGGGAGCTGACTGAGAATATGATAAAAACATAGAGTTCTGTTGTATCCAAAATGCACCACATACCAGCAAATAAAAGTAGTCGAGCCATAACATACCCCAAATGATCTGAATATTATGTTCAAGCATGAAACAGACTGTCACTACTCTATCTATCTATCTATCTATCTATCTGTATATATATATATATATATATATATATATATATATATATATATATATATATATATATATATAAAACCGAAAGGTCATATATCGGTAGGTATACAAGCGAGTAATCTTATGCAGACATATAAATACTAAATAGTGTAGGGAAATACAGTGCTGAGTGTTAAGGTACGGAGCTATTCTATCTCTCTCTCTCTCTCTCTCTCTCTCTCTCTATATATATATATATATATATATATATATATATATATATATAATATCTTACATTAATAGCACAACTCCGAGTTTCATGCAGGAATTATTAGAATGTAATTCCAGCACTTAAACATTGCTTCTGCGTGCATCTCGGAGTTGTGCTATTAATATATATATATATATATATATATATATATATATATATATATATATATATATATATATATATATATATATACATGCATATACATATGTGTGTGTTTGTTTATGTGTGTCTGTGTGCGTGCCTCTGTGTGTGTGTGCGTGTGTTTGTTTATGTGAGTGTGTGCGTGTGTGTGTGTGTTACTTCATACCTAGTAAACCTTAACGTTTCCAATCATAATGACTACACGCACGGAAATGATTTCTTAGCTGAACGTCGGAAGTGGACCTTGTATAGAAGCAATTAAGTCGCCTGATCCCAATAGTATGGCTTTTTACATTATAACGCGGGGCCGCCGGGTACATTTGCGTTATTATGTTGAGGAGAACGGTGGAGCCAGAATGCCTTTTGGCGGAAAGTAATCCTTACCTACAAAATTAATTAACTCGACAAGTAAAATTCGTGTCCGTAAACGTTGTCTTATTTGATGTGTACGCAAATAAAAATTTGGATATTCTGAACACTTTCTCCTTTCCAAGACGATTCTTTCAAATCTCAGAAGTAACTCTTCTTGTACCCTCTCTGATTTAGTCTTTCCATTTCTTAGATGGCGAATCAGGTGGTCGTTACCTAGAGACATAGTGTTTGTGAGGATCTACACACAACCTTTCATTCTTCTCTTCTGATGACATAGTTAAAACATTTTGGTATCCTTTTTCGAATCAGTGTAATTATCGAAATCCTCCTGATTCGCTTTTCTTGATGACAGTCATTCAGTTTCTGTCTGTCACTGAAATGGCGCTGAATCTGTTGTTCTGGAACACTGGAAATCTTTGAATTTATTCTTTACCTGATGCCCGAAATTCGCGTGTACAAACTTCTTAACGAATGATCAAAGCGTCATCTTTATATAATATGTCATCATTTCTCGTGAAAGTTATTTACCTTAAGCGCAAGAATTTCAAGAGCAATTTGATTAGCAGTTGAAGAACAACATTCTCGTACCGACTGTATTGGTGCTAAAGTCAACAGTCACAAATCTTTTGTCGGGTGGAATCTTGTCACGTTATTCGTGCAAAGCTCACGCATGCTTTTTGGTAAATTCACGAAAGACTCACAAGATAATCGAGTAATTTTTTCTTCTCTTTCAGACAAAATGTAACAATAAAATTAAAGCCTAGAAATGTATGCTTTAGTATGGACAGTTCTGATTTATTTCTTTTTATCTGTTGTCACCGGATGATTGTTTAGTCTTCCCGTCGTTTGGAACCATGTCGCAAGAAAGAAATCTAACGTTGTTAAATGCTTGCCAATTCAGTTTTCTTCTTTTATAATCGCTTTTATTTCATTTGGAATACTTCTCAATGCTGCCTAGTATGAGAAAAATATGATAATATAACAGGAGTATATAGTTTCGCCCTTTTGTCCTGTTCCGACTCTTCTCCTCTCATTTCAACAAGAATAGAGATTTATCGTTTGTCCTCCGTTTAGGAATGATTCCTTCTAAAGTTCTCTTCAAATCTATAACGTCTCAAACGTTTAAACTGGGAAACTTTGTATACTATATATTTTTATCTTCATTAGTATTAGATATGTTCACCGTTTGGTTCACACTTAGTCTTTTCAACAGGTGTAGAGTTTTATCGCTTGTTTCCTGTTTACGATTGGGCTTCTGGTTCCTTCTAAAATCTTCTCATTCTCTTCCACCTTACTTGAGTCGAAATGATTACAAAGAAGTTCATCACGCAAAACTCCAAATCATACGTAATTGAACCCAAATCCAACGCACGACACAAGGTATCAATCAGAAAGATTCAGCATTTTTTCAGGTTCGTGTTTTTCTGGTACAAATCTACATTTTTTTTTTGTTTTTTGTTTTTTTTTAGCGTATCACACCAAGCAAGGTTGGAGCCCACTATCACGCATGGGGTTACAGAAGGGTTGGAGGAACAGCAGATAGGAGTTGTAAAGGAGAGGATGTGGAGAAAGAGAAAGACGGAGGGTCGATCAAGGCAAAGGGGTTACAGAAGATTTGGAGCTAGAGCAGATAGGAATGAAAGATGAAAGGATGTGGAGAAGGGAAGTGGATAGATCAAGGCAACTGGAGATGTCGATTGACGCTACACTTAAACCGTTGGAGATTGTATTTGTCAGGGAAACAGTTATAGGGAAGGGGGTTACATAGGCGAGATGTGCGAGACATGAAGCTATTGGAGTAGAAGAGACGTCTACATCTAACAGTTTCAACGGTGAAGGGGTGGGAACGGGATGCCAGCCTCGTAGGACGTTTAAATTCATGAGGCCTAGGGACAAGCGAAAGCAACTCCTCGGAGCAATTACCGTGAAAGTACTTGTAGAAAAGGCAGAGCGATGCAACATCGCGTCTGTGAGAGAGAGACTGCAGACGAGATGACAGATCAGGGCCAATCACATTGCATATCCGTCTCTGGATCTTATCAAGAACCCCGAGGCAACCAGCAAGGGCCCCAGACCATATATGGCAGCAATACTCCATGCAAGGGCGAATGGTCGATTTATAGACTTGGAGGATCGATTCCGGGGAGAAAAATTTCCTGGCTCGGCACAGGGAACCAACTTTTCTAGCGGTGGATGATGCAATTGACTCGATGTATTTGTTCCATCTCAGATCAGCGGACAGCGTGAGACCGAGCAGCCGCAGAGAGGAGCTCTCGAGAAGTTGGTCCTCAGACATTCTAACGGGATGCAGGGATGGATCTTTGTGGTGGTTAATGGAGAGCAGTTTTGTTTTAGAGGCGTTAAAGTTGACCATCCATTTCTCTCCCCAGTCCACAACCGATTGGAGGTCCTTTTCAATTTGAGCTGCCAGGTTAATTTGTCCGCCTCACTAGATTTGTGTTTGAGGCAGGAGTAAATAGTGGTGCCGTCAGCGTAGATACCGACTTGGGAGTCTATGGCGTCAGGAAGGTCGTTTATAAATATGAGGAACAGAGTAGGGCCAAGGATGGAGCCTTGAGGAACACCTGCGTTAGCGGGATAGGAGCTGGAGATGAATCCACTGAGAACAACCTTCAAATCCCGGTTTGACAGAAACGATTGTATTAGGTCAAACAATCGACCTGTGATACCATAACCGTGGAGCTTGCGAAGTAGGCCGGCATGCCAAACTCTATCGAATGCTTTGGAGATGTCAAGGGCCACGGCACGAGCTTCGCCGTTATTATGGATAGCTTGGTAGACAAATTCAGTGATGGCCGTAAGCACATCGGCAGTAGATCGGGCAAAGCGGAAACCATACTGCTGGTCTGAGAGCACATCGTGGGATATCAGGTGATTAATCAATTCGGCGTTGATAATGGCCTCGAAGACTTTGCCGAAAAGGGGCAGGAGACTGATAGGACGGTAATTGGAAGGGTTGGAGGGGTCGCCAGAGTTCTTAAAGACAGGAACATTGGTTGAGGACTTTCAGCAGTCAGGAAACAGGACTCCTTGAGGCAGCGGTTGTACAATTTAGAGAGGGCAGGCGCCAGTTCAGGTGCGCATTTCTTCAGTTCAATGGCTGGTATTCCGTCACCACCGGTAGCCTTGTGGTGATCTAAGTTAGAAATAATGCCCAGTACCGACGACGGGGTTATGTGCAAGCCGTCCAGGAGGGCCTCAGTTCCGGGAGGGAAATCGGGCAAGGGTACCCCTGAAGAGTCAAGCGTAGAATTGGAAGAAAACTTCCGAGCGAAGCATTCGGCCTTGTCGGCAGAGGTTTGACACTGATGGTAATGCTACTACTAGCCGCTACCTTATAAGGAAACATCGTCCATTCATTGATCGAGTATCCAGTGTTACCGACGGTGGAAATTTATAATATCTTTCTATTAAATGTATCCTCATTAAAATAAGTTTTCTCGACTCTACTTAATTTTATCACGATTCTCAGTATTTGTGTTGGGTTAATTGATGACCTTTTGTTTACAATAGTGTGATAATTCAGCATCTAGATATTTTTGTATTATTTTCTTTGAGTTACATGTCTATTTCAGTAGTTTATGCTATTGGATATCCTCAAGTGATAAAATGTCTTTTATTTGGTAGAGACTTTTGTTTGTGATTCCGTGACGTCAGTCCTCAAGATTCTAAAAACAAGGCTCTAAACTCAGGCATACAGACTTTATTACCTCGAACTTATGTTTAACCAACGATCTAAGGAAACAGATGACTGTTTGGATAACTCCGAACGAGTTTGGCGTTGTGCATGTCATCCAGTTAAAGGTTTCTTTTTTTGACGAGACTATGTAAGACCATGACTTGCGTTTTAGGCAAATGCATTGACTTATTAGCAAATTAATCTGTTGAGAGACTCTACCTCGAGCGCCAAATTTTCTATGTTCAATTCTCCACGATGAAATTCACGAGTTGATGGATATTTCTTTATTGCTCAAAATATATATCTCAGTTTAATTTTCAGCCTTTCAACAGGATGCCATCTTGAGTAGTTGTCTGACATATATATCTGTTATAGCAACGGTAATAAATGTCGCCATACATTTCCTCTTCAGACTATTGGCATGACTGCTAAATTAACGTTCATTTGTCAATATAGTACAGTGGTTTCCCGATGACTTTTTGCACGGTTTTGAATACCAGACAAGACCTAATCTGCCTTACTATTTATTACGATAAGAGAATGATTCATCATCTTCGAACATACTTCATGTTCAACATAAATTATATATTATAAATTATGCACGCTACAATGATACCTATGTGGCATGCTTGATACACGTTTAGGCTATCATGTATCTTTCGATACATGACTGACGAGGCAGATTTTTTCCCGCAGTATGTTGCCACTTTTTCTGCGGTAGACCGGTTGTCAGCCAAGTCTACTTTACCCGCTCTGTCCTGCTATTTAACCAGAGATGGGGGGTGGTGGAAGAAGAAGATTCACACTTCTCCCAAGTAACTGTTCTGTCTGGAATTCGAACTCGTCTCTTCGATTCCTCAATCAGAGCCGCTATCCATTACTCCACCGTGAAGACCCTGAGAACGATTTTTCCAGCTTTGGCCGACTATTTGACATGTTCACCATAATTTATATATTAAAAATTAATGCACATATCTATCTTGGCTATATCTTTACCTCTGAGCTTATTTGGTTTCTAAAGCGTGTGTTCACAAGGCTTACGACGATTTTACTTTGAAGCACCTATTCCCGTACATTCAGCGAAGTTAAGCAACGTCGAACCAGTACAGTGACTAGGTGGTTGGCTGTTTGGGAATAAATGGTGATGTAAGCTTGGATGTGTGTCTGGTTAAATGGATAATGGTTCGGGTGTGCTAATGAGACAGCCGAGTTCTAGTTCGATTTGATTTCGTTATATTCACTTACGGCAAAATTATGATACCACATATTTACCTCCGCAACTATGGGTTAATTATTATAGCTTGTAGTCCCAAAATTCTGGTTTTTAATAACCTGCAATGAATTGATTTGCCGTACCAAACGAATCAATCTTTCAAGAAAGAAACATATATTCACACAGACAAAAAAAGTATTAAAAATGTAATTTCATTAATCTTTGAAAAACTGTATACGGCCATCAGTAAAGTTTTTTATATTACAGTGACACGCATCATAAGTATTGGATACGTGTTATTTTCTGTTATAGTACTAGTTTATGTTCGCCATTTTGCCTGATATTTGTTAAGTAATATCTCGTAAAGTTGTTTTAGTTGTATGTGGATGGAAAATTAAAAACTCATGGTGGAATCCATTTTTTTTTTATCAATGTAAAAGTATTGGATACATGACACTTTTTTCAAATTTCCAATCGAAACTTTGTATTTTAAAAGACTTTAAATATTCAAATTTTCGATAGTATTGGAATGTTATCTCTGACCAATCAGAGAAGCACACAATTGTTTACAAGATAGTGCTACTAATCATCTGACTCTTTGATGTGCATTCTGAAATTCAAGGATTAAAAATGGCAAAAACTAAAGAATTATCCAGAGATATGCGAGAAAGAATCATTGAACGTCACAAAGGAGGACAAGGTTACCGAAAAATTAGCAAAGAAATGAATCTAGCACTAATTACAGTAGGAAATATCATCAGAAAGTATAAGAAGTATGGCGACGGTATAGCAAACCTTCCAAGAAATGGAAGACCGAGAAAAATAAATGAGAGTACTTCAAGGTGGATAAGCAGAAATGTGCAAAAAAAACCTGCATTACTCCTTCTGAAATTAAAACTGATCTTGAGGGTGCTGGAATTAATGTAAGTAAGGATACCATTAGCAGAGCTCTATATCGTACAGGGTTTCATTCAAGATCGGCAGGAAAAGTGTCTTTACTGAAAACCAAACATGTCAAAGACCGATTAAAGTTCGAAACTTATAAAAAGAAAGGTATGCAGTTTTGGGAAAAGGTAATCTGGTCGGGTGAAACGAAAGGTGAACTATTCGGAAGGAACACAGCCACAAGTGTTTGGCGAATAAATGGCACTGCCTTCAACAAGCACAATACCATCTCCACAGTTAAGTTTGGGGGTGGTTCCATTATGATATGGGGATGCTTTTCATCCAAGGGCACTAGTGAGTTACAAGTTATCCATGGTAGAATGAATGGTAGCATGTACGGGGAGATTCTAGCGAAGAACCTTCAGAAATCTGCAACTTCTTTAGGACATGGTCGGAATTTCGTGCTTCAACACTACAATGATCCCAAACATACCGCAAAACTTACAATGGAATGGTTTGAAAATAATGGTATTAGTACTCTCAATTGGCCAAGTCAGTCTCCTGACTTGAATCCAATTGAGAATTTGTGAAATACTTTGAACGTTAAAGTTCATAAGCGGAATCCACAAAATATCAAGCAATTAGAGGAATTATGCAAGGAATAATGTTGGTTGGTTGTTTGGGGTTGTATGGCATATCAACAACTATGGGTTATTTAATGCCAGATCCAGTATTTACTAAATATATCAAAAACGTATAGCTGGCAACATCATTGTTTAAAAACGTATAGCTGGCAACATCATTGTTTCAAAAACGTATAGCCGGTAATATCATTGTTTCAAAAACTGGCAACATCATTGTTTCAAAAACTGGCAACATAATTATTTCAAAAACGTATAGCTGGCAACATCATTGTTTCAAAAAAGTGTAGTTGGCAACATCATTGTTTCAATGTGCTGCGAAAGACCTGAAAGTTCACTATTTTCCCATAGCTGGGACCCCAACAGGTGATACCACCCCGGGTCAGGGTGGACCTGGGAACACCAGCAATTAAGAGGTGGTTCCAAGCTTCCTCAAAACCTCCTGATGAGAGGCCTTGCTGTTGGATGCAGTTTAACGTCGTACCAAGGACGAAGGAAGAATGGGGTAAAGTAACGGTGGATCAGTGTGAAAAACTTCTGGCCAACTAAAGAAAGCGACTGGAAGCAGTGAAACAAAACTGAGGCTATGCAACAAAATATTAAATTGATGTATCCAATACTTTTGCAAAGGGTAATTTTGAACTTTGATAAAAAAAATGAAGTCAACCATGACTTTTTAATTTTCCTTCCACATACCACTAAAACAACTTTACGAGATATTACTTAACAAATATCTGGCAAAATGGCGAACATAAACTAGAGTTATAACAGAAAATAACATGTATCCAATACTTATGCGTGTCACTGTACATCAGTGAATATTAACCTCGTAAACTAAGTGGTTCATGCAAGAATGGTATTTTTGGATGTTTTTTTTAGCGATTTAACTTTCAGTTCCTCAAAATGAAGAATCACTTTGTGCGATTTCTATAGCACGATTTGCAGCTAGCTAATCTCGTGGAAACATTTGCTAACGTAATTTCTTCAATGCGTATTGCTAGATTCTGTACCAAACTCAGAATCTATTTGTAAAGAAACCTTGGTGTCTTTTAAATCACTGACCAAATGAGATTCTAGGCACCAATTTCGATGTCGACAAACAATAAATAAGTCACCGGTAACAGGCAAGCATCGGATGCTTACAGTGATACACTGATGTCTACAGTAATTAATTTAACCTGCAAAATATGAGAAAATGCCTTGGAAATGTTAAGTGGCATGGTTTTGCATCGTTAAACAGGTGGAATTTATATCTCGTAAGATGTCGTTCAATAAACCGTTGTAGTATGAACTGTTGTTTTATGTAAAGAATATTATGCAAATTTTATCATCCCACACACTAATGATGTAATCTACTGTATACCTCACCTTTCGCTATTTGATAGATTAACTAAGGTTTAATTAATAAATGTATTTACTTCCTTTTATGCGAAGGTAAGTTCGGCATCATCTTCCTGCATATCTATAAACTTGACAGTTATAATCTTTATCAAAAATAATTTTAAATAACTATTTAGAGTGTACAAAAACTGGTTGGTTTCTAAGCAGATGAACCTAAAACTGAGGAATGACGCATGACAACGTTCGGCGATAACTTAAAAAAAATAAAATGTACTAATACATATGTCCACAACTTTTAATGTGATTGCTAGAAAGGTATCTCGTAAAATTTCAGGAAATATGTCGAGTAGGTACTATTGTTATCTGTGGAGATATCCAAGGAAACACAGCTAAAGATTCCTGCCTCCCTTTCACTCTCTCTCTCTCTATCTATCTATCACTCTATCTATCTCTCTCTATCTATCTATCTATCTATCTATCTATCTATCTATCTATATATATATAAATATATATATATATATATATATATATATATATATATATATATGTATATATATATATTTCTAATGCCCGTATGTAGTAAAGACTTTGTAAATCACAGATGCAACAACAGCAACCTCTTCGAACAATACTCGATCAGAGTCGCCAGTTCCCATATATTTTTTTTCATTTACACGTCACGTAATCTAATTATTTGAAGATGAGTTCGACTGTGCTTGCTCTCTGGCGATTCGTGTTCAAATCCAAGTGTCGGCACCAACTATTTATTCCTATATGACACACACATACACACACACACACACACACACACACATATATATATATATATATATACATATATGTAAAAATGGTAAAGATTATTTTGTAAAGTAGACACCAGATATTAACACCAATAAAAAAGGAAACACACACACACACACACACACACACACACACACACATATATATATATATATATACAACAGTTCAAATATTGGGTAGAACCCCTGTAATTTTTAAATTGGACCCAAAAGTAGTTGTTCTATGCTTTCAATAAGAGAAAATTATAATACATGGTTAAAAATAGTGAGACATGATTTTTATCAGAAATTTTATTATGAAAAAAATATATGATTAACTTTTGCACTCATAAAAAAATACCCCCCTTTAGCCTTGATTACTGCAGCACAATTTTTTGGCATTCGTTGCAAAAGATTCTGAAAATATACGTTTCATAATTGATTTCATTCTTTTTTCCTTGAGTCTAAGAGCTTTTTTTCATTTTGTTTACTTTTCTGTCAAGTTAATCAAATGGTAATTCTGGGGATAACTTCAAACATTTGAACTGTAGTGTGTGTGTATATATATATATATATATATATATATATATATATATATATATATATATATATATATATATATATATATATATAATATCTGGCCAATATTATTCAAAGATACCTGTCTATTATTCCGCTCAGGAGCATTTGTGTTTGTTCAACATCTATAGATTCCATCTGTAGTTTATAATGCATCTATAATGCATCTATGCCGAGAAGACACTAGTTACAGTTTCTGGAAGAGGGCGTGTTATCCAGCGTGATCAACAATCTGAACAAGGCCAGCACGCCCAGACCACCGTTCACGAACAATTGTGACTTCGTGCTAGCACATACATCGACAACCTAATGGGTTCCTTAGGCCAATTTCCCTCACACGGCATAGGTCAATCGTGGGATAGTTTTCAGGAACATTTCCAAAATTGCTGCACGCGGGAGTCGCTTCTTCAGACCGATAACATCAAGAAGTCACCTTCCTGACAAATTGACCAATATATATATATATATATATATATATATATATATATATGTATATATATATATATATATATATATATATATATATATATATATATATGTATATATATGTATATATATATATATATATATATATATATATGTATATATATATATATATATATATATATATAGGCCGTGTGTGTGTATATATATATATATATATATGTGTGTGTGTGTGTGTGTGTGTGTGTGTGTGTGTGTGTGTGTGTGTGTGTGTGTGTGTGTGTGTGTGTGTGTGTGTGTGTGTGTGAGGAGGCACGGTGGAGTAGTGGATAGCGGCTCGGATTGAGGAATCGGTGAGCCAAGTTCGAATTCCAGACGAAACCATTACATTCACTTACGTGCTAATTCCCTTGGGAAAAGGTATTAATGCCTTTCTCCTTCCAGCTATTGGCAAATAGCAGACTGGATTCTATAGCCATGTACTGCAACATGGATATGAGAAGGACAACTCTGAATTCAAAACCTACGGAGGATCGTTTGGGGACATTGTGGTAATTGGTGTACCAGGTCTCTGTATTCGACCCTTCAAAAAGTGCAGTTGCTTCTGCACACAGTCTTCACCACTATAATCAAATATTTGCTAGTGTCTGGGCTCTCGGTTCGTAGGAGCTGCATGAGCCTATTACGTCGAATACGGCGGGAGAGTCCACCATATGTATGTATTTATGTATCTTTGTATGTATGTATGAAAATCAGCTCAATTTATAGCATTGTTATATCTCTGATTATAAGTTCGACTTATATTCTGAAGATTTCATGATAAACAAAGAATGAAATTATGGCGGAAATCTATTTCAAATGCAATAAATCTCCAGAATAAATGTTCTTACTTTTTCCTCAAAGTGGTTTTAATCTACCGCTTTATATGGCGGTAAAGTATAATCAGTTAGGATACAAATAAATAATTTAATATAAAAACATATGAAGGCTAATTTAATCATATAGATACAGGGAACAACAAAATACGAATTCAAAGCTTGGCATTAAAGTATGTTTACATTCTCGATATAAATGAAATAAAACATTTTACTGTATTTCGATGCAAACCGTAACCAGCACAACTTCTGCCAATACTTTAACTTCTGTTTCTAAATATGTGTTGTAAAATACAGTTCTTATATTTTACCTAATAAAATCTATCGGATGACGAAACGCGTTGGTATTTTTTTTCTTTTTGTATATGTTCATATTCTCTTTTTACACACATACACACACATTTTCGTTGGCCGATTGAGCACTATGGAGAAATGTAATTTTTAACAGTAGTTGTTCCTGCTTGACACACAGCTCATCGTATAAATTGAGCACTCTGTCTGCTGATTTGACGTTTATATATATATATATATATATATATATATATATATATATATATATATATATATATATATCACGTATATAATGCGTTAAAAGATTCCCATTCACTGCCTTGCGCAGATAGCTTAGGTGTAGAGTCTATGACTTATGCCAAATCTGTCGAGTTTTCGATCCCGGCTTGAAACAATGGGATGACTAGCCACACTAATGATCTGTGATACAGCGAAACAACCTATATATATATATATATATATATATATATATATATATATATATATATATATATATATATATATATATAATAGTAAAAAGAAAGAACTGTAAGAGATATAATCCGGTGTTCTTATTGATAATTTTATTTTTACAGAACAGTGCTCAATGTAAATATACGGAACATAAATATTATAAATTAATTGATTTAAAATATGATTGGTTTCCTACACAGGAATTACCATGTTTTAGTTATATAATTAAATTAAAAGCATTAGTTCTGTTTCATCTTCAAGCGAATTTTGGATTAACTTATTTTAAAATTTACTGAGTTTTAAACGCGCATACAATTCATAATTTTTTGTTTCCAAGGATACAGAGAAATCCAATCATTTAGACAGGAGCGGTAGCATGTTCATTTTTATTAACTCTTATTGTATCAGTTTTGTGTTATGTTCGAGAAAGAGGTTATGTCTAGGTAAGGTGGGCGTGTATTTTTCAACGAATTTTGACATCCGTTGAACGCATGTCGTCTGTTTTTTTTTGTTTTTTTATCAACGTCAAAAATCTTTCGACATTTTTTCCATTAAATTCTTACTTGTATACAAACATTCTTTCTACAAGGGGTCTTTGGTTTAGAATACGTTATATTGAACTACGATTTTAAAATATGTTCACTCTTTTTAAAACGAATAAATGTAATATAATTACTTAAATTATTTAAACAATATTTTAATCAATTAATATATATATATATATATATATATATATATATATATATATACCGCTTAATTGAGCATGTATAGCCTGTCCATTTTTGTGTGTTTGAATCTTTAGATAATCGAACATAATTGTTTGTCTCTATAATTTAATTAGAACCAGAAAATGAGATCTTTACGTTAAGAAGGTATGTAATCCTTACTTCTAAAGTAATTGCATGTAATGTGATTATTGTTGTCATCATTGTTTTTCTTTTTTTTTCTTTTTTTTCGCTATTCTCTCCATACATGTCATCGACACGTGCTCATTGGCGATAATCGAGTTATATACGTAATAGCCAAAAATGAGTCTTTTAAAATTGAAAAGGCCATTACAGAAACGCAAAATGCATAACATATGAAACAGATTTGATAAAAAATAACCTATGTTTTTTCCATTACCCTTCTGATTGTTCTGCGCTGGAATAGGAATCAAATCATTAATGTAATAAATACTGATACTGTCAAATATATCCCTTGACACATGATATATCATTAAAGTTATTTAGAAGATTGGTGTAAATTTATTTTTGTTTCTACCCGAGATATTGGGGACATTTCAAATAATATTTTCCTTTTTTACTTGAAGCTTTCAATTGAATGTCCTTATATGCCACCAAATAGACTGCCTCGAAACGTTATTATTTCGTGATTCGAAAAGCAATATTAATCATGATATATTCTCTTTCGTTTCAAAATGGCTGACATCATTTTGTGATGCGAGCACTTTTCTCTGAGTCTTTTAGAACCACACAATCTCTCTTTGGCTATCCAAAACATCAGTATAGAAATATTTCAAAATAAACGCAACTCAGATATTTTTGCATTATAAAAGAAGCCTCGATGCGTTTAGTTTTCTTACCTATTCAAATCTCACATTTGATGACGCCAATATCTCCAGACCTAGTGAAAATTTCGAATAAAAGGTAAAAGTTAAAAGTACAACCTAGCAAATTGTCTAACAATTTAAACCACTATTCGAGGCTGGGTGGCATTTTAAATTTCGTGTGCCAAAAAAGACTGACCTTCATTTCAAATATTCATAACTTTATATATTTATCATCTCATAGGGATTTTTTAAGCGCCCCTCCCCCCAACGCTGTGAGGATGTGGTATTATGGTGTATGGAGGATTGATGGGCGACGGATGAGTTTTTATGGTGAATGAGAAAATTGTAACGAGTAGAATGGGTCGTGAATCCGTTTAGCTAGGTATAAAATAGTTAGTGAAGACCAGCCTCAACCCATTCCCCCTTTTCGGTCTTGTCCCATAATTGTATTTATTTACAATAAATTTCAATATTCATCATAAATTACTTGGAATACTAATAATAAACTATTGTTCGTAGTTTCAGAGGAACCTTACCAGCCAAACGGTAATAATTTGATACTCGACTGAAAGTAATTTTAGGTCTAGGTAACCAAGCAATTAGCACTTTCACGTTCAATTTAATTTCATATTACATCATTTTCTATTAATCAAAAATGGGAATTGTTATATTCCGTGCTAAGGGAATAAATACTTAACACCAGGTGGATAATTGAAGAAAGGTTTATTGTACACAAACAGTACAATATGAAATACGGTACAGTTATACACACAGGTCAATCTAGTAGCAAGTGCCACTAATTGGAAGGTCGGACGTGCTTACGTCTTCTCGCTCTCATTCTTCCTCGAGTCTCTCGTAGACAGTTGACTTTATAGGTACTTACTACATATAGTGTAATCATTCATTGAGATTACTGGTTATTCCATTACATCAGGAATTTACCTCGTTTAAAATAAGACATTAAAACAAAACATCTATTTGGTAAATTATATAAAATTTAGCAATTATATGTGTTGGAAAATTTCTATGCTAGGAAATGCGAGATGTATGAATCAATTTTAATGTTCATCAGGAAATTTAATCAAAGAAGAGTTGATCTGTGGGGACCATAATATATATTGGGTTTTAATTCTGTTTGCATTGAGTCAACGTACACTGATTGTCAGAGTACTTGCGGGGGGAGATTTATGAGTAGGCTTCTCTTACTGACTTCCGTATTTGTAATTTGTTTTCTTTAATTTTATTCCAGACCCCAGAACTCTACACGTCAAATCCTGCTTAACAAAATAAAAGTAAGACATATCACTACAAAAAGTTAAAAAAAAAAAGATAGGGGAATCTTGAATTCATATTAATTTATAAGGAACGGACATAGTTTAAAATAGCAAACATGCTTTTTACGTAGCTCCATGTTCGAAGAACGCCTAAAACCAAACATTCATACGCCAATACGGAAGAAATACAAAGATAATAAACACTAATAATATGTAGATAGAATTTATTTTTCAGCTGTTATTCAAATTATCCCCTATCTCGATTAATCTACCACAGGAGGAAGTACTACATGGGGGGCCGGATTTGATGAACCACCTACGTGAAATTTGCGACATTGCCACAGTGTTAGCAACAGCACGAAGATTATGTCTTCTGTGAGACTAGCAGTGAGAACAGCGCATACTGCATGTTACGAATTTTATCAAAAGGTAGCTTTATTTTGGTTTCTCTGTCTTGATTCCGTCAACCGGCGCAGTACGGCGATATTATAGTTCGATCTTCGGATATTTCATAGCATTCGATAAGATGAGACTACCATTTGACCTCCAACCCTTTAGCAGAAACTCTCCATAGAGCATTAACATGGTAATGTCGGAAGATCATCCAACGCTAGCATGACATTGTACACAGATACTCTACAATTTGTCTTTCAACAATATATACACGAATGGCCCATATACGTATAATCGAACATATGGCACAAGCTACCAGTGTGTCAGTGGTAGTTAAATAAATAAAAAATCTGCCAGTATCCCTGCCATTTATTCATCGGATTTGCCAGCAACTGATTGCCCAGAGCGACACACCATCATCTTAAATTTCTGTAGACAGACGCAAGAAAATTTATCCACACCGTTTATTTTTAATGTAATAGATTCCCAAGGTTATCTTATACCGATTGGATGCCTTAAGAATTTTAGCGTATGTTCAGTATGCTTGACTTTGGAAGGTAAAAACTTGGAAATACACGCACACACACACACGCACACACACACATGTATATGTGTGTGTATGTGTGTGTGTGCGTGTGTGTGTGTGTGTATTGATCAATTTTTAAATGCTTTTCTTTATTATTATTTTGATAAGGAGGCTGAGGGTGGTAAAACTGCCGTGACTTGACCATAAATATTGGAGCATATCTGCACGGGAATAAATGACGTAGACTCCTCTGTTTTTCCAGATTCAAGATTCCCCTATCTTTTTTTTTTTTTAACTTTTTGTAGTGATATGTCTTACTTTTATTTTGTTAAGCAGGATTAGACGTGTAGAGTTCTGGCGTCTGGAATAAAATTAAAGAAAACAAATTACAAATACGGAAGTCAGTAAGAGAAGCCTACTCATAAATCTTCCCCCCACAAGTGGAAGGGAAGGTCATATTTATACGCACAGCTTCCCATAATTCCTCTTCACGACTGTCAGTGATAGAAAGCCATTACTGTCCACTGTAGTCTTCCATATAATTCAGTCTTGAATGGCAGAATAAGAAAACTATCTTTTATGCGTTGTTATACTTAATAAAAATAAAAAAAAATCACAGAATGGCTGTATTTCCCAGTGCTTTTGACGATCCATATTTTAACAGGATATAGTTTTCGCGTACACAGCAGATTTAAAGAAAGTATAATGGCTATTTCCAAAAATAAGTTAACAGAAACAGCATTTTAAAAACCTAGTCCAAGGGTTCTCAGCGTTACTTGTTCCATTCAACGCTTTCACCATTTGTCAGAATGTCATTCACACCTGCCATGTCAGATAGACCAAATTCTATAATTGCTCTTCTCGCCACGCTAAACTTACTGTGGTCAAAATGCACCCATGAAAATCCAAAATTCACCCCTGAGGAAACTCTGACCTAGTCTCTCGTTTTGTTAATCAAAGACAATATTTGTTGGAATTAAAAATTCATCCAAACATTTATTCTAAGTTATCATATTCTGTGAAAAATGTAAATATTTTATCTCAAAGCCTTGAAATGAAGAGAATTTGCGATTGTCTTTTTTAAAACAGATGTAGTGAAAATCTAATCACGAGATATAGCGTGCATTCTGAAGTGAAGTGACAATGCGTTGTTGACAATGATATGAAAACTAATACTGTGGAATGTTTTATAAAACATCTCCTTGGGACACTGTTTAAATCTCTGGAGCAATGCAGTATAGTTTTAAAAAAAAAAACAACTAACAAAAATCAAGGCCAAGAGGCACAAATAATAAAGA
This sequence comes from Acanthosepion esculentum, assembly GCA_964036315.1. NCBI lineage: Eukaryota > Metazoa > Mollusca > Cephalopoda > Sepiida > Sepiidae > Acanthosepion > Acanthosepion esculentum. The sequence goes on along the minus strand of OZ038493.1, from coordinate 43,993,885 downwards.
AATTAAGAAAGACATGAAAGCAGTATGCCAGTGCATGATTTCCTGGAGAAACAGAAATATTTTTTAATGTTCATTGTCAGTTTCAGTGGTGTTATATCTTTGTTAAAACGAATTTACAAAATGGAGAACGATTTTACAAAATAAGAGAACAAAAACATTTATAAAATGTAATTTTCCCTTTTGTTTTTTACTCGACGACAATACGCCTTGGAGTCAAAAAGTTCATCCCAATTTTGAATTTAAATTATCATTTAAAAAAGAAAATTATTTCAATGAGGCATGGAATGTAGTTTCAGATGTTCATAAATCAGATTATAGCTTCCAGTCTCAGCGTTGTGCGCTATTTTCTGAAAATAACTGACGTCCTTCTCTAAAATCCTCCGTTATATTCGTATTTGAGAAAACGTGATAAGAAAACGAAAAATGTAAAGGAAATATAACCTGACTTTTAAATACCCCTGGATAGAAAAAAATCACCTGAAGAAGGTAGAAGAACGTATCTGTTGAAAATTTGCCATAAAACTATAGTCCGAAAATGTGTGAACCAAGAAATTTCAAAACTTTAGGATGATTTGAAAGCATCACTTCTTCCTCAAGTGCCATATGCATTTCTGACGTCATTGCATAAATTTCTATTGGCTCCTTTTCTTCAATATTTTCGATATTGTAATTTACAACTATTCGTTTTGGGAGACAAAGGGTAACTTATTACGTGATGTCTCCTCCATTGTGTCGAATTATCCTTTCTTATATTTCTTAATCTACCAAGGTTAAAGAACTCAGTTATGTGTCATGGGGATAGACGCTTAGGCGATGATGTATCTTTCGATACATGACTGACGAGGCAGATTTTTTTCCCGCAGTAGGTTGCCATTTATTTCTGCTTCAGAACAGTTGCAAGCCAATGCTATAGAACCCGGTTTGTCCTGCTATTTACGCATACCTGTGGCGAGAAGAGGATTCATACCTTTCCCCAGGGTATTAGAACGTTAGTGAATGCAATGTATTCGACTGGAATACAAACTCAGCCCTCCGATTCCTCAGTCCGATCTACTATAATACTATAGCATTACTACTTGCACAGACAACGACACACACACACACACACACACACACACACACACACACACACACACACATACATATAATATATATATATATATATATATATATATATATATATATACCGGATGTAACACCAACATTTTCCAAATAGTGTAACACCAAAATTGTCCAATTGTTAGATTCAGCTTTGAACTGTTGTATTTTACAAATGATTAAAGATATCTTACTGGAATTTTCCGAGATTTTTATAACACTATTGTACTTTGAACAACGACAACGTATTTAACTCTAAGTTGAAATGATGATCCCTCTTGCAGTTGCGACCTCCTGATCAAGTTTTCCTTTCTTCTGTTCCTTTTTAAAACGTTTTCACCATTTTCTTGATGGTTCTTGAATAGACTTTGAAGATGGAAATTAAATTATGCTTATTGGTACCATTACTGAAGGCTTGAACAAACTTGTCAATAATGCTCAGTTGTGAAAAGAGTGTGACTGACACAAAACGATATTATCATTTCTAGCTGAATAAATCAAATGTTTTTTTCAGTGTTCCTTAGGACAAATCGTATCAAGATGGCTAACAGTCTTACGTAAAAACTTTGAACATAGAAACTCAGTTTAGAATTGTTTTTTTGTTTGTTTTGTTTTTTTAGCTATCAAACATTTTGTAGGCTGGACAATTATCACATGCCGTTACACGATTTCGACTATTTTCTTTTATACTCGGAAAATATATGCTGTGGAAATTTTTCGTGCGGCATGCTAGTATGCCGCGGCAAGTCGGTTGAAAATGACTGGGTAAATATATATATATATATATATATATATATATATATATATATATATATATATATATATATATATATATATATATGTATGTATATATATGTATATATATATATATTAAATAACGGCGATAAATTAAATAGCATAAAACAATGTGAAATGATTTTCCACGTCACATAACTTCAAGCCGCGTTAACATTCGAATGAATACATAGCATTACATATATATATACGTAAAATAAATAAACATATACAATTAAAATGGAGATCGTCGTTCGATAAATGTAGATTCTACACTAAACTCGGAGACATATATCAGCTGATACATTTTGCCAAAAAACAACAAAAGATATATTTTAACATTCTGAGGAATAATGAAATATGTTATCTGAGAAACACCGAAAGCCGAGAGTCTCCGATTGTCTGTTTAAAGAAACGATTTATTGAAATTGTATTCTCAGTGGACAGTCAGGATTCCGGATTACGAATGTGTTGTTTAAAACAGCATCAAGTCTAATATGGTTGCATGTTTTATAAAATATCTCCTTGGGACACTGCTTACACCTGCGCTGTAAGTAAAAGTAAAAATAAAAAATGGCCTCACTTACAAAAGAAAGCTAAATTTAGTTTTGTAAGCCAGTGCATAATTCTATGTATAAATAGTAACTTTATTCTTGATGATTATTGTCAGTTTGCATGCTATTGTCTTTACTGGAAACGAATTTACCTCAACCGTTTTCTGTAAAAACACATATTTTACACTTCAATGTCGCTTATGTTCTTTAGTGTATTTTACTTCGATTGCGTATAGTATAGAGTCTCTTGGAGGAAACTTCAAGGGAAACGATTAAAGCCTAGAAAATGGTAATGGTAATTAATATTATTCGTTTCTTAATAAGGACACATCCAGCATTCAGTGACCCAGCAGTCAGTGAAGCTGGCGGCTGAAATATCTAAACTCATTCTCTTAAAACAATTTTTCAGAGAAATGTTTTTGTGATCCGTATGGCTTGACCGGTAATGATAAATTATAACTCAAGACTTCATTGTTAAATAAACAGTATTAATTACAAACTGCACATAAATACGTAACACAAACAAAAAAATAACAAGAGTCAATCAAACGTATTAATAAATTTAGTGAATACCTTCTTAGTAGCGCGCTTCTGCTTAACGTCCGATAGTAACTCAGTAATCAATCAAACAGTAATCAAATAGTAATCCAGCCGTAATCAATACTCGTTTGAACTAATCATTGACTGTAGTCCGACGAATAATCAACTCGTAGTCCACTGCCGTTAGTAGCCTGACACCAGTATTTAAACACCTGACGGAAAACATATTCCTAAGACGAGAGTGTCACGGTCGAACCACGGTGTCGGCTGCTACTATTTTCTTGCCATATGATACTTTTCTAAAGCCCAGTAGCTGCCATGGATCCTTCCAGTATTGATGAAGGTTTCCTTCCTAAACTTTATTTGATGTAGTATGGAATATTAGCATCTTCATTACTTCATTATTTTCTCTTAGAGTTACATGTTATATCCATTTTATTTGTTGCTGGTTTTGATAGTCCTCCCGTCATGTGACTTCCGTTATCTGGTACAGATCTTTGTGATTGTGTAGCGCCAGTTCGCAATGTTCGAAGAAAGATGATATCCGCCAAAACCCAAAACCTTCACTCTCTCAATGCAGCTTTTAACAATTGAATGGGGAAAATCAATTTTATACGGTTAAAAACTTAGATATTTCTAATCTGATTTGACACCATACATGACATTCATATGGAAAGTCTCGGTCTTGCGAGGGCATAGTTTTTCGGTTAGTGTTTTAGTTTTGTTGTAATTTACAGTGTTGTGAGAAACTACCCAAGGACAACATAAAGTTAATATTAATTTATTATCCACAATAGTATTACCTATACCATCAGCACACTGTCTCATTATCGCTCCCTTCTATTAGGAGATTCGTTTGGGATATGGTACAGAATGCTTAAATGATCAGTGGTAATGTCTTCACATCTATGCCTGTAAATACGCGGGTTACAGTGTAGGAAAGTATTAAATAGTTTAGAGTTCTCACCTCCTCGTACAAAACAAAAAAAACATATCTATATATATATATATTGCGTATATTTTGGTAGCATGCTTTTATTAAGACACGTCTCATTGAATAATTTAGACGAGTTTTGTCTACTTATTTTCAATATGATCATCTCATATTCACAGAAAAGGTTCTTAGTATCATTCTTAAAGAAAGAGAGAAAATTACCGTATTGATACATATGCATTCCCTAGCTAGCCACAGGCTCAGTTTTAGGAAAGCCTCGATACAACACAGGGTGAATTGTTATAGAACATTGTTTATTTCAGATCGTAATATTCACAATACGTCGGAATGCACATAGAAACTATATTATTATCTATACAAAAAATGCAAATGTCTGTGTGTCACTGTGTCACAATTTTTCAATTTTAATTCCTACAGGCCGTAACCCAACATATCACACCATTTTGGCATCAGGCCGACTCCGTGAGCAAATTATAATCGTCCCGGTCAGATGCGGACCCGCAATCTGAAATTTCGTATTCCCAAGTTTTCATAACGGATTGTTTTCCGCGATATTTTATTTGAATTTTTGGGACGAATTTTTTTGGACGATAACTAATTTTATACTTGTAAATAAATTAGGGAATAATCGAAAGTAATTGCGAAATCCAGGAAAAGTCAACCATGAAATAAAAATAATTGGTTGTACGGAAAGTAGGGACCTACCTACTCTGTCTTTAAATTAAAAGGTAAGATTAAATATCAATTAAATGCTTATTTGCATCGATCAATTTTGTGTTCTTCTGTAGGTTATTGTTGCCTATCGCATCTACCCCTTCCTACCTATTGTGATGAAGGCCAAATCAAAAAACCTCCACAGAAGCTATCTTAAATTACACCCGATACGGTAATTTTAAGCTAACACACACACGCATACACACGCGTGTGTGTATGTATATATATATATATATATATATATATATATATATATATATATATATATATATATATATATATATATATATAGAGAGAGAGAGAGAGAGAGAGAGAGAGATAGGGGTGAGAAACTGCGACCTTGTGTTACATTCGGTTACGACATGGGTGCATTGAAAATTAGCCTTACATTTTTCTTATACAGTTAGTTGTCGAATTACCATCTATAAGACTTTCGACTGTACGGCTTTATGACTACAACTGCGAATTGTTATTGCTCCGCGTCTGGACGCGTGTGTTTTCCCCAGCATGGCGTACGACAATTTCCGCCCAATGGTCCAGGCAGCGTTAGCATTCCCACGCTCCCTTCAAGCTCGGTGTTAGGTGAGCCTCTCTACAACAGACCCCGGCTCATTTGTGTCTTTGTAATTTTACTTCAAAAAACCCGCAAGATTTCTACTAAGAGGATATTTTTTGGCGTACTCCTCAAAATGCCGAGATAGAAAGGAAGGCTATTGATGTCGACACAAAAATGATAGTTAAAGTCAATGTGATCGAACTAGATCTAACGTTATCTCACGTGATCTGAAGTTATCGCACAGTCGTGTGTCGACGATTTTGAAGAACAAGGAAATTGTAAAGCTAATTTGCATTTGTATGCATTTTGGTATGTTTTCATCTAAAATATTCCCTTTTTTATTACCTGTGTTTTAATTTTTACGTATGTTTAGCATGTTTAGCATATATTAAACAAACTGTACTGTAGTTTGCTGTGTTTCACTTAAATCTGATGAATGTATATATATATATATATATATATATATATATATATATATATATATATATATATAGTTTCAATTCGATTTTTCGCGGATTTGATCAAGTTATCAGCAATCGTCTGAGCCATATTTTGCAAGTCCTTTAGCAATGATCCTTCAGGGTTGCCACTGATGTGAGTTTGGTTACGCGCTCTCGAAGATTTAAGTGATTTGGACCATATAACCGCTCGTCAACAAGAATCAACTCAGATTATCCCTCCATGCCAGACTACGCCCCACATCATTACCCCAATCCCTCCATATTTTACGGTCGTCTGCAAACATTCAGTGCTCGAAGTATCATTCTTATTTCAACAAACATAATCTCGAATTCGAATATTGGCAGAATTTAGTTTCATCTGACCAAATTACAACTGCCAAAATTCATAATCTTTACTCTGGAATTCTCTCGGCCAGTCCATACGAAAGTTCCTGTTAACCTCTGAACTCAAGGGCTTCTTTCTTGCAACACTTCTTTGATAGCTTAGCTCTTTCAGCGTTTCCTCATCGCATTAGCTACATTTCCATTTCTTTTGCCGACATCTTTGACGGTCTGACGACGCTTTCTGATGACTTCCCTATTCACTGCCCTTTTCATTTGCTCATACACGATGATTGGTCTTTCTGAGCGTTGTTACACACGACAATGTCCTACTTCATTAAATTTCTTGACAATATTATTACCCATTTGGTGATTAACCCGGAAAAAAACAAGCAATTTCTCTATTTGACTTGCCACACTGATGCCATCCTGTTATTTGCCCTTGTGGAAATTCACTAATTTCCTTACTTCCACAAACTTTCTTTGCAAGATATAAGTCAACTATTCTTCATAGATGAGAGTAGCTTGATACTAGCATGGAACACTATCAGAACAAAAAAGAGACGTTATTATACTAGCAAAAATTGTTGCAATCAAGGGTGGCTAAAAACTTATCATAGCCCACTATATATATATATATATATACATACATATATATATATATATATATATATATATATATATATATATATATATATATATATATAAAACAACTAAAAAGTAGTAAATTAAAAAAATATAATGTTTTTTCTGAAAGTATTAATTTATATTTATATATATATATATATATATATATATATATATATACATATATATATATACACACACATATATATACATATATATATATATATATATATATACATATATATATACAAAAAATATAAATAAATACTTTCATAAAAAAAATTATATTTTTTTTAATTTACAACTTTTTAGTTGTTCTTCTATATATATATATCAAGAAAGTATACGTGGCTTCTCATTATGGTATATATATATGCATGTATATGTATATGAAATTTAAGTACGTTAATTATAAGCTTCCTGCTTGATTGAATCCTCTCTAAGACCTCATCGTTGCTCACACGCTCGGTCCATAATATCTTTAGCGCAACCACATTGTACCACATGTGGAACCACATCTCCGTTGTCTTGAGTCTTTTCTTCATTTTGAGGAAATCGTCCAATATTCGCTGCTGTAAATAAGAATAAATATCACGTAACAGCTCAGTATTTTTTCTTCGTTACCAAAGAAATCCTCCTGTCCAGATTTTGGAATGCGTCCTTGGCCGTCCCAATACGTCTACTGATTACAGTGTTGCATTTACCGTCCTCTGTCAGAACGTTTCCCAAGTATTTAAACTTCCGAGTCGGCTTGATTCTTGTGTTCCCGACTTCCAAATCGCATTTCGGGCTCATCCTCTTAGTGATGACCATTCCGTCTTGTAGTTTATGCTTAATCCCTTCTTCACACTCTCCATCGCTATCTGCTCGAGTAGATTTTTTAATTTCTTTTCTATGTCTGCCATGAATACTGTGTCATCTGCGTATCTTATGTTGTTAAGATTATGGCCGCCTATACTAAATGCTGGTAAGGTTTCCAATTCTCTCCACAGGTTGACCACACAAAAGTGAAGACATTAGAACTCCTCCGACTAGATAGACACGCATACACAATTATGAATACACATTACCATTCGATGTCCGCATCGAAAAAGCATTTCACCCCAAGCAAGACGGGATGCCCCTAGCAGGCAAGGACTTACAGATATATGGAGTGAGAGTAAAGAGGCGTTATAGAGAAAAATATGAAGAAAAGAACAGGGAATTGATCAGGACATAAGGCGATGTCGATTGACTTTACATTTGAATAGTTAGAGATTATAGCTATCAGGGAAACAAGTAATGGGAAGGGAATTCCACAGACGGGAGGTGTGACACATGAAGCTATTGGAGTAGAAGAGACAGCCACATTTAACCGTTTCGACAGTGAAAGGGTGGGACCATGATGACAGCATAGTAGCACGCTTTCCGTAAAAATATTTGTAGAAAAGACAGAGGGAGGCGACTGCAGCCGAGATGCCAGATCAGGACCAATCACATTGCATATTCGTCTCTGGACTTTTTCGAGGACCTTAAGGCGAAAAGTGCGGACACCAAACCATATATGGCAGCAGTATTCCCTGAAAGGGCGAATGGTTGATTTATAGATTTGAAGGATGGACTCGTGCGAGAAAAACTTTCTGGCGAGACACAGGGAACAAATTTTCCTTGCGGTGGATGAAGCAATTGATTTAATGTAATTGTTCCATCTCAGGTCAGCGGACAATGTGAGTCCAAGCAGGCGCAAAAATTTGCTCTCGTGGAGTTGAGACTCAGACATTCTAATTGGTGGCAAGGATGGCTTCCTATGGTGAGTAATATAGAGCAGTTTTGTTTTAGAGGCATTAAAGTTAACCAATCAATTCCTTCCCCAGTCTACAACCGATTGGAGGTCCTAGCGTCCAGGTTAGTTTTGTCAGCGATACCAGACTTGGTATTGAGGCAGGAGTAAATAGTAATATATTCAGCATGGATGCCTACTTGGGAACTGATGACATCGGGGAGATCATTATTGAGGATAAGTAACAGAGTAGGGCCTAGATAGAGCCTTGGAGAACACCTGTGTTCGTTGGAATGGAGCTGGAGGAGAATCCGTTAAGGCCGACTTCATTACACGCTTTGACAGGAACGATCGTATTAATTCAAATAATCGACCTGAAATTCCGTATCCCTTAAGCTTACGAAGGAGGCCGGCATGTCAGACCCTATCAAATGCTTTAAAGATATCTAGTGCCACGGCGCGAGCTTTTCCGTTATTGTCGTGTGCTTGATAAACAATTTCAGTCATGGCCGTGAACACATCAGGTGTAGAATGGGCAAAGCGTAAACCATATTTCCTATCAGAGAGCAGATCATGGGATATAAGGTGCCTAACCACTTCGGTGTTGATTAAAGCTTCAAAGACTTTGCCGAAGAGTGGTAGGAGACTGACTGGACGGTAGTTAGATGGATCAGAAGGGTATCCAGACTTCTTAAAAATTGATGAGGACGTCAAATGGGCCGTAAAGCAACATTCATTGAGGCAGTTGTTATATAATTTGGAGAGGGCAGGGGCCAGTTCAGGAGCACATTTCTTCAGGACAATTGTTAGTATCTTGTCTACACTGCTAGCCTTATGAGAGTCTAATTTTGAGATGATGTCCTATACCAACAACGGTGTTATATGCAACTCGCTCCATAGAATCTTGGTTTTAGAGGGGAAATCGGGTGTGGGTACACCGGAGGAGTCGTTGGGTTCGACGAGAATTTCCGAGCAAATCACTCAGCCCTATCAGCTGAGGAGATCAGGACCTGAAATTGGTTGAACAAAGGAGGTATTGAAGGTTTGCTGTTGTTAAGTACGCTCTTGCAGAGACACCAATAATCGTTTGGGCCGAAATTGCGAGATGCAATACGTTGTTTCATTCTATCAGCAAATAGTGACTTTGCTTCAGTGAGGACACACTTGCACTTGCACTCGTTACAGGCTGAGGCAAAGAGACGTCTGTTGCAATCTGACGTCACTACGGTATAGGCGGAAGAAGTGATTCTTATGGGCAATGGCACCTGAGCAAGCATCAAAGAACAAAGGAGATGAGTGCGATTTAACATTACATTTCCTTGTGGGGATGAAAAGCTCGATTTCAGCTTTTACGCGGGAAGCGCATTCTTGAAGGGGCAGCGTAAAAACCACATCCCAGGGGACATCGCGAAGGAAATCCCGGAACGAGTCCCTGTCTGCTCGTTGATAGCAGAAAGATGTTCTCTTGGTAGGAGATTATTTGCTGGGGTGTGGTAGAAGAAGATGTTGACAGACACTACAGCATGATCAGAGTTGCCAAGAGGGCAGAGCTGCGTGGCGGGACAGGAATCGGGGATGGAGGTGAAACAGAGATCGCGAAGGCAAGTTTTACCTCCCAGATTCTTGGGGAAACGTGTGGGAAAGTCAACTATTTGCGTGAGGGATTGAGAAATAGAAAGGTTAAGGGTTTGTATGCCAGAAAGTTCAGTTATAGCGTTTTTAAGCCACTTGGTACGGTGGGTGGATGGACAGCCTTGTGCATATTGTCCGAAATGCTTTCGAGTACACCACAGTCATAGGAGAATGGAGAGCGATAGAGGAGAGATAGACGGAGTATGAGTGGTTTGGAGATTCGACAGAGAGATCTCTAGTCAGTGGGCAATAGTCTTTGGCGTAAACTCCAAGGGCTTAAGATTCTTCTCCAAGGAGAGGAAGGTAACCGAGGATCGAGAAATCAGAAGGGCTAAGCGACTTTGGTCTTGCAGAGAGCCAGTATATCGGGAGATAAGGAACGATTCCACACTGCAGAATTTGGTTCGAATGCCACGGACGTTAGAAAAGGAAATGTTAAAGGGTTTAGGTGATTTTTTAAGGGTTGGTTTAGGTTTGCTTTTTTGATCGATATTTGTCATGTTGGGTAATTTTGGA